>OX421453.1:3992605-4025105 GCA_949126865.1 Montipora capitata
CACAAGCTAATGTCACGTGGATTTGAAACCAAATAGAACAACGTTCAGCGCTCGTAAAATCGTCAATTTTTTATCGAAGACATCTCAAACTTTGCAATTTCAAATATTATATCCATAAAGGCAAAAAATCGCTTCGTAAGTACTCTAAGTTCGGAGAGAGAAGGGATTTATTATTATTATTATCATTGTTAGGAGCGAGGATGGCACAATCGGTTAGTGCGCGGCCTTGGTGCAAGAAGTCCTGAGTTCGATTCTCGGATCTCACGTCCTTGTTTCGACTTCTTTCCGTTCTGTGTAGCTTAAGTAGCTTTAAATACCCGTGAAACGGAGCACTGATGGTGAGGGCGGAGTAAAATGAGCGCACCGTCGACCTCGGGTTTGTCAGTTGAATTACTGTTACGAGTTATCGACGTTTAAGTATCGTTACTTTACTTTTATTCCTGCGTGCTGAGGTTCTCAACTATAAATAAAAGCCCTACGTTTTCTTTTGTTGTTTTGTGTTGCTGTTTTGTCATTAACGTTTCAACGAGAGGTTGACTAGTTGTCACCTAACCCTAACCCTAACAAACCTTAACCCCTTTCTTTTAATGGTTAGCAAATTAGAAAAAAATGCGGTTTCCAAACAGCGAGAATCTCTATTCGCCGTTGTCTTTGCTTTTGCTTAAACGAGGTCTACTCGCCAAATTGGTACCTGTTGCATGAAACTTGGCGCTACAATTGAGTCAGTGAATTGCGAATAAACCTAGTACATTATTGTGATAAAATCATGTCTCGGGCAACCAATCAGGGACCGGTTGCTAGCCTGGATAGCGCTAACCATTGGTTAGGAGGTATCAAAAGCTATAGGTTTCCATGGTATTTAACGCTGGTTAGCGCTAACCATCCTTCGAGCAACCCGGGCCAGGGCGATACTTTAACACACAGATCAGTTGACTGTTCAGATGACTTCCGCCGTTCAGCTTTTCGAAACATCAGTCCCTAATTCAGTAACTTTTTATGTATCAATACTCATTCAAACGATATTTTTTCATTCAGCCCCTGATGATGTAATTAACGAGCCAAACAATGAATTCTACAAACTGGGCTTAATATAAGAAAGAGAGAAATGATCTCCGCACTACAATTTAACCCTGGTTTTCACTCGAGACGCAAGCATAAGCCCAAGCAACACACGCATGCGCATTTACTTCTTGTTAATTAGTGTCTATTGTTTCGAACAAAAGGCTCTAATAAACAACAAGCTACTGAGATTGCTCATTTGTTCCTGTGAAAGAGATACAGATATCATCTTGAATTGCGAGCTATAGACGAAAGAGAGAAATTATCCTCATGGGTTCAAATCGCGTTGGGAGCCAGCTGCCTATTAATACAGAGACAATTAATTGTCCAGGTAATGGGGGTCATTTCTCTCTTTCAGGTCTATAGCCCACAACATTGATTCGTCCTTATCTGTTTATGAATGTCTCTTGACTTCTAGCTGGCTTCCAATATCCTTTTTTACAAGAAATATGCTATTTTATTTATGCATAAGGTTTATTTTTCGCTTGGGGAACTTTTTTCAAAGAAAACCCCCTGGCAGATCTCTTCGTTCCTTCAAACAGATGACTATACCCAGGCCCAAGTCTGAAGTTGGCAGGAACACCTTATGGTATAAAGGACCTGTCATTTGCAACTTTGGCAACAAAATTGGTGAAGTTCCAGAAAGCCTAACCAGTTTTAAAAATACTATGAGACGATTACATGCCGACTTGAAAGCGTTTTCTTGTAACAAAGAAGCTGTTGTTATTATCTGTTTGTTATTAAATGTTTTGTTTCAGTCGGCGTATAAAGCTATGCACAACACTGAAACGGCTTTGGTACGTATCTACAACGACATCCTTCAATCTGTTGATGATGGCAACTGTGTCATTCTGATTTTCCTTGATATGTCAGCTGCGTTTGATACAGTTGTTCATGATATCTTACTTGATAGACTTGCTAATCGTTTTGGTGTCAGGGATGTTGTTCTAAGCTGGTTTAGCTCGTACCTCACGAATAGCAAGCAATTCGTTGGTATCAATGAGTCTTCCTCGTGCCTTGTCAACCTTGATGTTGGAGTGCCACAGGGCTCAGTACTAGGGCCTCTTCTTTACTTGCTCTATACTTCTCCATTAGCTGACGTTGTTAAGCGTCATAATGTTAGTCATCATTTTCACGCTGATGATTCTCAGTTGTACTTGTCGTTTAAGGGTAACCAACCGCTTGCACAATCAAGACAGTCTTTGGAGCAATGTCTCACTGACATTTCATCGTGGATGCTTGCTAATGGTTTGAAGCTAAATCATGATAAGACAGAGCTGATGTGCATCCACTCTAGGTTTCTTAGTCGCCCTCCATTAGATGAGATCGTAGTTTGTGGTGAAACTATTGTCCCTTGTACTTCTGCTGTTAATTTGAGAATAGTTTTCGATGAATGCATGATAGGGGAAACTTCAAGTCAGCAAGATTTGCAAGTCGTCTTACTTTCATTTAAGAAATCTGTCTTCTATTAGGAAATATCTTACTACTAATGCTGCTCACACTATTGTTCACGCTTTCATTTCTTCCAGACTCGATTACTGTAATGCTCTTCTGTATGGGCTCCCTAAATATCTTGTTGACAGGCTACAGCACGTTCAGAATTCTGCTGCTCGTGTTGTTACTTTTACAGGGAAGTTTGATCACATCACCCCTGTGTTGATTGACCTTCATTGGCTTCCTGCATATATTATAGGGTTATCTTCAAGTTGCTTCTTCTCACTTATAAGGCCTTAAATGGTCTGGCTCCTTGCTATCTGTCTGACTTTGGAACAGGTTACCTTTGAATATTCGTTCTTGCTCCTCAGTTGCTAGTTTTAAAAGCAGACTCAAAACGTTTCTTTTTACATTATTTCTTGATAATAGGAAATTTAATTAGTTATTTGATTCTTTATAATCATTTTCGTTTTTTTATCGACTGGTTTGATATTTCTTTCATCATTTGATTTTATCATTATCATTTCAATAATTGTTGTTTGAAATAATAAGAATATTTTTATAGATCGTTTTTAGAATTAATAATATTTATTGTATAATAATATTCCATAGAATTTAGTGTTTTTAAATCGTTTTTATTGAAATTACTGTAAATTGTAAATTGTAAAGCGCCATGGACAGCGATACATGGATATGAGCGCTATATCAATAAAGTTATTATTATTATTATTATTATTATTATTATTATTATTATTATTATGTTATTACTAAGAAATCAAAAGACTTTATTTTACTTTTGACTGATGTAGATAGCTTGTATTCTAAGTTTACTTTAAAAATCATAATCTAATTTAATATCATATTTGTAATTTTCTTACTATCAGTGTCTGTATTTGTATTTATTTGTATATAGTAGGTCCACATCAGCCTATGGCTGCCTTATTTTTTCCTACTTATCATTATCAAACTAGACCCTCCCTGAGGGTACACTGGGTTGCCTGTGGTACGTGCACCGTTCCAGACAATTTTTTCAAGTTGGGGGGTCATTAAGACCATTTAAGGGGTCACCCAGAAGTCATACCAGCAGAGGCCCTTTGGCTCACAGGTTCTCACACAATCTGTCCTTGCGTAATATGTAGCTCTAACAGTGCACGATATTGTTTTGGTATTGTCTATCATTGTAGTGCCATGGTAGAAGCCTTGGGTAAATAGCCTGAGAGGACATGTGGTTACTAGCAAAGTACTGAACCCAGAAAGATTGAAGAAAATAAATGGGAAGTGAGAAACATTGGCTTCTGGGCTGACATGTTGATAAACTTCTTTTCACTACAAGTTTAAGCGTGCTCTCTGAGCATCTGACAGCTTTGTAATACTAAAGTTTACTAAAGTTAAGCCCTCTCCGGCGGGATTAGTGTCTGGATGGGTGACCAAAAACATATACGCCTTCGTAAAACAGAAGCATTGGACCGAAAATACTATTAACGCTAACAAATGCGAACTTAGCAAGGTACAGATTTTGTTAGCTTGCTTTATACAAAAACAAATATTGATGCAAAAGTAAATAAATATTGATACACAGTTTTCAGAAAGAGCAGAAGGAAGTTTCCAGGACGGTCGCTCGAGAATAACATATTTACGACATGAAAACAACATTAATTTTGAACCGTGAATATAGAATATAAACAGTTACGATCAGCGAGAAACATTTTGGGAGATTTTTGCTACGTTCAATTTTGTTATTGTACGTTTTGGCTGCACAAATAAATCGCAAAATCGAAAGTGACATCGCCGGAATTCAGCGGGCGCCGTGATTACTAGTAAGTTACCGCGGCATGTTTACTTGCCAAACAGTGAAGCATCTGTGTCAAATGATGGCAAGATACCGGGTTTTCGTAAGTTTCTTTTCCTGTCAAGTTTTATAAAGTTTGACAATAAATGAGCGAATTCAAAACAAAGATCACAATCGCCCACCATTGTTTCTGCAAAGTCAAAAGACGAGGTTATTTATCACCAGGTAATTCCATCATTTTGGAAATAGCAGCTACTTTATTATTCACCGGCGTCACAATTTTTTGCTGATTTTGGGGCTCATTTTGTTGAAACTCAAGCACGCTTCCAACAGACCTGTTTATTTTCATGAAACCTTTCCTGCTTACAGAGTTATACTAAAAATATCCTCCCGTATCACGTTTCAACCTTAAGCTCGAAAATTCAATACACAACATGATATTATAATTCACAAAGGCAGAAAATAGCACAGAATCCTTTTCCAGCGAAACATTTTATTGAAACAAACAACATAAGATGCACTAAAACGCCATTCGCGTTGCAATGACTTTCCATTGCTGGTTAACGAGAATAACAAACTCACGAGGCAGAATGTATATTTATATTTAATTAAGTTAGCACAACACAAAAACGCTAACCTCATTTTGACACGAAAATGCTTTACTATTGCCATAAAAACTATCCAGTTAAGCTCGCATATTATAAAACATGATGAATTCATAAAGGCCACCTTTTCCAGCGAACAATTTTTTGAAACAAACAACACATTTGCTCTTAGAGGCGAAAACCTCTTCCTACCTTATTATAGGAAATTATTTAATTCTCAACCTGGGATAATGAAATTCTCGTGCTCTGATTGGTTCACTCAATCACGGTTATAAGCTCATATACCTTGGTTTGACCTTATATGGTAAATGATTGATCTAAGTGTTGCCAAGCTAAACGTTTTTTCGCCGGAAAGCGAAATTTCTCTCTGAAGAAAGAAAAAAAAAGTTTTTCTGGACAGCTGGGTTAAATTCCGACGTTTAGAAGTACGCGAAAAGGTAAGAAATGTTTTTGTGACGAGCCTGCGTCTGTCTGACCACAAGGTGTTACACGACATCGCATCGGGTCTCATCAAGCTTTTTTGATTTCGCTCGGATTTGCTCGCTTTTTTCGCTCGTATTTCGTACTTTCTAACCTTTTGGAGTTTAAAGGAATTTAATAAAACAATTATTCCATTCGCGCTTGTTGGATATGAGACTGGTTATAGCCAACTCGGCGCTACGCGCCTCGTTGGCTATTTACCATCTCATATCCAACGCGCGCTCATGGAATAATTGTTAATTAACGCTCCATGAAATTAAGGTATTGGAAATTAACGCGACTTAAATTAACGCGAATTTAATGGAAAACGACTTTCGAATAAAGAAAATTAACGCGAAAGAGGAGCTAGAATTTCATAATAAAGGAAATTAACGCGATTAAATACGCGAAATCAAAAGAGAAGATATTGACATCACTTCTGATAGCGACAACGATGAAGATGAACTCGAAATATTGTAAACCCTTGCCCTAGCTTTTGTGAAAGATGAAAAACTAAGGGTAAATGGAAAGAAAGAAAGCTTGTAGTTAATGTTTTTTAGGTGTCAAGAATGTCTGGACAGTTTCCAAAACTGGGGTTAAGATACTGGAAATTAAGAGCGCGGAAATTAACGCTGCACTTAATTAACGTCGCGGAAACGCGACTTAAATTAACGCGAATTTTAACGATTCGCGTTAATTTCATGGAGCGTTAATTTCCTATAATAAGGTATTTCATTGCGTGCGTGAAGACAAGAACCTCAATCGTGTCAAATTACCTTGTACTTCAGGTTCAAACTCTTTCCTGAAGAACATTTTCCTTGAATAACAAGAAAATGCTTTACTATTGCCATAAAAACTATCCAGCACACATGTAATAAAACATGATGAATTCATAAAGGCCACCTTTTCCAGCGAACAATTTTTTGAAACAAACAACATATTTGCTATTATTGCGTGCGTGAAGAGAAAAAACTCAATCGTGTCAAATATGCGCAATATTACAACAAACTAAAATTTCAGGATCAAACCGTTTCCATGAAGAACCGTTTCCTTGAATAATGAAGCACAAAATAGACGACAAGCTTTCTTTCAAATAATTCTTGGCTGTCACATTACCTGAAGACTGTGCAGAGTTGATCACAGATTCACTGAAGGTGTTCGATTCGTTCTCTGTCTTTGTTGAACCCATAAGTTACCAGAGAATTTTCCATTTGGTTTCAGTGTTCTACATAACAGCACACTTGGTAAATATTATTTTAGAAATGCAGCTCACTTTGATTTCTGCTCGACGGGCGACAGATTGTTGTCAAAGTCCATTACTCGTCGCTTTTGAGATTCCAGGTGTTGGTTTTCACCGCCTGCGTAGTATATCCAACTGACTTGTTTAAGGATCCAGTAAAACGCCATTCGCGTTACATGACTTTCGACGCCATTGCAGGCTAAGTTAATTATTCTACTGTGTCCACCAGAGAAATCTACGCAGTTCCACTACCCTCTCGATCCTAAGAAAATACGCGCAGAAGGCTCTATGCACAAAGATACCAGGGGAGTGACAGGCAAGACTTTTACCGAAACGGAAGAAAAAAAAAAATAACACCGAACAAATGCCCACCATTTCTAGACTGGGATTGCCTACGGCAACCCAGTAATAAAGTATGTATGTATGTACTTCAAATATGTGCATTGCGTTAATAAAGTATAATAGTAACAATTTTACGTTTCACTGACTCCATATCGCCATCAGTTTAAATTCATTTTCATTTCCAAGTAATTAGTCTGCCATGTCACTTACATGAATTTGAGATTGATAACATGAAGTATTCGTTTGAAACGTTAATCCAGATTGCTTCAAACAGAAATCTCCGATATTTATGAATACCCTGAAAACAATTTCCTTTTTTATGTTACAGTACACGTAAATGTCATCACTTATCACCTAAACTGATTACGTAACCGGAATTGTGCTCAAAATTAAGCAAGATTGTAAGCGGGCGTAGGAGTTACCGTTGATTGCCTGGCCAAGATAGAAAAAAACCAGCAGTAAAGATTTCAGTACTGTAATTGAATTTAAAAAATGAAAAAGTAAGACCAAAACTTAAATTTGCCATTAATGATGAGCTTTTGAAGGTATTATGCCAGAATATTCAACTTCGACCGATCTTCTTGACATTTCCTGTCCGTGATATGGAAATACTCTTTTTATTTAGCACTTAAAATAACAAAAACTTTCAAGAAGGGTTTCTTTGCTGTCAAAGAAATTAATAGAGAAGTGGTCTTTTGTTTCCGATATAGTGCGTGAGGGAGAATGTCGACTTCTGTTACGTATGCAGAATACAATATCCAAACAAACTCCTAAAATATTAAACCCTACCGGAAAGGATATTTATTTGGATCTTTCACTTTAACGAGCTACAACCCACATAAACCACAGAGCGTATTACCAAACAGATTGAACAAAGGTTTTACTACCGTGACAATTTTCGAAGGATTGAAATGATTCTGGGTGTTTCTGAAAAAAATGGGCGAAGCTCTTTCTGAAGAACTTTACAAAAGACGTGATCATGTCATTACGGCCGAGACAGTTTGTCTATCGCTCATCAACTTGGCAGCCTTCTTTGGAAATCTCTCCGTTTGCTACGCTGTTTACAGAAGCCAGCGACTTCGCACCCTCCCAAACATGTTCGTTGTTGCATTGGCTGTTGGTGACATTTTCATGTCTACTTGCTGTATTCCTTTTTCAGTCGTAACTCTGTATCTCGGCCGGTGGATTTTTGGACAAAGAGTTTGTCGTTTTCATGGCTTTGCTGTTTTTACGTTTGGGCTAGTGTCTCTCCATACCATGGCAGTTATAGCTGTGAACAGATATTTTCGCGTCGTGAAGCCGAACAAATACATCGTGTATTTCAAGACTCGACGAGCTTTTCTCTACATCATGGCTGTCTGGTGCTCGGCACTTCTCGGCTCCGTGGTCCCCTTTTCCTTTAACAACGGCGGATTTCAATTCCAAGCTGGGAAAGCGATGTGTCTCTACACTTTCCACACAAACATTGCATACACTGCCTTCATCGAAATTGTTTACATATCAGTTCCCTTAA
Source organism: Montipora capitata (assembly GCA_949126865.1). NCBI lineage: Eukaryota > Metazoa > Cnidaria > Anthozoa > Scleractinia > Acroporidae > Montipora > Montipora capitata. Next base: position 4,001,047 of record OX421453.1, read on the forward strand.
CAATAATCTGCGTTTGCTATTTCAAAGTATTTCACACGGTTGCACGGACAAATCAAGTTTTCTCGCAAGAGAATAACCCAAGAGAGCTCAGAGCACACGTAGAGGAAGCCAAAGTTACCAAGACTTTAGCCACAGCAATGGCTGGGTTTGCATTTTGCTGGCTTCCAGTTCTGGTAATCGATTATATTGATGCCGCACGTGGTGAACAAACGTTGCCAAGGCGCATCTATCTTACCTACGGGTTCCTGGTTTATCTAAGCAGCACCATAAATCCCTTTATATATGGTGCTACGAATAAACGCTTTCGTCGAGAATTTAAGTCGATTTTTGTTCAACTGTTTTGTTTGAAGTCCCTTGGATGTACGACGAATTCCGAAGAAATTTCTGAAAGCGAGCCTCGTAGATCCCGAATGGCAAAAGACCCCAGTCATGATCAATGAGAAGACTACTGCAGCGACGCATGACGAACGCGGTTGATTTGACTGAATGGACGACCGCCTCGGGAATGCCGCAAGACAATAGTTTTATCGATTTAGGGAAACAATCGTGCTGCACGTGTGGCAATGGTTGGAACAAACTTTCGAGTGGTCCACTTTGACAGGTGCAACCGGTCGGATGGAATGTCGCGTTCCAATTTGACCAAACTGCGGCTCCCATTGGCTCAATCTCTGACCAAACTCAAGTGATACTCTCCCATTGGTTCAAAAATCATATAAACACGCGTCATCTGTACAGCGTTTTCACATGACGTCACGGCGGCCATCTTGGTGTTCCAAAACAAAGAAAATGGCGGCCATGATGGTGTACCAAACTAACCCTCCGGAAACTGAACTCTATTTTTATGCAAATACTCAGTGAATACTTAGTTTTGTTTCAGAAAGCCAATAGGGCTGCTGGTCACGTGAGTGAAAAAGCTCTATACCGTCCCATTGGGCACAAGGAATTTTGAAATTTCTGACGAGAATGTTTTGTCAGATGCTAAGCGCTCTTAGAAGGGACGACGGCTGCGTCAACGCTACAAATTAAAAGAGAGATTTGACATTTAGCCCGGTGGCAAATTGACCTTTATTCACTAGATTCATAAAACCCAATTTTTGAGTTTGACTTTTCCACCGACACAGTACCAAAGTTTATTTATAGCCTAACCCTTTCATTCGTTTGTAGAGTTAGCTTTAGGGACTTCAGGATCTACGACTGCGACGTCGACGAAAACGTCCGCTCAAAATATAACTTTGGACCATCGTTAAGTTTTCCGTGATCTCGTTTAAGTCGTAGTATCCTAGGAAAAAAATTGTACGAGCAGTTTCAGAGTAAAGATAGAGAATGAAGGATTCACATTTGTACGCTCGCGTTATCGTCAAAACCTCAAATCACAGTTAATCGAGGGACTGGTTATAAAACCTTAAAACCTTCAAAAGCGAGAAAGTTGTCGCAATCGATGTTGAATTGACCATGACCCTTCACAATCTTTTGTTTTCGCTTCCCATGGGTTTGCAAATTCTATTTTCTGTGGCCAGTATGGCCGCCGCGCGAAGTAAAAAATAAACGATTTTTTTTACATAACCGTTAATATCATTTGAGAGATTTAGGATGGCGTTTACGACAAACGGCAAAAATCAAACTGAAATTTGCGTCTGGTAAGAAATTAGTTTGATTTGATTTACAACTTAAGAAGAGAGAGAAAAGTAAGAAGTTGAAACATTTCATGCTTTTACAACATAGTTAATGCATGGAGATGGTTATGAAACTCGGCAAGTTGTACGTTTCATGTTTTTGTCCGTATTTTTGGCCTTGACCCTGTACAAAACACACCTTTTTTTCGAGAAGATAACCAATCAAATCCTTTGATTAAATTATGCGCAACTAATCTCATTCCCCTAGCCCCGAGTTGAAATGTTTGGATTCAACATGGTCGCCGTGTGATTAATTAAGGCCAAATCCAGTCACAGGATACTTCGACAACGTAGATGAGATTGTGATAGAAAATATATGACATTTAAGGATTTACCTCGGTGCAAAATCCTGCGAAACTTTTTTTCTTTGTTTTATTGGGTTATTGTTTGAGATTTTTCTGCTGTCTCTACCGAACGTTTCTTTCCCGTCCTATAGGGAAGATATCGTTGACGTCACCTATTGTCATTAATGTGCCAACCAGAGCCTCATTAGCGGTCGAACCAACGGGTCTTTTGTTCCTATGGTCGGCACATTTGAATAACAAAAGCAATGTTTGAAAACAGATATCTTTCCTGTACAAAACAGAGCTCTTTGATGTGATGAACGTGACCACCAATGTTTTATTTTAGCACAGGTCTGAGAGCCTCTTCTACTTCTGAGTTTGCTTTCGAACCACGCTGTGAAGATATTCCCTCCCGGTGCTGGCTATTTTAGTTAGAACGACGAAAAAACAGGAATAATTAATCTTGGCCGTCATTTAAGCAGGGGCACCCAACGTCAATTTTCGAAAAATATCTGTTCGGAAGACGATTTGAGATCTACAATTTTGGGAACATTTGTTGTAAAATTTCTTGCTTGCCTGCCTGTCCTAAGATTTTCGAACATCTAAAAAATGGTATAATTGCCCATTTTTAACGGATTTTCACCCTAAAAAGGTCACCTAGAATTTTCGGGAGCCTTTTTTCCGGCTGAAATTTTCGAAAAGGTAAGTTTTGATCCCTATAATTTTCGGATCACTAGACTTTCAGCTAGGATATCCGAACAGATGAAAAATTTTTAGGGGATAAAAATATACCTATATCTACCGTTTAAATACTAAAATACGTTTAACAATGCTATGTTTAAGGAGGCTCGAAATAGTTTCTCCTTTTTTCAAACAAATAAACATATTCTGCCCTTAGATACAGTTAGGGCAATCATATCAAGACGAAATTTGGCCAGGGTATTAAGTACCTATCGTAGATTTCTCACATTATGTTTTCCTCCAAAATAATGTTACCATGGCAACGATATTAGGCATTTCTTTGAGCCTTAAAATCAACATATGTTGTCCTTTTTGAAGAAACGGGACGGTGAAATTTTCCCATTCATCGTTACCAGATAATGTTAGAAATACTCTCTAAAATATTTAAAATTCAACAAAATCTGTAGGTCAGTTTTCAGAAAAATAAGCTTTTTTGAATTGTGTCTCTAATTATTTTTTTCACCTACAGAATTTTTTTAAATTTGAAAGACAAACGGTTTAAATTAATCTAAGCTAACATGCAAAAAATGAAAAAAATTCACCGTCCAGAAGCAGAGATATAAACGAGCAAAGTTGCAAAATCAGGAAAAATTAGGGGGTTACAAGATCAGCATTTACGCATGCGTCACCCGCTCATTCGAGTCCGCGCGCGAGTGGAGCTACAGGTCAACACAAACGGATTTAAGTAACTATTAAACCGTTTAAGTAGAATTTTCGTAGTTTTCGTGAATAGATGTCCATTTATATGCCATGTATATAGGAAAGGTAAGCGAAATTAGCGGTATTTGTTTATTTCTGGTGAGCCATTTAAATCATGAGCTGACGCAAGCAGCTTACGAATTGCGTGTGTGGCTTACGCGCGCGCGCTCAGCTGAAAACCCTTTCGAGCCTCCGCGCGCGCGTAAGCCACACACGCAATTCGTAAGCTTCTCGCGTCAGCTCGTGATTCAAATGGGTCACCAGAAATAAACAAATACCGCTAATTTCGCTCACCTTTCTCCTAATTCCTATACATATGGAATATACGTAGACATCTCCTATTCACGAAAACTACGAAAATTCTACACAAACGGTTTAATAGCCACTTAAATCCGTTTGTGTTGGCCTGTAGCTCCACTCGCGCGCGGACTCGAATGAGTGGGTCACGCATGCGTAAATGCTGATCTTGTAACCCCCTAATTTTTCCTGATTTTGCAACTTTACTTGTTTATATCTCTGCTTTCGGACGGTGAATTTTTTTCATTTTTTGCATGTTAGCTTAGATTAATTTAAACTGTTTGTCTTTCAAATTACAAAAAATTCTGTAGGTGAAAAAAAAAATTAGAGCCACATTTCAAGAAAACTTATTTTTCGGAAAAACTGACCTACAGATTTTGTTGAACTTTAAATATTTTAGAGAGTATTTCTAACATTATCTGGTAAAGCTGAATTGGAAAATTTCACCGTCGCGTTTCTTCAAAAATGGTCACTAATGTTGATTTTAAGGCTCAAAGAAATGCCTAATATCGTTGCCATGGTAACGTTATTTTGGAGGAAAATATAGTGTGAGAAATCTATGATAGGTACTTAATACCCTGGCCAAATTTCGTCATGATATGATTAACCTAACTGTATCTAAGGACAGAATATGTTTATTTGTTTGAAAAAAAGAGAAACTATTTCGAGCCTCCTTAAGGACGTTCGCGCCAATTGTTTCTGCGCATCCTTACTGCGCACGCAAATGCACACGCCACGTCATACACGAGCGCGCGCGCTAAGTAATAAAATGAGAAATGATAGGGCAAAAGGCCATTGCTATAGCTTTGCCTGGATTTAACGGTCTTGGACGTTCGGTGACCCCTATTTTTCTTTCCAGAAACGGATTTTATTTACAATTATCTCCACGTTGTCCAAAAATGAACAAATAATCAATGTGGGAAGTTAAAAAAATTTCAAGATTTCTGCTCACGGGACATCAAATCCTGCCATTTTGCGGCTGCAAGGCGCGTGAAACTGTGGTCGCTAAATGCGAACTTGATCTTTAAGGAACCTCACCAGTTGACTAAATTCACTTAATAAGTCCACTTAAATAATATTTGGCAGAGAAGATTTCACTTCAAAGATTTGATTGCAATATATTTGGGTTTACAGACACTGGCCTTATTCGCTAACGAAGCCCGATTTTGTCACATTTTGGGTGTTTTCCGGGCATGTTCTCTCCAAAGCGAAGTCGGTGACCCCCCATTTTTTTTACATTTCTGACATAACTAACTCATCATCTTACAGTGGTAAAAGTTTCAGAAAAAAATCAATGTCAAAAAATTTTCGCGCGAACGTCCTTAAGTGGTTTTGAACTATATTCTGGTTGGGTGCCCCTGATTTAAGTACACGGTCCATTACGGACCATGTAATCATATCTGGTTTTGGAGGCGTATGGGGGAAGTTCCCGGAGTAAAAGCTCTGCGGCAGGTGAGAGTAGAGAACAAGCGAAAGCTCAACCGATAAAAGAAAAAATCGAGTTATAAAACGCGAGTGCTCTCACCAATTCACTATTCACTTCTTTCCGAAACACCAAATTAAATATACATCGAGACTTTATTTTTTTTTATAGAAATAACTTCTGATCAGGGTCTGCCTCGACCATGCAAAATTCTTCGAGATAAATGGTATCTGTAGTCATTCCAATTTCTGCCCAACAACTTTGAGAACACGAGAAAACCATAACAGTTCCAAACCAGGAGCCATAATCGGGGATGGAGACCGTAAGCGCGCGCCATTTCTAGTATTGGGGTTGGCTCCATGATATGGGACAATTATTCTATTTTTAGAACAAATTGCGCCATCGCGTGCGCGACACGCACGTACATTGCTGCGAGGATTTTCGCGGATGTCGCGCAGGGAAAATGGCGGGCGATATTACCTTCGTGAATGAGGCAGATATAGGATTTCTCTCAGCAGTATCGCTTCCAAATTTAAGCCAAGCCCTCCTTGACAACTTCCTTGACCTTGACAGTGAACATGAAAGTGAGGATGATTCAGAAGACGAGTGGAGTGACTTTTCGGACCTATCGAGTTAAGTCTTACGTTTTGAGTGCACAAACACATTGCGAAAATGAATTAAGAAATGAAAAATCATTGTCAATATTTCCAGTTCGCAAGCAAATGGTGTCCACCCTACTCAATAGCGACACGATCAGGGTAATGTTTGTGAAGCTTTGTCGGGATATTTACTCCAAAATAATTAAAGCTTTCACCGAAATATCCAGTGCTAAGGTGAAAAACAGTGACAAAAGGGCTTCGTTTTCAGTTATTTGTTCCCAATTGTTGTTGACGGTGGAGGAATCAGAAGTCTGGAGAAACATGAAAAAGATAATTGTCACCACCATTCAGTTGCAGGAGAACGAAACAGACGAAGTCAACTTTCATGCTGCCGTTGTTCTTAACACCATCTACTGGGCACTTTACGAAAATTTTCACAGCGCAGTCATGCAAATTAAGATTGATTCTGACAAACGGAAAACCCAAACAAATGCAAGTGAAGGAGCGGACACTGTTGTCGATTCCGACTTTGTGGACGTTGCTAGAGTATCTGGGGCGGCGCTGCACAAACTACGGAAAGGAAGAGAAAAGATTGTTAATGGGCGGAAAGGAGCCAGGAGAGTTTCAGAAGCGACAAAGGAAAATTATGCAGCCGAAGTTAAAATTATGTCTGAAATGGTCTGTTCTGCAGAGGAGAAAACATCTTTGCCATTGGGTCTAAAAAGGTTGGACGAGGGAAAGTTGACTTTCTTCAATAGTAAGTTTACTGTTGTTTTGTTAACGTTAGATAAAAGAATAAGAGAAATGTTGACTGAAAAAAATCTGAAGAGATATCCAAAAAACCTTATGAAGCTGACAAAACAATCGGTTGCTTTAGACGAGGAGCTACAAGAGTTATTTTTGGCAGCATCAAAAAGGGCATGCACAGCACCATTTGAAGAGATTAGGGCTTGCTCCATATGGCAAGAGCTAGTAAAGAGAATATGTAATACCAGATTTAAGGAATTCTATAGTGCTCAAGAAGAGAAAAAACTGATTCAGGAGGGAAAAGTCGTTTCAGCCGACCAAAGCTTGAGGGACAAGCTGAAAACTTACAGTGTCGATAAGCGTACTTAATTAATTAAGGATGCTTAATAATATGATCTTACAAACTTAATTACGCTTTCTTCTAGGCAGCAGACCAGTTCAAGTGGTCTCTTTGTGATAGTTTATACTTAGGGCAACGTCAGCTTGCCTTATATAATATGACAAGTCTCGTTTTTACTGAAAAACAATAGTAAGTAATATAACAAAAGAATAACCAAAGTGACAGCTTGAAGAGGTCTTTGATCTTTTTATTGAGAGCTGTACTCAGCTTATCAGGTACATTGGTACTCCAACTCAGTAACTGTTAGAGCTGCAGAAAAATTAACCAAAAAAATGTGTCTGAGTGATAGAATAATGTTATTTTGAACTTGAAACTTGCACTCAATATATTGTATGAATTCAATGAAAGACCCATCAAAGGACTGCATGTCTTTATAGCACAAAGACATAATTAATATCTATAGTTCTCAGGTATGGCTCAAGTTTTGTAAGTTACATGCACACCAGTACATACCATTTTAAATATGTAATAAATAAAGGATCAAGAAAAGTTTTTAATATGTGCAGTCAAATGACTTTAAAAGACTATTTATAACAATTAATATATTTTGGTGTCACATTTTCTTGTTCCTATGTAAATGGTGACCAATGACTAATGCCAAAGTGCAGCCAGCTTAAAAAAGACACAGCATTTCATTAAAAAATTAAAATTCCAGGCTGAAATGAGATTTTATGACAAGAATTGTTATCTACTAACAAAATGAAATGCTTGGAGGAGAAATCAATTTACTTCAACTTCAGCCACACAACAGTTTTTAACTGTACTGAATGTACTTTTTTTCTGAAATGACAGAGGCACATTATCTGTTGTACTCCACCCAAGTGATTTGGGCATACTGTATCGAGGTGCTGTAAAACTTCTGGTATGTCTTGGCTAGCCACAATATTAACTCGTTTTCTTTGGATGGTAGGGAATGGGAAAGTATACACCCATACTGTAAATGCCTGTGGCTATCAAAAATTGCACATGCCCCATTTTCCCAAACTAAAATTACTACTGTCCTCCCAACAGACACAAAGATGCCAACTGATTTCTGTTTCATGCTTGCCCGTTCCCTGACATTTGAAATGACATCCTGGAAGTTATTACCAGTAATAAAAAAATCTTTGGGATCCTCATAAGAAAGGAGGTGTAGATCATCTCCAACAGAGCTGAATGCATCTTCTACATCAAGCCCACCAACTCCTGCAGCAGAAAAGCATTCATCAAAGATTTTATTGCCCCCAGAAATACTTGAAACCACATGACCAAACCACCCCTCTTCAAGAACTTTCTTTGGTTCACCAATCAACCCAGAGGAGAACTTAAAACCCATTACAAGGGCTATTAGGGTGCATGCAGAGCTACCTTGCCTACCCTGAAAAGTGCTTTGAGAAATTTGGGAGGGAAAAATAAATTCTTTAACACCCTGATAACCATAAGGAACAAAATGTGCCATGATTTCAATGTAAGGCTGTTGATAAACAGTGTTCAATGTGGACACATTTGTAGGGCCAGATATAAGGACCTCTTGGTCCCTGTAGCCCTTCTGATCATGACTTGTGGCTCTAGCAGTGACCTTCAGCTCCTGTCTCAACTGAACCCTTCCAAGAGATGACCCATAATTCCCTGCACTTAGAGAACCATGGGCATGGAACTTGAGTGTGCCAAACAGGGATTCAAGGCGACTTATTGAGAGCCGCAATGGAGACAAAGAGTATCCAGGAAAATTATCAAAGAAGTATGACGAGAACTGTTTAAATCCAAAGACCATGACTCTTTGAAGGTCAAATGTCTAGAGGGAGAGAAAAGGCAAGCTAAATAAGAAATGCCATTTATTTAAAGGAGCAGTGTCACAAGGATTTTGCTGTTTTAGGTCAATTCTGTGCTTATAAAATCATTACTTTGGGTCTTTAATCATTAAACAAAATGCTTCTGTAAAGCTACAACGAATTCATCAACGGAATTTTATCAGAGAGGGCTAACCATAATAAATTTCTTGAGGATTTTTGGAACATGCAGCATCAAAACCTGAAAAAATTGGCAATTTTTTTCAAGTTTCAATCTATTTCAATCCATGCCATCCATAGCGACAGGCGACAAGAAACAGTTTCAGTACATTCAAATAGCCTTTAATAACAAAACTAGATCATTCATTAGTTTTGAAATTCAATCAATGCGAAGACACCTGGCTTTTTGTAAAGTTGCCAAGTAGCGTGACAATGCCCCTTAAAGGGCTTAGTAAACAACTAATCCTAACTCACATTCAAATATATGAATTTCAATAATAATAATTATAATGATAATGTACTATAACTTTTATTTATATTTATAACATAGATAGGACCCTGCGCGCGCTCTCTGATTGGTCAAAAACCTATGTTTTATCAGAGTATAAAACATCGAAAAAGCGTGTTTTATCGTTTTGCGCGCGTAAAATCTATATCATAAAGCAAATGAAGAAGCCTAAGCCGTGTATTACACTGTGATAAAACACTCCAGTCATTTGAGAACACTCGAGAAATGTAGAAAACACTCGCCTGCGGCTCGTGCTTTCCACATTTCCCTCGTGTTCTCAAATGCCCTTCGTGTTTTATCACAGTGTAATACACGGCTTAGGCTTCTTTATTTGTTAAATAATTCATCAAATCTTTTCACTCGCACGCAATTGGTTTAAACACGTCACTTGACCGAATATCACCCAGCTAAAACTGGGGGATATCCGAGAATATCCCCCAATTGTCAAAACAACTCGCGTTGCGAAAAATATTTGAAGGATAATAAACATGAAAGCCTCCATTTGGGGCGAAAATATTCTCGGGTATTTGTCCTTGGACATTATCCGTTCCTCGAAGCTCATAGTTTTATTTATTCAGCAATACCTGCCATGCTAAAAACTTTGCTGCACGTGCTCGTTTGGAGTTGTCAACATACTCTGCAAAGATTAAAAGGAAAACTTAGATGTAACCCAGTTTGTCACCCCAAAAAGTTAGGCGTGAGGAATCAGATCAAGGGGAAAATTATTGTAAATATACATACACTGTAAAAGTAATTATTATATACCACACAGGTGAATAGTACTTTTCAAGCATGCTGATTGGCTAGCTTGGAGGTGATTAACCAAGTACTATTCACCTCTGAGCAGCCGAAGAAAAACAAAATGGCTTTTGTTGGTAAATTATCGCAAATAAAGTTACTCTTTGGGCTGCTAGTTATTCAGCTTGTGTGGTATATACACCTCAGTGTCAGTGAAAGTGGTGGATATTTATCTCCACTTCAGCGAATAATTGTTAATTATAAGAATGTCTATCATTTTAATTACAACTGTATTTTGGTGTTGTGTTTATTATGGCCTGGTGTAAGCATACCTGTGTTGTTGTGCTCCTCTGCCCATTCTTCGAAATATCTCCATCCCTGTTGTATGTTTTTGAATACAGCTGACTCATTGGATCTTATAAACACATGGCTAAGGATTCCCTTTTCAAAAATGTGGTGGCATGCTTGTAGGTACCTTGCTGTTTCTTTCACAACATCAGTTTTCTCTGGGCCTTCACTACTCAAATTTGCATATTCTTCCAAGGCTGCAATCATATAACGTTGCTGTAGAATGTAAAAGTAGACAAAACCACTTATCACTGTTCCATTCATAAAAATGGAAGCTTCATCTCAATTGTAAATATTTGAACCTTAATTATTGCCAGGATCTGTATATATGACATAAATTATCATTCTTTAGTCAATTTCAAGCTAAGGAATAGAACCATAAAGTTCGATAAATTTAACATAATTTTCCCTCTCTTACCTGCATTATCTTTGCAGGCATAACATTTAGTCTTGTCCAGCAGTCACGTTGCACATAGCTATACCTCAGACCAGGGACACGCCTACCCAGACCTTTTGCAGATCTCTCTTGATCCCTGTAATATTGATCAATTATTGGCTGCCAGCCAAAAGTAGTGCCTCCCTTCTCGAAAGCTTTTTTCCCCTTGTTCCTTGAACTGTACAAAGCTGCAATGATGTTCTTCAACTGGACAATATAAGAAACAATAACACCCAGGTGTTACAAATTGTACACATGAGAATAATTAAATACTTGAATTATTATAATACCTTACCTGGTGAGCAGGGCATATCATGACAAAGCAGGTTTTGTCTGATCTGGTGCTGAATGGATTGATGAAACTGGCCTTGAACTGGTATCGTTCAGCACCACTGTCTTCTACTGGGAGCTGCTCATTTGCATAGCCACAAAGCCTCTTAAAAAGGGCTAAGTTACAGGAAGCTCCATCACCAACCAATAGAATGACATGGAACCGGTACTTTTCAAGGGTACTGATCACCTTGAAGACGATGTCATGTAGAAACTTTCCATCCAGGGGTACCTCACGGAGAAAGTAAGGCCCAGCAAACTCAAACCCAGATGTCATATCCCGCCAGTAGGTCTGAAGAACGTAACTTGCCCTTTGACCAGCTCCATTTTCTGAGATGAACAGGGACTCATAAACATCATGAAGACATGACCAGTCATTTTCATTCATTGCATAGCCAATGGCAACACCATCTGTGCAACGGATCTGAATCTTACTCTGCACCTGTTAATTACAACTTACAATTATTTCAAAAGCATTTCATGGTCAGAAATTCCAGTTAAAATATTTTTTATATTATGCAAATGAGGAAAGTGATGACATCATCGGTGGTTTCACTAAAATAGTACAACACTCAATCAAGAATACCTCCATAAATATTAAAAAAAATGTAAATCACAAAAGAAACAAAATCCACTGTGCCATTGCTATGACAACAGTTATGCTGCTGTTCCTGTTTCAATTAAGACTAAAATTTCCAGATCATCTTAAAGAAGGATAATTCACTGCCAATAATCTTACTGGGGAGAGGTAAGAAAAAATGCATGTAAACCATGTGTGAATCTCTGAGAAAGACCCTCTGTCCCAGTTTAAAAAGTTGGAAATGGAGATATTTGTTTTCCCCAGACAGAGACTGGATCCAAGAGCACTGCCATGGCAACAACATAGCAGGTGTCATTCTGTTTTGCTTGTGATGTGCATTTCTATTGATAAGTTTGAAGATCACTGCTCCAATATTTCTAGAGATATTCTTGATTCAGTATTTTGTTGTTCAAGTGGAGCTATTTATGACATGATCACTTTCCTCATTGGCATGATTAATACAAAAACATGAATATCTCTAAAATGAAAAAAGATATTCCAAATTATAAGGGAAATTCCATTCTTCTTTACTTTGAAAATCATTTCAAATAAGCAGCAATTATTTTGTACTGCATGGGCACTTTAAAGGCTTCACCAATCCAAAAACAGTTTTGAGTTACTGAATGGATCTGAAAGTAACAGTTTAATTTACACTAACAACAACATAAAACTGTATATGCAATAACAAAAGGGGTCAGACGAAACTGCATATTGAGCTAGGTTTTTTAACTTTGTCAAATTTAACTCAGTTCATACTCCATGTTTCAACAATACAGCAAAAAAACGCTTAAAATTTAAATAGGTTATATTACTTCATGATCTGCAATGAGCCCTATAATGATTCAAATAACATCATTGATGATTGCCATGTATATGCATGTAGATGTACCAAACATTAAGGAAGATATAGTAAAACTTAAATACAGATACACCAATATGGCTGTTATGATAAGCAAAGGGAATACCCTCTATTCACCTTTGTCTCATCAAACAAGAGTTCTCCAACTCCCAGTGGCTCTGGTCTTCCACTAAGGACTGCAGTGGTTTTAAATTGATTAAACAAAGTGAGTTGCTCGATGATTCTTTCTTCATGGATACCTTCCTCTACTGTTCTCTTTGCCATTACCCTCTCCAAGGATCTCCTGCATGGAAGCTGGAGAATGTCCAGCTTCTTGAGGTCATCAAACAGGACCGGGCAGCGTGCATAAATAGCAAGAGCCACTCGCCAAGTCGCCTGAGTCCAACGATTAGATCGATGTCCATATCCTTTAATAGAACGTGTATAGAACAGTTTTAAGCTGAGTGTCGTAAAACCAAAATCAAACCAGTTTACTTACCAATTAGACTTCTCAGCTAACCTCAAATTGTGGTATAACCAAAACCAAAGCAATTGCCTGATTACTAAATCAACACATCTAAATATCTGGGTAATACAGGATTTCAAAATTTAATGCAAGAATAGTTTGTAACAGAATCCCTTGTGATCATGAGATGGATTGGGCCTAGAAGAAAAAGCATTGTACATACATGTCTGTAGAGTAACTAAAAGCATTTCTTATTGATAAAATTATTAGTGTTCTTGAACACCTGAGAGGACTTCCATATAAAACAGAGAGGGAAGTATGTAAGAAATTGTGACTAAACCCTTGAAGGGGACCAGTGGCCTGGCCCAAGCTATTTAACCCTCTTGAAAGATACAACACATTTAAAAAGTACAGAAATTATTTATATTTTCTCCTCTTTTCCTCTGACATTCGCCCGAACACCCTAAGTGAGAAATACAAAGCCCTATGCAGGGGAAGAGAGGAGGGGGGCGAGGGTGGTGGTCTGGAACAGTGAAGTTTATAAAACACACCAGGGATGATCAGATATATTTGTGCCAAAGTGTGAACTTTTCTCTTCCCGTATCCTTCACACAGCCCCTTAAGTTATTTGGTTACTGATTATCACGCAAAATTACTGATAATTCCTCTTACTTAATTTCTTATCATCTTCTGACCAATTTACAATTTTGCATTTCGGAGTATCCTGAAGCATGTAGATCAAATTACACACCTTCTAAAACTTACCGTTTTTTGCCTGATCTTTTCGGAAATTCACTTTGTCCGAATCCCATATCTCACGCAAGACTTGCCCTGCACCGGGTCGTAAACTATCAGCTTCTGCCACACATTTTTCAAATTCCTTTCTTCCCATGGGTGTAGATTCAACTCGCTCCATCAATTTGTCCAAGTCAGAGCTATGTGTATCAGACATTAAAACAGAGAACTTCTTTCTGTACCGTTTGACCTGCTTTGTCATGTTTTTCCTTGATTGCCGCATATTTTTCAATCGCTTACTTTGGCTCTTTGGACTGAGGCAAGAGAAGCGAACTTTGGATGACACAGATTGTCTGCTCCTTACGTCTTCTTCAGTCAGAGACTTCTTTTGGTTTAAGCGTTCTGACAGTTTTTGTTCTGTTTTGTAGCAACATCGACACTTTCTTCCACTCTCACATTGGGCATTTTTTATCAATCGCGCGCAATTTCTTGACAAAACTCTGTGCCAAGGAAGGGTCTGTTCTTCTACTTCTGAGGACAGATAATCCTGCTGGCCAGTTATCCTAGTGTCCACTCCAGGACAAGGACGATTCTCGACGACTTCGTTTATTGCATTTCTCAGTTGTCCCGGCTGATTAATATTAATTGTGCCCCTTCTTACGAGCTCAAAGTGGTACACAAACAAACGATATTCACCATTTGCATCAACAACGAGTCTCACGTCGTCAAAAGGCACGTCGTCAGAGAGAGAGGCTTTCCGTTTCTTGACGACAACCAGGGATGGCTTTCCACTTCTTTCCACAACCTCGACACGAGCCTCTACTCTGGGATCCTGGAGATCTGACGCGATGGCTTCAAGAGATCTTAATTCGTTGCTCTTGGCAAGAATGTGTTCACGAAGGTTAAGCTTACCAACCTGCACATAATTGAAGTATATTGGGTGTTAATTAATTTATTTTAGTCCAGAAAGCCCGGGAAAGAGCGTGAAAACCGATGCCGTGAATTAAACTAAAAGCAACAAATTTAATTAATCGACTTGCGTACCACGTACCTGAAAGGGTTTCTCACTGTTCGTGTCATCCCAGAGTGTCTTAAACACCGTTTTCACTCTCTTTTGTTGTGTGGCTGAGCTGACTTCTTCCAAATTTAAATCATTTGCTCTTTTAACAGAGCTATCGACTTCCATATCAATTTATTCACAGCTGTTATCCCCTGGCATCACTGTACAAAATCGCAACTTTCGCCCGCCATTTTATTATCACGCCATTTGATTACGCAAGAGGACAACATCCACGCGAGAACCCACGAATTGTGCGTGAGTCCGCGCAGATATATGACGTCAGGATGGCGCAATTTGTTCTAAAAATAGAAAAATTGTCCCATATCATGGTTCCGCGCGGATCCCAATACTTACGGTCTCCATCCCCGATTATGGCTCCTGTTCCAAACTCAATTGCGAGGTCATTCATTTGATTGACAGCCGCCACAAATTTCCTTCTGCGCTCTTGTTGAGGAACGGGTCCATCGAGTGCACTGTTTTCAAGATCTGTGGAAAATGACTCTTTGTTTCTTCGTATGCACAGTTCTTCGCCGTTGTTCATTGAATGTACTACGCCCGAGTTTTTCATACGTTCCAGCTTACCAACTAATGCTGGCATGAGTTGTAGTTCAAATACGCGAACGGCTCCACAATGCTGGCATAGAGGAACCTTTGCCAACAATTCTGATTGGTTTGTGGTAATGTTGGAAACATACGTCCCATTCCATTGGTACCTACCGAAAACAAAAATAAACGAGATTCCAGTTCCGAATTCGATGAATTTCGATTCACTCAGCAATGCCTTCAGTAACAGAGAATTCACCGTTGAATATCAAAATAATAAGGAGAATTTAACCATGAAGGGCAATTTGTAATAAAAATGGCCGGTTGAAGGAAACAAGAAAACCTCCAAAGAGGGTGGAAATGGAATCAGATGAGATCACAGTTACTCTACCGACTATGAAGGCCAGACAAAAGCAGATTATGGGTATCATAGATTTCCATTCGCGGCAATTAAACAGATAGCAGTAGACTAACAAGCAGCTTAACTGTGCAGCACTCAGTGGCTAAAGACAGAACTGACTATCAATGGGTAATTTGTGCGCTGGAAATCCGAAGGGTTCGATTCCTACTACTCCAGTATGGTTGAAAACAAATACCAGAGATTACCCTCTAGAATACCCATTCACATATTTGCATATAAATAGTTTATTGTATTCTTATATGCCTGGTTCTTGAAACGATGTTGTAGGAAGAAAGCACTCCAAAGATGAAAAGGTACTTTGTCAATGAGTATTTTGAAGCCATAACCAAAACACTAGATAGCTCCACGAATTAATACCTTAAGCACTGCTGTGGACAAACTTATAAATACTTGCTAAATTTGTGAAATGCCCTGTCGCCATGCTTAACTGTTGCTCTTTCGTACAACTCTCTTGTCCCGCCCTTCACATCCATGTCACCAGACTCATCCATTATCAGGGCCCCCTCTCGCTTCTGGTAATCAGAAAGTAGTTTTTTCTCGTGTTTCGTGAGCTGAGTTGAGTTTTCTCTTTGATAAGGAGCTTCGGTTACACTGATGTAAAAAGGTGCAAAGTGTGGAAAACCAGAATTGGACGATGCATTCTGTGGATTGCTTTTTGAGGAGTTTCCAATTTGTTCCTCCTTTTCTTCGTCTTGATCATTTTCAGAGAGATGCAAGTTTCCGGCACACTGCTCCCCAACATGATGTCACCAGTTTCACTGCCAAAAAAATACGTTAGCTACCTTGTGCCCCTCGCAAAATCTGGTTCTCTGTACCGGCCAGTAGATGCGGATGTAACGAGTCCTTCATGAATTAAGTATGTCTACCTAATAATCTAATCTAATTGTATGCCAATTAACGAAACTCAATACATCAGTTGATGTAATTTATCATAATTTTTATAATTTATCTCAAACATTGTCATTCCACATTGCTGTCAGGACAAGAAGGGCTGAGAAATGTACCCAAATTAATGTAAATTAATGTAAAATGCACATGCTGGGAGTGCACTGTTTAATGGTTCATTGAACCTATTGTTTTGTGGCATTCTTACAGCCCTTGATGGTCCTTGCTTAAGCTGACCATTGGTAAACTATCCATGAACAAAGAAGCCACGACCATGTTGGTATCCCAAACTAGTCCTAACATTACGAACATCCAGATGCTGATCAATTGAACAAAAACTAGGAATGAGAAAGGAATGCACATTATCTATCGTGGACAATCAGAGAGTGAAGCATTACAGTTATCTGGCCAGCGGTCAACAAGATAAGATGGTCAGTATGATGATCTTAGCTGATAGCAATAACCTTACAGAAAATTAACAAGGATGCCCCTGCCTGAAAGAGACCAGGGCAGTCTGGTATAGAAGATATAAATTGTACTTTTTCTTTTTCTTAATTGGTCATTATGGAGGGCACTCCCTTTGCTCTAAATTATTTAACTTCCGGTCACCTACCCAGTTATAATTAGTCCCATCAACTATTTGGGTTTCCCAAACTCCACAAAATATTGTGTTTAATCAACGTATTTCTTCTTCTTTTTTCCTTTCTTTGCATCTTGTGCTAGCTCTATAATAATTACATGTAAATAAATTGTGTGAGTTAAATAAAAATTGACTTGACTTGACTTGAGTATTGCGCACTAGAGATTTTGACAAGTTTAGAATAAGGCATTTTATGAGGAGTTGCTATCCCACCTCTATAGCGAAGTCCAAAAACAATGTAGAACTGAAAGTCTACATTGGATTTCTTAGTTTGACTACTGGTAATATCATTTAATATGTATTATCAACAATAATAATAATAATAGTTTACTAACTAATTTAACCTTTTTGTTTGAATTTCTTATCGCAGTTGCTAAAGTACTATTCTCCCTTTGTAAATTTTTCTTGTCTAAAACTTCATTGCTGAAAACTTACTCGCCCCAGTCATCAGCCCCATCACACCAGTCACCAGCTTTTAATCTACAGTTAGACTACAACAAAAGAAAAAAAATCAAACATTACTACATGTAGCTAACCTAATGAGTCCTGGGAGTGAGACTTAACAGATTTTACTCTGTCTAACACCAGACGATTTTACTCATCAACTGGTGGCATCCTAGGGTGCTTGAGGAGTGCATGAATGGGTTAACCTAGTCAAAAAGTCCATCTATGTCCCCTCCCTTAACCCATTGACCCCTGGGAGTGAGACGTAACAGATTTTACTCTGTCTATAAACGCCAGACGATTTTACTCATCAACTGGTGGCATCCTAGGGTGCTTGAGGAGTGCATGAATGGGTTAACCTAGTCAAAAACTCCATCTATGTCCCCTCCCTTAACCCATTGACCCCTGGGAGTGCCAGACGATTTTACTCGTCAACTGGGGGGATCCTAAGCCACCTGAGGGGTGAATGGTTAATAATGGGTTATTACTGAAGATGTACTTCCACTGAGCTATACAGCTTTTTCCAAAATGGTCACCATTTAGATAATTATTCTTTTGTTCTTATTCAAATAATGCTCATTATTATTCCCCCACTGGGACATTAAACAAAGAGACCTGAACCAGTCAAGCTTGACTTGCCTTTGTTTTAATGTCCCTGTGGGGGAATAATAATGAGCTTGCCCTCCAGCATGGCGGATTTTGTACCATGTGATCGTTAGTTGCAAAAGGCCTATTAGACCTTGATCCCTTGTTCAAGGTAAAATATTCTTTTGAATTTTAAGCTTAAGAATGAGGCATCACGGGCTCATTTGAATAAAATCAAAAGACTATTTAAAAGGTGGCTATTTTGGAAAAAGGCGTATACATGCAGGAGATTTGTAATGAATAGTACCGTGCCTAAGGAAAGGTCAGTGTAAAATATTTTCTTTCAACTTGACCTCGTTCGTGGTGATTTCTTTGTTGCAGCCAAAATTACTGTCTTTTGCTTGACACCTTATAACTTTCCAACTGAGGAAAAACACAAAACTTTGTTGTTTGGGAGAATTATCTATTTTTTGGCATGATATTTTAAGCCAGACAACAAGCTCTTAATGTCAAGAAACATTAAATTTTATGTCCTATAATAAGGTTTATAAAATTACCCAAACTTGTCATTACTTTAGAGATTCCTTAAAGGATATGCATAACTATTAACGTGAAATGAAGAAAGCAAGGATAACTTCATTATGCCACCCTGGGCATCACAAATAATGAAATAATATGATTACAAACAAATTAATCGAATCTACTCTAGCAAGATTGACATGCCATCATAAAAAAATGGTATACACTGTACGTGTAGGATTAATTAGCAATTATTCAATGAGACTGAGTAGGATATGAAGAATTCTGCAGGTCGAGGAGGGTGTTATCCACCAAGGTCGAAGGCCGAGGTGGATAACATCCTCCGAGATCTGCAGAATTCTTCATATTCTACGAGAGCCGAATTCAATAATTGCTTTATTATTCATTCAAAATATTTTCTTCGCTCAAACTTCAAAACCTACTCGCAGCCATTTTTGTGCTCAACAAAAATAACACAATCTCGTCCCCAGCTTTTTTCGGTCAACGGTTCAATAATTTGCAGCGGGCTGCGCTTTTGACGTCATTTTGACGTCATCGATTCAATAATCTGCAGCGGGCTGCACTTTTGACGTCATTGATTCAATATGACGAAGAGTCTTTCCAAATTTGGTGAACAGCAGCTGGTTATGGTGAATTATGCGTGTGGTTTTAACCAATCAGAAACGGGGAAATATTTTGAATGAATAATAATAACAATTATTCCACGAGCGCGTGTTGGATATGAGTTGGCTATAACCAGTCTCATATCCAACAAGCGCAAATGGAATAATTGATTTATTAAATTCATTAAACTCCAAAAGTTTGGAAGTACGAAATACGAAAGAAAAAAGGGAGAAAATCCTAGCGAAATCGAAAAAACTTGATGAATATGCGATGTTGTGTAATATCTAGTGGTCAGACAGACGCAGGCTCATCACAAAAACATTGCTTACCTTTTCGCGTACTTCTAAGCTTCGAAATTGATCCAAACTTTCCACAAAAACGTTTTTCTTTTGCTTTATACCAAGAGAAATTTCGCTTTCTGGCATAAAAATTTGTAGTTTAGCAATCGTTTACCACATAAGGTCAAACTAAGGTATATGAGCTGATAACTGAGACTGAGTGAACCAATCAGAGCACGAGAATCGCATTATCCGAGGTTGAGAATTTAATAATTATTGTTCACTGCTGAATACCTCGACACAGATTTGCATAAGACTGATTCATTCTTCAAAGAAAGCCACTGAATGCCAACAAAGGGGGCAGGGTATTAAGCAGTTACTCTAAATTAATTAATACATTATGCTGGAAGAAATACTCTGGGTGCCAGAGGTTGTATTTTTCTTTCGCGAGGAGTGAGCGGTTAAAATAGAGAGGCGAAAAATAAGAACCTCTGGTCACAGTGGTTAAGAATCTCACTTCCATGCAATTTCGAAATAAATAGAACATTTTGGTTTTGACAGTTCCCATTGTGCAGCAACCAATCAAAAGCGACATGAAACCAAAAACTAATTACTGTTGGTGTTTGCGGTTTAGTTTTCTCACGCATGACTAGCTTTTTACTCGAAACACGATATTTCAGTGTTCACGGTTTTCGGATTTTGTTTCAGCTCTAGGATATGTGAATCAATCAAGGCAATTCAAGGGCCGACAAATGACGACTATAATGGCAGCTTTTGGAGAATCCACGATCAAGCAAATACGAACAACCTTTCGGCACAAGTTGAAATATCAAAGATTTGCTGCATCCAGTTGGCAGGACCACAAACACATCCTCACTCTTGATGAAATTCCTGAACAGGTTTCAATTCTAAAATCTCCGAAAATCTAGAATTTACTATGTATTGTACTGTGCAAACCTTTACATTTGTAAATGCTTGCTTGAATTCACAACCTTTCACCGCCACTTTTGTTTTCGTAGCATTCCTTGCACTCAAAACCGGTTTTGTGGCCACTGGGGTGCTCTATCGCCATTCAACCAGTGAAATTGAGTGTTTTCAAAATTGTTTTTATTCGGAAAGGACTGGCACTGACTATGAAAACCAATCAGCGACCGTTTTCATAATCACAGATCATGGAAGTGCCGAACGGCTTCAAAAACATTTAACAAAAAGCGTGTCCCTTGGGAGTCCGAACAAAGGTTCAAATTGTGAGGCGAAGATATAAGCATACAAGAAAAAACAAGTGGACCTTATGAGCAGTATGGTAATTTTAAAAGCATGTTTTTTTTCCCGTCAGTCCTTTCTTTGTTGCAGTCGGTAAGAGAAAGTTCAGAGAATTGAAAACTGCCGATGAAGAAAAAGCCTTGTTGGAAAAGTCCTTTTCAAAATCAACAGATATGTCACAAATTGGTTTTTCAATAGTCGCACAGAATGGCAGAATGCAAGGCTGAACAAACAAGCAGCTAACGAAGAAGCAGGGTTCCAAGTGGAACGGGAAAAAATCCGAAGCCTAGATACAAACGTTACCATGACAGCAGAGTCGTTGAATTTTTTGGTTGGCAAAATTTTTTGACGAAGTTTGGAAGGAGGATGGGTAAAAGTATCCGCCAAGAAGTTTGTAATGGCTGAAATTTCGATGAAAATTATTAGGACTATTTTATAACGAGCACAAGAGATCTTTACATAAAGATCACGGTGATCATATTTTCATTAATAATTCAGTGATATTTTCATTGTTTATGTATTGTACCCCGATTTCCCCCGAGACCGAAATCAAAACCCTCTCCGGGCTTTTCAGAGTGGTCATTCTATACCGGCTATAAAGATGTATGCACGTGACTGATTTCTGTCATATGAGAGGATAATAGGTCATGAATTATTAATTGGGTGCCCCTGACTTAAGCGATTGACTCGTGATTTGTCCAACTTCTCAGAGACAAACTTCTTCAATGAGTTATCTCAAATCATTCTCCACATTTCACAATAAATTAAACAAGCGCCTCAGTAAGCACGCTCCATTAAAGCCAATTTCAAAACGCAGTTTAAAAAAACATTCCCTGCTAGCAGAGGTCTCTCACGGCGAGGCAAAAATGAGAGGAGGGAGAGAGACCTCTGCCGGCTCCCGACGCGTTGCCAATCACGCATGCCGTGGCGTTTCCTTAACAACCAGTGACGTTTTTCTCACTTGAGACACAACCCACAGAACCGGTTTGCGCGCGAAACTTCAGTTGAAACGCGGGCGTGTTTTGGAGAATTCTTCGCGATCTAAAACGATGCCGAGAACACCGCAATCTCGCAAATTTGGGAAAGCATGTCATCTCGAACGCCTATTAAACCAGCTGGGACTGGAAAAGACACGAAATGCCTTTTGTGTGGTTTACATTTCAAAATAAGCGGGCAAAACACTTGGAGATCCCTCAAGAACAAAGAGCTTAGAGACAGAATTTGTCGGCTTGTGGATAAGACTCCTGACTTTGAACGAGAATCGACTCGCCTGCGTAAAAAGTGCTTTCGACGCATTGAAGCCTTAAATAAACGAAGCAAGGATATTGAAGACAGTAAACGGGAAATAGTTGAACACTATGAGAAAACAAAGGAAAGTAACAAGGCTGGTTTTGGCGTAAATGGCGATCGCTTTAAGCGGCTTGCCAAACAAAGCCCCAGCCCCAGCACGAGCGAGAAGACGATAACTGGTCCTTGATAAGGGCATTCAAAGGAGAGACAACTAAAACCACTGGTTCGGTAGAGAAGAGATCCTTGTATTTGTAAACAACAGATAACCCGGCAGCCACTCGTGCTGGTAGTTGGTAGATTAAAGATTTACCGTAGCCCGTCGGGAGACACGCAAACGTATCGCGTCCTTCAAGGAAACCAAGTATGACTTTTCTTTGTAGGGAAGTTATTTCTTTTAAACGTTTATCGCCAAGCTTAGAAACGGATGATTTTATGGCCTGATCAAAGTGAGAAATTTCGAAACTCGTCGACCTCATGTAAGCCACTGTGGGCTCAATAACTGTCAGCGTACAGTCGAACAAGGCACGCGCCTTACACAATACGCGGAACCGGTTTTAAAAACCGGTAAGTTTCGACCAGAAATCTGGTCGGCGGCTTCATCAAAAAACGCGTCGGGAGCCGGATTCCTCAGAACTTCCTGACATTATGAATAAGTATTTTTCTTCAACTGGTCATAACCTACAATCCTAGACAAAACTGTTGGGAAGGTTAGCACTTTTGAAGTTATTATTGCTTCTCTCCCCTCCCCCCTCCTTCAATGTTGTGCAAAACTGAATGGTTTCAGTGGAAAATTGTTGACTTACCTTCCAACATTCTGGAATACGTACACTGCATTACTGATTATGGACAAAAGTTATTGTATCTACTTATTTTCAACATTACTCCATCGAAACCATGTATACACAAAGGTTAATTAGATGCATTATTTCAGTTTAAGCTCTCTTTATGGAGTAATGTTGCAGTTTACCTAAAATAAAGCTGAAATGACCATGCAAAGTCCTACTACTATTTCCTTTGAAACCCTTTACACTCCAGTTTCAATAATTTATCTGTAGCTGTGCTGTAAAGGCATTATTTTAGGCTTCGAAAATGGAGTAATGTTTGGAGTGATGTCGGGAGTAATGTAAGTGCTCTCGCACTGCTCGCACCATTTCTTGCTAAATCGATCGAAATAAAACAGTTTTTGGCATTCTTCCAACGTCCTCCAAAAAGAAAGCTATCTTTTAACGAATATGAAACATCAAACAACAAAAATGTATTTTTTATGGCATTCTTAGTAAACACTTCCCCAGCAGAATGGATTTTGGAGTAACGTTGTGAAGCGTCACGCAAGTCTGAAATCCAAATCATAAAACGATGATTTGAACCAAATTTCAGTATTGTGAGATTTTATTTATGCATTGGAAAGTACATTATAAGAACGTGTCCAGAATAACAAATGGAAGCCACATGTCAAATACTAAGAGAGTTATAAACGTTCAAAGCAGATTTCCTACTCTCATACATGTCTGAAAATTCTGGGCGTGGTCTTAAATTGGAAAGACGACTTTTTTCTTAGCGTTTACAGTGCCTTTGAAAAACAAACACAATTAGCGCTTGCTTTAACATTTAACTGCTTTTTGCCATGTTATCTTGAATTTTAGGCGTTGATCTGGTTAAAAATAAGGCACGTTTTCAACTTCATACATGTGTTAGGACGTGCTGTTGCATTAGTGTCTCAATGGTATTAAATTGTAGAGCAAATAACATGATGAAAATTCCTTCGTAAATGAACAGAAAGGGGAGGGAACTAAATGATAGTTAATTAAAGCCAAAAAGCTTGTCTTGAAAGGTCAAACGAGTTCACGGACTAAACTCTTACAATGGCGGACGTCAGTTGCACTTTGCCAAGTTGAG
>OX421453.1:4030105-4052605 GCA_949126865.1 Montipora capitata
CGCTTTCATCTAAGCCAAGAATCTCTACCTCTTCCTTTTTTCCTTCTTTCCAGTTATTTCCAACAAGAGCTTCGAAATACGGACTAAACAAGGCCAGCACAACACGATGCGCTTTCAGTGTCCGTTCTTGGCCAATTTTTAAAGTGATATCAGTGTATTTACCACCTTTGTACAAATCAAAGAGCCCTTTCAGAATACTAGAGCCATGGTTCTTGTCAGTGAAATACAAGGCCCTGTTATCAGACGCATGCTTCAAAGGAATACAAACTGGGTAGTGCTGCCTGAGACAGTTTTTCCAGTGTGAAATAATTTGATGAGAGGAGGCACAATGAGCCACTGAAACGACAAAGAAGGAAAAGTGTCAGTTGTTCACAAGTTTAATTTTAGATTTTGGGGGTACACTGAGCCTTTTTCCACCAATTGTAGCAACACACTAAATGAAAAATAGACACGCATTGCGTACGTGTGGTAGTGCAGTAACACAGCGCTTTATTCCATACCTGTCAAGTGAGCTGCGTTTTGTTTTTCAGGAGATTCAAGTTGTCTTTGTGTAACTTGTAGCTCCAATAGTACACCATAATATATTTTTACCGTATATCATTATAGTGCCATGGTAGATGTCTTAGGTAAATAGCCCACTGAGAAGACATGCGGTTACTAGTAAAATACTAAACCCAGAAAGATGCAAGGAAATAAAAGGGAATCGAGAAACACTGGCTACGAGGCTGACATGTTGATCATTTTCAAGTTCCCTTACAACTTCTTTTTTCACCACTAGTTTAAGCGTGTACTCTAAGCTCTGACACCTTTCCAAGACAAAAGTTCACCGAAGTTAGGCCCTGTCCGGCGGGGTTAGTATCTGGATGGGAGACCTCAAAATATACGACTTGCTGTCAAAAACATAGGACCGAAATTTAACACTCAAAAATGCGAACTAAGTAAGGTACAGATTTTGTTAGCCTGCTTTACGCAAAACAAATATTGATGTAGAAGTACTGTACTCGCGGGCCGAAATCCGAAATTGACAACGGCGGCCTATAAGAATACGTACGCCGGTTTAGTTTTGAGCTCGTTCACTGAACATAAAACACGATGGTTCGAAAATAAATATTACAGAACACTCAAAGCAAGTGTACACAACACAATGGTTAGGGAAATGGGAAGAAATGTGTTTTCACTCACCTCCGAACACAATATCATCGATAGTCGCGCGCATCATGCAAGTTCGTCTAATGACATCACACATCAAAACACTGCTGGATTGGTCCCTACTAAAATCTCCCAGGAACCTTGCATTACATTACGGACACTTACATTACACTTTTCACAGCACGATCGAGAATTTTCCTGCCTGCTCCAATACTTCGCGCGGCATTAAGCGGGCCGCCTCGCAAGCCTCGCGCCTTCGCTCCACTTGCTCGATGGCAACCATGCACTTTTCAGAAAACTTGACAAAACGCACGTGACCACTGACCATCCCTTTAGTTTTCCCAAAGTTGCTAAATCAGTTCCATATTACAGCAAAATTAACTACATATTATTTTCCCGCAAATTTTGTGATCACAAGATAATATTATGTTACACAAACAATGTTAAATAGTGACAAACCTTGACAAGTTTTTCCAGCTGTGCATGTTGTCATGTGGTTTAAAACATTTTTCATAGTTCGACAATGAAGAAGGTTACAGGGCTTCACAGAACCATTCTGAGCTTGCTGCTCCTGTCGCCGACATTTTAGAGCATGAAGAAGAAGAACTAGGTGCTGTTGTATGAGTCTTTGTTTCTCGGGGTGAGCAGTGGGAAGCTGAGCCAATCCCGAATTTGGCTGGAGTAAAATGGAGCATTAGGCATTAGAAAAAAAAGAACCAAAATAAAGACCGCTACAACAGATCTTATAATCAAAATAATGAGACTTAAACAAAATAACTTGTTGAGGAAAATGTAAAAGAACGCCACACAAAATTTGCTTTTACTGTGCAATAAATGTTCAACTATTGTTTCCAGGAACAGTACCTCTCGATGATAGTTGGCAACACTGCAGTGATGTTTTGGTGGAACAGGATCGCCAGGCAAAACGTACGATCGCCAAACAAATTGCAAGCGAGTGATACCGGCCTCTCCTTGACACTTTACTACAGCACCAGCAACTCCACCAAGATATCCATAAGATCCAGGCGCAAGCTCTGAACTAAACAACCCATCATTTCCTCCATATGGGCCATAGCATTTTTGCTTTCCATCTTCGTCTTTCTTGTTTGTGTAGAATGTGAGACGATCAATCATCAACTCAGATTGAACATCAACTTTGACAATCTTCTCATTCTTTTCCAGGTGAAATTCATAATGCACAAGGTCTTCCTGAGCAGTTTCAGCACAAATGCCTTCACTCTCATGACCGAATGTCATCGCACTGTTATCTTCGTAGTAAACCTTGAGGCCACCGAGCACAGATTTCCCACCCCACTGTCGAATCCAGAGTTCCATTCCAGTCACATAATGATCATTCTCCAAATCTTCAAACATTTCTTTGTTCGTACAACGTGCAATTTCAGGTTGCACCTGGCCACCATTGGCAAAGCAGTGTCCCCATGAGAAGACATATTTTGCAAACTTCCTTGGCTCTGCCCACTTTTCGTCGGGCATATATTTCTCTGGAGGGTGCAATTTTAATTGTTTGGCTTTTTCCAGGAGTTCGTCAAATTTGCTTCCTAGAAGCTCATCTGCACTAGCCTCTTGGAGGTATTCTTTTGATAAAGTTGGGAGTCTGACAAGATGAAGCAACTGGGTAAGATGAGTTTTTCTATTTTCAGTGTCATGCTTAATGTACTGTAACACTGCCTGCAACACGATCTTTTCTCTTTCTTCTACGGAGGGGATCAAATCTTCAACCACAACACAAATTTCTTCTTCAGAAAGCAGATCGGTAAGAAGCTTTATTGGAAGAGAGGGAAATTCATCTTCCTTGCACACTTGGGTAAAATGCCTCAGAGCATACTTCTTAGCTTCAATACTCAGTTCTTCCAGGGCAAACACATCCGCTAACTGCCAAATTCCCAGACAGCTTTTGACATCTACTCCCTGCTTCAAGAAATCCCCACAAGATTTCTTCACAAATTCGATTCCCAAATAGTCTGCAGCTTCTAGTAAAGTTGGAACATTGTCTCTGCTGATGTTAATATTCCCTGAGTAGGCGAATTCTATCAAATCGCTGACAGCGCTTTCATCTAAGCCAAGAATCTCTACCTCTTCCTTTTTTTCTTCTTTCCAGTTATTTCCAACAAGAGCTTCGAAATACGGACTAAACAAGGCCAGCACAACACGATGCGCTTTCAGTGTCCGTTCTTGGCCAATTTTTAAAGTGATATCAGTGTATTTACCACCTTTGTACAAATCAAAGAGCCCTTTCAGAATACTAGAGCCATGGTTTATGACAGTGACGTACAAGGCCCTGTTATCAGACGCATGCTTCAGAGGAATACAAACTGGGCAGTCTTTCCTGAGACAGTTTTTCCAGTGTGAAATAATTTGATGAGAGGAGGCACAATG
This sequence comes from Montipora capitata, assembly GCA_949126865.1. Lineage (NCBI taxonomy): Eukaryota > Metazoa > Cnidaria > Anthozoa > Scleractinia > Acroporidae > Montipora > Montipora capitata. The sequence continues at coordinate 4,033,652 of OX421453.1, forward strand.
AGCCACTGAAACGACAAAGAAGCAAAAGTGTCAGTTGTTCACAAGTTTAATTTTAGATTTTGGGGGTGCACTAAGCCTTTTTCCACCAATTGTAGCAACACACTAAATGAAAAATAGACACGCAATGCGTACGCGTGGTAGTGCAGTAACACAGCGCTTTATTCCATAACTGTCAAGTGAGCTGCGTTTTGTTTTTCAGGAGATTCAAGTTGTCTTTGTGTAACTTGTAGCTCCAATAGCTCAGTGGCTTTGAATCGAGATACCGCCTTCTCAAATGTTGTTTTTGAAGAAAGTGTACGGGGGAGACTAATAGCTTCTCCTTTGATAAAACCCTTCTTGGAAACGGGCGGGTGACAAGAGGTAAAATGCGTGTATTGGAAGGTTTCAGTTGGCTTGTGCTATGTTCTGATATAGAGAATGGACTCCTTTCGAATCGATCTCCTTTGAATACTGTTGTGTCTAGGAAAGTGATGTCCTTCTCTGAAATTTCAGCTGTAAACTTTATAGCCAGGTGGAAGTTGTTAGTTTGTGCAATGTTAGCTTGACAAAACGCAAGTGACCAATGACCATCCCTTTAGTTTTCCCAAGGTTGCTAAATCAATTCCATATTACAGCAAAATTAACTACATATTATTTTCCCGCAAATTTTGCGATCAAAAACAATGTTAAATAGTGACAAACCTTGACAAGTTTTTCCAGCAGTGCATGTTGTCATGTGGTTTAAAACATTTTTCATAGTTCGACAATGAAGAAGGTTACAGGGCTTCACAGAACCATTCTGAGCTTGCTGCTCCTGTCGCCGACATTTTTGAGCATGAAGAAGAAGAACTAGGCGCTGTTGTATGAGTCTTTGTTTCCCAGGGTGAGCAGTGGGAAGCTGAGCCAATCCCGAATTTGGCTGGAGTAAAATGGAGCATTAGGCATTAGAAAAAGATGAACCAAAATAAAGACCGCTACAACAGATCTTATAATCAAAATAATGAGATTAAAACTAAATGACTCGTTGAGGAAAATGTAAAATAAAGCCGCACAAAATTTGCTTTTACTGTGCAATAAATGTGGAACTTTTGTTACAAGGAACAGTACCTCCCGATAGTCAAACTCATCCAGCAAACAACAAATGAGCAGCCTTTGTCAAGAAAATGAAAATGTTGCACTAATGAAATCATATCTTCAGGGACCAAATAAAGGTCCTAACTTTCAAAAGAGAGCCCAGTTTCAGGATAGGTACAGCTACACATGGATCCTCCCAGGGACCGTTCATTTTTTATGGGGTAGTGGGGGTTGGTGGGTTTTGGAGGAGTGTAATTTGAAAATTGCATGACCCCCCCTCCCCCCAATTTCCGATTCTTTTCACATGCCCCCCCCCCCCCTCCCCCTCATCAGAGTAATTTTTTGGAACCCCCGTTTTGGAACCCCCGTTTTGTTACATTTCACGTAATTTATCGAAAGAAACCTGAAAGCTGCTTTTAACAAATCCTCACTCAAAAGAATGAAAAGTCAATTTCAGCTCTCCTTGTTACTGCTCGTCCTGAGCGTGTTGTAGCTGGCCGCTCGGCTGTATATTCCTCGTCTTATATGCGCTTGGCAACAACATTTTTATGACTGAAAAGAAAGTTGCTACTATTCAAGACTGTTATTGTGGTACGTTCACTGTCAAAATAAAAAAGCTGTTGAGAAGTTTTCTTGTTACCCTGGAACTGTTTTAGCATATTTGTTATAAATAAAAGAACACAATTGTTAACATCTCTTATCCTATTTTTCATCTAATTTTTTCGTCCGACCCCCCCCCCCCCCCCCCCGCTTTCCTTTATTTTTTTTTGGGCTGGCCCCCCCTTTCAAGCCAATTTTTTTCGAGTGCCCTCCCCCCCCAAATCCCACCAGCCCCCCTTCTCTCATAAAAATGAACGGTCCTAAAATACAATGAACTAAACTGAAACACTGACCACTCTAAAACCAGCAAAATATGCATTTCAAAGATTACTCACTACTTTGTTATTTATAACACTCAACTATTATCTCATTATAACACCCTGGATCGAGGAGAAAGTGATGTCATTTACTACTCACTAGCTTAAAAATGCAGTGTGTGAATGCCGCTTAATTAATATGCAGAACACGAATAGACCAATTCGGCTAACTCAGTGTTGTACCCAATTCAAATCTTTTGGGAATAAAACGTTTTGTTCCAAGTATTACCATATCATTTAAATGTGAATGCTACATTATCATGCAAATGCAATACACAAAGCATCTTAACCACTAGAGATTTGAATTGGGTACAACAATGAGTTAGCCGAATTGGTCTATTCAAGAATCGGAAAGCCAAAACTTCCGCCTATTGAGCTATCAACGCAAATACATTTGTCCCTCCGAAATGTTAAGAAAAACGAGAGCTGATTTGTTCATCGTCGTAGCACTTGAACAGTTACAGAAAATAATTCCCAAAAACGTCGTATCAAAAATTGGTGATTGACCAGGTTATGTGAAATCAAAACAGCAATTTTGAGGAAATTCATTTATTGCTAATGGACTATTGCTAATATCAAGAATCAAACTCAGCATTTTGTTTAAAACTAGATTCTCCGTGAGCGTAAACAGGGTTGCCTGTGGTACTTGAACTTCACAAAAACAGAGCGCACTGAGTTGGATGGTATTGAAGGCGCTGAAAAAGGACTTTCCCTGGAGTAATGCCAAAAATAAAAAATCGAAAAAAATCGGCAAAAGCCTCGGTACTCCTGGTGACTCGTCTTATGATCAGCATGGCGGCTTGGCGTGTGTTTTCCCGTTCCGCGGTAGTTAACCTTTTATTATACCTTGTAAGCTTATCCATGAGAAATAGTGTTTTTACACTATCGCATGAAACCAGCGAGTGAAACTGTCATGGCGTCGAGTGTTAAATTACTTGCGGCGATTCGTATTCTACGTTTTGCTCTGGCGGCTAATCTTGTGATTCTATCCAACGATATATCTTTAAATCCTGGCCCTACTGGACCTTCATTACATTCGTCGTTTTCATCATCCTCATTTGTCAGTGATGAGTCTTCGTTGGATTCCTTCGATTCATCAAATATGTTGGAAGACTGCAATAATATCATTCGACCTTGGCTTGGACGACAAAGGACTAAGGATTGGCCACTGGAACATTAATCGCCTAAGTTCAGCAGAATTTGACCAGATCAAACTTTTTCTGATTGGAAAGTCCAGCAGCCCACAAGTTGATATACTTTTTCTAACCGAAACATTCTTAAAACCAGACATTCCGGATGTGCTGTACGCTGTTCCTGGTTTCTCGATTCATCGCCACGATAGAGTATCGAGATGTGGTGGCGGAGTTTTAGTGTTTGTTAACGATGATCTGAAGTTGAAACGCAGGGACGATCTGGAGGATTTGGATTTAGAAGTAATTTGGTTGGAAGTTTTCCCTTTTAAGTCGAACAGATCTTTAGTTATTTCTGGAATTTATTGCCTACCCTGGTATTCTTTGGCAGATGATACTCGCCTCGAAAAAAACATTGAACAGGCTTATCTTCTGAATAAAAAGCTCATTTTACTTGGAAACTGGAACATTAGTGCACTTGATCGGCTACAATTCAAGAGACATCATCTCAGTAAAGGTTTATTGGCTATGAATCTTAATCAACTTGTGCTTGAAATAACACGTCCAATGAGCGGAACCTGTTTGGACCATATCTATTCAAACCATTCTCATAGGATCCATAATATTGTTTGTCCTGTTGTTGGACTTGCTGATCATCTACCTTTGTTTGCGGTGAGAAAATATAGTAATCAACATGAACGTCCCAACGCCAGAAAGACCAATAACTATATACAATACCGCAACATGAAAAGGTTTGATGCTGAACATTTTAAACAAACTCTAATGCAGACCCCTTGGGATTCTGTCTTTATTTTTGATGACATTGATGACATGTTGGACTCCTGGGAGAAACTATTTAATGATGCTCTTGAACAACATTGCCCATGGAGAATTAAACGTGTTGCTCGTGTTAATCAAGCTCCTTGGATAACACCTGCGATTATAAAGCAACTACAGTTTAGGGATGCCTTACTGAAAAAGTTTAAACATCATCGCAATCCATGTGTTTGGGCTGATTATAAAAAGGCGAGAAATAAAGCAGTAAGCATGTTAAGAAGTGCTAAACGCAAGTTTTATGTCTCTAAACTGGAGCAAAATGTAAACAACGAAAAAGGAAAATGGGCTAAACTGCAGAATACCCCGCCACTTATTTGCATCTCATTGAATAAGAATAGGCTCTATTGTATTAAGTCTCGTTCTTCAAAAGATGCCGCATAGGGGAAACAATAGTGGTTAGCTGTGGCGGGGTATTCTGCAGTTGCTCCGGAAAATGGAAAATAATTAAATCAATCTCAGGAATGGTTAATCAGTCCAAACGTGTGAACAGCCTTCGAGTTGAGGATCGCATTATCGAGGATACAGCTGAAATGGCGTCTGAGTTTAATTCTCATTTTACATCTGTTGCCGATAAACTCAGGTCGTTACTTCCTCAAACAAACTTTTACATGTCTAAACTGATCAATTTTGTCTGCTCAAAAAGGGATAATAACGTACTCTTTTCCATTCCACCTATTACAGAGTCCAAGGTCATTGGCTGTCTTAAGAGCATTGATTTACACAAAGCCTGTGGTATCGACAAGCTCAGTCCACGAATGCTCAAGTTAGCAGCTCCTATAATAGCTCCATCTATTGCCAAGCTAATAAATCATTCCTTCAATACGGCCTCGTTTTCTCAACGCTGGAAGACTGCGAAAGTCTCTCCTTCATTTAAAGGGGGGGACTCAGAGGACTTAAATAATTATCGACCAATTTCTGTTTTGCCTGTGCTCTCAAAAGTAATTGAACGGCATGTACATGACTCACTCTCTCGCTAGTTGTGAAAACAACTTGATCTACTCTAAACAATCTGGTTTCCGGGAGCTTCATAGTACAGAAACAGCCCTGATCAGAATTATAGATGAACTGTTATTTAACTTGGATAATAATCGTGTAAGTGGCATGATCTTAATCGATTACTGCAAGGCCTTTGACATGGTTGATCATGTTATCCTGTTGGACAAACTACATGCCTATGGTTTAGACAACACATCATTATCGTGGTTTCAATCCTATCTCATCTATTATTCCGCATGGTGTACCTCAGGGCTCTATTTTGGGCCCTTTACTGTTTGTCTTGTTCATTAACGACCTTCCGTTACATGTTAGTTCTGCTAATACTGATCTATATGCTGACGACATGACATTAACTTGTTCCGTCAATTGGATGGTTATGGATCGTCTGCAAATTTTTTTAAACGCAGCAGTTTCTGAAACGGTTCATTGGGCCACAGCCAACAAGCTTCCACTTAATGAGAAGAAAACTAAAGTTCTTACCATCTGTGGTAAACATCTTTCCAACAGAATTCCTAATGACATTATTGTTTCTGTTAATGGATCGCAACTTGAAAACGTACAATATGCAAAGCTCCTAGGTTTGGAAATTGATAAGGAATTGGCATTTCAATCGCATGTTGATAAGTTATGCAAGAAACTATCTCAGCGTATCGGAATTTTAAAAAAGATTAGACACCGTCTGCAAATTAAGCATAGCGTTCTCTTTTATAATGCTATTATTAGACCAGTAATGAATTATGTAAGTGTTATCTGGTCAAACTGCAATAAACATTGTCTAGCTTGTGTTTTAAAGCTGCAAAAGAGAGCAGCGTGAATTGTCATTGGTGCTGACAGTTATGCACCCTCTGTTCAGTTATTTAACATACTCAAATGGATACCTTTCTTCGAGAATGCTAAATTAGCCAAGTGTTGTATCATATACAAGCGTTTGCAAGGTCGCGTGCCTAGTTATCTTACTAACTTATTTAATTTAGTACTTACTGGTGAGACTCATTCACGGCAAACTAGATATGCTAAATTTAATACAGCCTGCCCTCGAGTTAAACGAAATACAGAAGGTGGTAGAACATTTACTTTGACTGCTTGTCGGGAATGGAATAAGCTACCTCTTCAAATGAGGAAAGCAGAGACTCTCAAGACTTTTAAAAATTCTCTTTGGAATAGGATTTTTAAAGACCAGCAATCTTTAAATCATTTCTCTATATAAATATAGTGGGTCACTGTGCTGCATGCTAATAATTGTTTCATAGTTTTATTAGATTTTGATAATTTTATCATAAGCTCTGATTATTAACTAATTTAACTGTTTTGATCTTGTAATGAGGGCCTCTAGTTTATTAGCATTTAGATGCTATTTTGAGCTACCCTCGATAAATAAAGACTTCAGTTCAGTTCAGTTCAATGGAAGAAGCAGGCTAGGGGACCGAGCTTGAATGCGGCATATTCTCATCATCCCAGGAGCTGCGCAGTCTGGAAACGGAACACTACTTATTTTTTGTTTCCTCAAAAACGAAACGTATTTATTTTAACGTTATGGTGAACTATTTACACAATGAGGTTCAGTGGCCAATCAAAACAGAGTTTGTAATTGAAAATCTAAACATCTATGAGATGTAAAAACAAACTTGCGGACATATGAACCTGAATAATCACAAATCATAATGCTGACAAACACAAAAGCGAAGGAAATGGTTAATAAAGATGAAATTTGATGCAATTTGGATGATTCTGGGTTAGATTAAAGCGACATATTGGTAAAAAATCATTGGGTTAATGAGCACGGTACACAATCTTCACCCTAGTAAGTGGTACATTGTAGCAATAAATTGGGTTAACCAGGAACCAGTTAAGGAAATATTGTTGGCTTCCCAAATAAACTTCATTTCACACTTGAATGGCTAAACAAATATTTCCTAACATGCAAAACTATGGCCACTTAAAATACAAAATGGCTAAAAATTCTTGTCATCTTTATGAAAACAACTCGCATACAAATTATCAACCCCTATATGATAATTAGTTAAGTTTGAACATGATTTTCCAGCCAAGAATTTTATTGAAACAAACGACATAGAAGAAAAAAAGTTCCCATTTCATTGTCTGCATTCGAACAAGCAACACACGCCGTGTCAAAAACCACACACAACTAAATAAATTTCCTGAAATTTCCCACCAGTGTTTGGGATCAAACCCTTCACTAAAGAACAATTCCTTTCAATAATGAAGCAAAAAATGGACAACAAGCTTTCTTCCAAATAATTCTTGACTAGTAAAAATTAGTAAAATTTCAAATTGATTTTTTTCCTGAAAACTGTGCAGAGTTGAGTCCAAATAAATAAAATTATAAATAGCCAGAAAATTGTAAACACAGATCCACTCAAGGTGTTCGATTCCTTCCCTGATATCCAACCCCAAAAAGGTACCAGAGAATTTGCCATTTGGTTTCAGTGTTGTACATAACAGCACAGTAAAATAAACACATCTCATTGGCCACTTCGGAAAATACAGTAAAATTCTTTGTTTGTCCCCCCCGAATTTTGATTAAATTGTTTTTGTTTTCTCTTGGGACCATTGTAAGTCCCAAGAGAAACTGGAAACAATGCTTAAGCAAAATTTGGGGGGACAAAGAAAGATTATTATGATCTTTTCCGAAGTGGCCTATTAGATGTTTTGGTGTGCTATATTTTGATGAGCCTGTTAGGGCGAGTCAAAATACTAACACTAAGTAGAAATACATGAGACAAGAAATATGTGATAGAAACCAACGTTTCGGTGCATCTTGCGCCATTATCAAGGTTACATAAGGATTAATGTTATTACTCACGAAAAAAACAACACAGAACACAATTTGTGGGCCAAGTTGGGCAGGGAATATGCCGGCAGGGCTCGGATGAAACCACCGACCAGAGGGACCGGATGAGGGGCGTCGGCACATGTCGCCACACGGAGGGGGTGCCTCATGCCTGTGCTGCAAGGCGGGCATGGTGGCTGGCATAATGTCCTGGGGCCAAGTTAACCCAGTCCAGCAGTAGAACAACATGCCCCCTCCCTGACGGGGCTTCAGCACAGGGCTGAAGCAATTCCCCGCCCCTAATTTATTACACGCTTTACAGATTAACCTGGTAAGAAAGTACAGCAAGGTTTTTTTTTGTTTTTTTTTTTTTGTTTTTTTTTTTGTGATAGATATGAAAACCAAAGTAAGACTAATGCCGTAAAAGGGAGGGGGGGGGGGGAAGGGATAACCTCTGAAAATAGGGATTGCTGCACGCAACGAAGGCAGAAATGAAATGCCTTTGGATTACAGAACGCCTGGTACAAAAGAGGCCACCACGTGATAGTGGCGCGGCACAGGGACCGAGGGCTCAAAGGTTATCGCTCCTAAACATTAAATTTAATTTTATATTCTTCCAGGAAGCCGACGGTGTGCTCATTTTACCCCCCTCTTTCCATCAGTGCTCTGTTTTAAAGGTATTTAAAGCTCATTTAAGCTACACTGAAAGGAAAGAAGTCGAAACAAGGATGTGAGATCCAGGGATCGAGCTTGGGACCTCTTGCATCAAGGCTGCGCACTAACCGACTGTGCCATCCTTGCTCCTTTGCCAGAAAGAACACAGCTACAAATTCCTGTCACCGCTCGCGCATAAAATTTCAACCCACGTATGCAAATTAGTTAAGCTCCGGAATATTACACAACACGTTGAATCCACAACGGCCGAATAAATATGACAAAAACCTTTTCCAGCAAAAATTCTATTGAAACAAACAACATATTTGCTATTAGAGGCAAAAAAACCCATCCTACATGTAATTCAATTGTGCGCGTGCGTGCAAACAAGCAACACAATCCGTGTCAAAAACCACATGCACTTAAAATAATTTTCTCACGGTTCTGGATCAAACCTTTTCTAAATAACGAAACAACATGGAAGAAAAAATTTCCCATTTAATCATAACCATTACAATTTTCTCAAATTTGATTGGTGCATTAACTACTTTATTTTTCACTAATTATTGGGTTGAAATCGGACAGTGAAATCAGACAGTTGGCTGTAATCAGATACCTGAAATCGGACAGTTACATCAGCCAATCATATTAAGTGCACTCAGCTTAATCCACCAATCACAGAATTTATCACAATAACCATAGCAACAACCACTTACCTAGGTACCAAACTGGGGTTTTTCCAAAAATGGACACATTTTAACATTATACAGTGAAAAAAGGAATGCATTAATTTTGTTTTCTCGGAAATTGTAATGGTTATGATTAATTGGTAATAGGATTTCGTGTCATCCAATTCGGTATGTAATCATACACTGTCACATGTCCAATTATTTTTTTTACCTGAAGATTATGAAGAGTTGAGTACAAAATAAACGTAAATAGCCAGACAACAGAGATGCAACTTCAGTAAACACAGATGCATTCAAGGTGTTCAATTCCTTCAATGTTTGTTAAACCCATACAGAACTTTCCATTTGGTTCCGGTGTTGTACATAACACCACAGTTAAGAAAAGATCAGAAACAAAGCTCACTTTGATGTCCGACGGCAAAAGATGCAATTGCTGTCGAAGACCATTACTTGTCGCTTTTAAAGTGCTACTACGATGAAAAAATCAGCTCTCGTTTTTCTTCACAATTCGAAATATTTGCGTTGATTGCTTAATAGGAGGAATTTTTTGTAGTAATTTCAAGAAGAAGATTATTTATTTTAACTCCACTTTTTTTATTTAACGGTCCGCCATTACTTGGTGCAGTTCCCACTGGTAAGCTTTCAGTGATCTGGATCTAGGAGAAAGTGATGTCATTAACTCACTAGCTTTAAAATGCAGTGTGCAAATGCGGATTAATTAGTATGCAGAACACGAATTTGACAATCTGAAAGGAAAAAACTATTGTGCTGCATACTAATTAAGCCGCATTCACACATTGCACTTTGCACCAAGTAATGGCGGACAGTTAAATAAATAAGAGTAGAGTTAAAATAAATAGTCTTCTTCTTGAAATTACCACAAAAATTTCCGCCTATTGAGCAATCAATGCAAATACTTTCGAAATGTGAAGAAAAACGAGCGCTGATTTTTTCATCGTAGTAGCACTTAAGATTCCAGATATTTATTTTTCACTGCCTGTCTTGTTTATCCAATTGACGTTTCATTCTTGCGCTCCATGAGGGTAGATTTTGTTTAAAGATCCACTAAATTGCCATTTGCGTTACAATGACTTTGACGCCACCGCAGGTTAGCTAAATATTCTACTGGTCCACCGGATAAAATTTACGCATTTCTACTACCCCCTGAAACCTACCAAATATATGCGCAGAAGACTCTGTACAAAGCTACTACTTAGTAGGGGAGTGACAGGAAAGACCTATTGTGCAACTTTTCCATTTTCTTGTCACTCATTTTCTGACTGGATTACCTATGGCAACCCAGTACATTTACATTTACATGTATTGGGTCGGTAAGAACCGTTCGGTTATCACACCAACCATAAAAAAAACAAATATCAATATATAAAATGATGATTTAAAAATTTAAATAAAGAAAACTATATTAAACTAAATATAACTATTATTTAAGAAAAGCTGTTAACCTACATTTGAAGGTTTCTAAGGAGGATGATGAAACAATAGCCTCAGGGAGGCAGTTCCAGTCCGTTATAGTTTTTGGAAAAAACGAAAATTTAAAAACGTCTTTATTTGCATATGGCACGCGAAATTTAAATTGATGGGTTCCCCTCGTGCGACTCTCAGGATGTTGAATCAAATATTTTCGGGTATCGATATCAATAAGACCATGAGTTAGTTTATACATAAGCGTTAATCTAGCCTGCCTTCTTCTCGTTTCCAGCGTGGCCCACCCTAAGTCTTTAATCATGTCCGTAACACTAGCATATCTATCATAATTCTGTGAGCAAAACCGTGCTGCTTTACGTTGAACCATTTCCAGAGCACTGATATCTTTCTTTAAAAACGGGTCCCAAGCCGCACTTGCATATTCCAGCTTCGGTCGTACTAGGGATGTATATGCAATTTCTTTTACTTTCTTTGGGCAATTCCAAAGGTTGCGTTGTATTGTACCCAGTGATTTGCTTGCTTTAGCTGCTGTTATATAAACATGGGCTGACCACTTGAGCTTGTTACTGATGGTGACCCCAAGGTATGGGAAGGTATCAACCTGTTCCAGCTCTACACCACAGAAGACATATTTTCTCTGGGGTGGGTTTTTCTTATGTGAGATGGTAACAATTTTACATTTGGAAGGATTGAACTCCATTTGCCAGTGATACTGCCAGGATTCTAACCTGCGTAGGTCAGCTTGAAGAAGGTCACAGTCCGCATCGCTAGCGACAATGCCGTAGAGTAAAGCATCGTCCGCAAAGAGCCTAGCTGATGATTGCACGGTATCTGGTAAGTCGTTTATGTATAATAAAAAAAGCAAAGGACCGAGGACTGTACCCTGAGGTACGCCAGAAGTCACCGGACATTGACTTGATGTCTGGCCTTCACAAACAACTGATTGAAAACGTTGTGTAAGAAACGACTCTAACCAGTTTAGGAGCGAGCCTTGGATTCCATAGTACTGCAGCTTCCTTAGGAGTCGCCTATGAGGGACCTTATCGAAAGCTTTGGCGAAGTCCAAAACGGCCGCATGGATAGATGAGCTCTGGATAGTCTTTGCCATGTCGTGTAAGGTAAGAATTAGCTGCATCTCTGTGGATCTCTTTGCCCTAAAACCATGCTGACAGTCAGTTAAGATGTTATGGTGGTTTAGATGTTTCATAATAAAGCTGTGGACGATATGCTCGAGGATCTTCGATACAACACAAGTAAGGGAAATAGGTCTATAATTAGCAGGGTCGGATTTCTTTCCCTTTTTAAAAACTGCACACACATTTGCCTCCTTCCACCTGCGGGGTACAGTGCCACTGTCTATCGAGTCTTGAAAGACGTCAGTCAGTATTGGAGCAATGTCTGTAGCAAACGTTTTAAGAAACCAGGGTGGAATCTGGTCTGGACCACTGGCCTTGTTTGGATTTAACGAAGACAGCTGTTTTAAGACTCCTTGCTCTGAAATAATTAAAGACCCCAACCCAGGAGTAGAATCAGAGCCCATTTCTGGAATGTTTTCAAGGTCCTCCTTAGTAAACACACTTGAAAATTGGCTGTTTAAAATTTCTGATTTAAGACGACCATCACTTATGACTTTGCCATCGACTTCAAAATCTGCTATCCCTGGATTTTCTTGTTTAAGCCGCTTTACGTAGGACCAAAAACGTTTTGGGTTGACCTTGATTGCCTCACTGAGGTGGCCACTTATATACTCCTCTCTTGCCAACTTAAGATTCTTGTGCATGTGTTTCCTGGCGGCAAAAAACTTATTCCAATGATGTTCAGATCCTGTTTTCTTTGCCTTGTTATATAGTCTTTGTTTCGCCCTGGATTGTCGTCGAAGCGAGCGATTGAACCAAGGTAAATTGTATCTTGAACTTGTCATCTTATACGGGATACAAGAGTCCATAATGTTGCGAACACTGTTTTCAAAATCATTCCACTTCGCTTCCACCGAGTTGTTATCATACTGAGTGTTGAGCTTTTCAGCAAGTGTTTTTAATTTCAATTTAATACGCTCGTTGTCAAGCCGCTTTCTGATGTAAATTTTCCGCTTGACATGCCGTTTTTTGTGGCAGGATAGCTTCAGGGTAAACAACACTATGTCATGATCGCTAATTCCTGGTTCTACACTTACATTACAAATGATGTCTGGGCTATTTGATAAGACAAGGTCTAAGGTGTTACTTGAGTTGCCTTGTCGCCTAGTTGGTTCCTTTACGAACTGCATTAAATTATATTCTTGAGTCAGCTCAATCAATTTCCTGGAAGAAGAAGAAGGATTTGTTGGAACCTCGAGATTATCCCATGAGATATTTGGAGCATTAAAATCGCCCGCGACAATCACATCGTGTTTGTGGAGTTTATCACCTAGTTTGAGCAGAGAGGCGTCCAGTTCATCCAGACTTTTAACATCGTGGGAATGTGGTCGATAAAAGGATGCAAGAAAGAGTGATTTAGACCGCCTTCCAGCCGTTTGGCATTGGCTCCATATGATTTCGCAATCTGTGTCCAAATCAACACGATGCGTAGCTATGATATCACCTTTTATTGCTTGGAAAACACCACCACCGGTTTGACCCTCGGCTCTGTCCTTTCTAAATACAGTATAACCTTCCGGGAAGATCTCCGAGCTTGTAATTTCTGGGTTTAACCAAGACTCATTGCCAAGAATTACATCGGGTTTGTGTACATCAATTACAGCTGCGATGTCTGCAATCTTGTTCTTTAAGCTCCGGCAATTTATAACCAGACATGTCAATTTCCTTGGTTTAGAGTTTGGTTTAAAATGGCGCGACGCCTTTGTCGACGTTTGTTTACAATTTGCTTGTAGTGGAGGAACTTCGGCGTCGCAACTATTTAGTTGGTCAAAACTATTTGACGAGCACAAGGAATGCAATGAATAATCGAAAAAAGAGTCTGAGAAATTAGGCAATCCGCAGAGAGGGCAAATCCAGGAGCAGGACGAGTTTGCTAGGATCTCGTACATCTCGTGCGATAAGTCGCAACAATCAGACCTCACGTGAAACCATTGCTCGCACTCGTCGCACTGAATCCCCATTTGGTTTGACTTTACAGGCTTCGAACATATACCACAAGGAAATTTCCACTGACCAGGGTTTACTTCAATATCTCCTCCCAGTAATAGCAATAAGTGGAAAAACACTGAAGAACCACGTTGGTAATTATTATCGATAGACTTTTTCCTCCTCGCTCGTACGAAGCATTGCCAAACGGCTCCAACACGATGAAAATCATCATTTGTAGCCGGAGTCTTGCCAATAAAATAACTAGATATTCTTTGTGGCCTTAGTAGCTTTCCTTCGTTAAAATCCAACCATTTAGTCATCAAAAGTACACCCAAAGTTGCGAATAAAGCAGGAGCGAAAAAACGCGTGGCAGCCATTATGCAAATTAAAGTAACAACAATAAAGTCCTCACTCCCACTTTTTAATCCGAGTCAAAGTTTATATACCGTAATAATCTATACTTAACAGCTAGGAAACACAATAATATAATCAGTACTGTCCTTCATTCAGAAAATAGCTTGGTTCTGTGGCATTAAGGTGATTCCTCAGAAAAAAAGTTGTTGAACAATTTTCTTGAAACTTTCCCTGAATGTTCCCTACTCATCCCTGTTTTGAGAACTACAATAAACTAGATGCTTCCGTGAAGCATACACTGGGTTGCCTGTGGTACGTGCTACAGAAAATCAGAAGGCACTGAATTGTGCGGTATTGAACTACAGCATTCCAGTCTCCGAAGAATAACAAATAAAAGAGAAGGGACAAACATTGGCGTCTGGGCTGACATATTGATAATTTTCAAGTTCCCTCACAACTTCTTTTCACCACAAGTTTAAGCGTGCCCTCTGAGCATCTGACAACTTTGTAATCTCTGAAGTTAATCCCTAGGGGTCCGGAGGGGTTAGTGTCTGGATGGGAGACCAAAACAATATACCCCTCATAAAACAGAAGCATCGGACCGAAAATACTATTAACGCTAACAAATGCGAACTCGGCAAGGTACAGATTTTGTTAACTTGCTTTATGCAAAACAAGAAGATCATTCTAAAAGCTTACTCTACGCAAAAAGTAGTTTCTGGAGGAAATTTGGAGAGTGGAAATCAAGGTTACGCGGCAGACGGCAAATACAAACTCACGATTTAATTCAGTTAACACACCAGAAAGACGCTAACCTCATTTTGACAAGAAAATGCTTTACTATTGCCATAAAAACTATCCAGTTAAGCTCGCATATCATTAAAACATGATGAATTCATAAAGGCCACCTTTTCCAGCGAACAACTTTTTGAAACAACATATTTGCTATTAGAGGCAAAAACCCCTTCCTATTTCATTTCGTGCGTGAAGAGAAAAAACTCAATCGTGTCAAATATGCGCAATATTGCAACAAACTAAATTTCAGGATCAAACCATTTCCATGAAGAAGCTTTTCCTTGAATAATGAAGCACAAAATACACGACAAGCTTTCTTTCAAATAATTCTTGGCTGTCACATGTCCAATTATTTTTTTTACCTGAAGACTGTGCAGAGTTTATCACAGATCCACGTAAGGTGTTCGATTCGTTCTCTGTCTTTGTTGAACCCATAAGTTACCAGAGAATTTTCCATTTGGTTTCAGTGTTCTACATAACAGCACACTTGGTAAAATATTATTTTAGAAATACAGCTCACTTTGATTTCGGCTCGACGGGCGATTGATTGTTGTCAAAGTCCATTACTCGTCGCTTTTGAGATTCCAGGTGTTGGTTTTTCACCCCCTGCCTAGTTTATCCAACTGACTTTCCATTATTGAGCTCCTTAAGGGTATATTTTGTTTAAGGATCCATTAAAACGCCATTCGCATTACATGACTTTCGACGCCATTGCAGGCTAAGTTAATGATTCTCCTGTGTCCACCGGAGAAATCTACGCATTTCCACTACCCTCTCGATCCTAAGAAAATACGCGCAGAAGGCTCTATGCACAGACACCACTTACCAGGGGAGTGACAGGCAAGACTTTTACCGACACGGAAAAAATAAAATAAATAAAACAAACAAATCACACCCACTTTCCGACTGGGATTGCCATACTGGCAACCCAGTAAAAAGATATGTGACTGTGCTTGCTTAAGAGATATAATGGGCCAATCTTACCCCATGATGCCTGTACTGATACTAATTGTGAGCGTTATTTCATCGGCCCAGGGTACATTTTGCGGTAGCTAAAAGAAAGGGCTTTTAAAAGTAACACTTGAAAAAACACCTGATAGGTAGAAAGTCTAGAGCATATGGAACACTGTCTTAAATAGTTTATGGAAAAATCACTCAACTTAAAATGACGTCGACTCAAAACGTTTCTCGAGTGGTTGTCTTCAAGATCATAATTTACATCCCTGGGTAAGGGGCTTCGTGTACATTTTTAGCTAAGTATATCTTTTTTTCCTTCCACTAACTTTTGTTTTAATTTAAATTTTAATTTATAGGGGATAATTTGTACACCAAAATTCTGCAAAAAAAATATAGGTCACCATGCTTGTTTATTACTAAAACACCACAGTACATCTCTATCTCGATTATCATAGATCGAAACAACAAAATTTGCCATGTTCTCGGAATGCGCGCGCTTATTTGCAAAGAGTTATGGGTCACACTCAGCATGTATGATCGACTTACGCCATATTTACAATGTTGCAGATTTGATCCCATTTATAAATATTGACACACCATATGCGCAGTGCAATACTAAGGAATCACCTTAAAAGGTTTAACCAAAGGAAAAACGAAAGCTTCATAAGTGTAAGGGGATTCCACTCATAAATACCAAGACACTGCAAGTTATTAGCCTACGTGTAGCCGTACCCTACACCCCGAAGGCTACAAGTTATGCGATCAACTCACTGCACTTGTATAGAAACCATTGATTTTTCATTTTCCTTGGCTTCGATTTGACAGAGCTATTTTGTATTTTCATTCTTTTCCCAAGATTATTATGTGTAAAATATGAACATGACACAAAGTGACTTAAATAAAAGAGAGGGAAGCGAATTAGTTTGACAGCGATGAAATATCAATGCAGAAGCCACCGCTTATTAGGGGGAACCCACTTAGGGCAGAGTGCGAAAATAAAACAAACTTACTTCTTGTCCTAAAGAAACTCTGGTCTGCTGTGGGCTTCCGTTAATGCCAAGGTGTGCAACAAAATTATTCGCCAACTGATCCTGTTGTGGCTGAGGTAGGGAATTTTGAAATGGCTTATTCCCGGAATCATTTGATTGACTAAATGCTGCTCCACTGGTGCATGCCTCTGTGTTGAGAGCAATCGATTGAGACCCTGAGCTGGGCCCATTCACAGATCCCATCAAGACGTTGTTATTGCCAGCCATGTTCATTTCCAGTGAATTGCTATTGTACTGGGCTCCTACTTGCAGCCTTGCATCTCCTCCCTGCAAAGCCGAGTTCATTGTTGATAACGGCGACGATGACGGGGCAGGACTCAAACCAACACTGCCAAGATGGTGGGCACTAGATGAAGTGAGCGGTGTTGCAGAAGTTGGAGTCCTGCTTGTACTCACAGGCATTTGAGGAGGTGACAACAAAGCTTTGTTCACTACCGGACTTTTTACTGACGGTAAAGTAGTTAAAGATGGTTTGTTAGGGCTGGACACACTGACTGCCATAGAAATGGCACTGGAGTCCAGCGTGGAGCTCGCGCCACTCGACAGGGAAACATTCGATTGAAGCATGTGCTGCAAAGTCGAGCTATTGCTTGCAGCATCAGCTGTTTCACCGTTTGTTGCAGCATTGGAGTTGGGTATCATTTCTGGTCCACCAAGTTCATCGGGTAGTCTGGCATTTTGAGGTCCCATAATGTTCCAATTGATCTCTTTAAAGGGAAGAAGGGAATTTATATGAGTTCTTCCTTGCAAGGAAGAACGTACAAGAGGATAATTTGACCGAAGGCCACTGCAAACTTGACACACATCAAAATATAGAATGAAAACGTTTGAAGCTTATCTTTACCTGCATTGTCGGTTGGTGTGTCTGGGGCTCCTAATTTCTGTCGTTTATTCGGTGGCCCGTCCACCAGTTGCTTTGCCATTCCTACTACAATACAAAACACGCTACACGAAAACAACTTGCTCAAAATAGTCATCGCCTTGAAAACGACGAAAAGCCCCCGTCCCCTGAAAATAAACCAGTTACAAGATTCAAATTCTTGTCAAATGAAAGAATTTCATGGATAGAATAAAGAAACCGCGAACCGTACTACTACAAAATTTACGGAGAACTAAAAACAGAAATCATGGCCGCTCACCATTGTCGTCCTTAGAGCATTTAATATGACACACGAACCGCAGCAAAAATAGAACAATGCTTCAAGATCGTTTGTGAGTGATCCTCAAGCAAGGAATTATCTTCTCTCCTCCAGATGAATCTGGTTTTTCCAGTCGTGAGGCTTCAGCAACAAACGAAAACTTGAAGTAAAATAGCGTTCTGAAAAGTAGTTATATTTCAGGATGGCCAGAACTTAAACACGGAATGCCGGAATGATGGAATGCCGGAACGGTGGAATACTTAAACACGGAACGCCGGAATACTTAAGCCCGGAACGCCGGAATACTTAAACACGGAACAGTTGTGAAAATTTTGACAATTGGAACACATGGTTTCTTCCCCCACAAGTGTTCGGGGCAAAAACGAAAGTGGAGATCGGAACTGCATGTCCTTCAGAGTTTTTCAGTGCCTAGATGTTTTCGTTCCGAAGACTTTGGGAAAGTCGTGAAGAAGGAGTTACATCACTTCTCTGATGCGAGCACAAACGGCTATGGTCAATGTAGTTACTTTATTGTCGTAAAAAAGGTTGCTGTCATTCATCGTGGTGAAGTACAATAATAATAATGTATTCTCGTTTGTCTCACGATGTGGTCACTTGTGATGCATACTGCTAGTCTTCATCAGGCGATGATGTCGACTGATGTCGACTGGTTATGCTCCGCTGTGATTGGTTGGTTTTCAGCAGCTGTGATTAGGATCTGGGAACCTAGGATCTGGAAACGCTACGTTGACGACACTTTCACCAAACTGGATCGCGGAAACGTTGATAGCTTCTTACAGCATCTGAACAACCAGCAGTCTTCCATTCGTTTCGCCATGGAGACAGAGAACGCCTACAAACTCGCCTTCCTTGACACCGCAGTTTCAAGAGAACCGGACGGCCGCCTCACCACCAGCGTGTACAGGAAGCTTATGCACACTGATCAGTACTTATCGTATGATTCCCAGCACCCGCAATCAGTAAAACGCGGTTGTCAAGTACCTCTACGAGCGCACCAAACGTCTCGTAACAAAACCTTCTGTTATCTCCAAGGAGAAGAAACACCTGTCTTCTGTTCTTGT
>OX421453.1:4072605-4085105 GCA_949126865.1 Montipora capitata
TACTAATGCACACATCTCCATTGAGGGTAGCGAACAGGGGAGGGGTGTGATCCTGATAAGGGGTCTCCCTTTGACGAGTAAAATCGTCTGGCGTTAGACAGAGTAAAATTTATTGAGTCACCCTTGGCAGTGAAAGGGTTAAGGAGATAGTTTTTAACCCTTTCACTGCCAAGGGGTCTCCCTTTGATGAGTAAAATCGTCTGGCGTTAGACAGAGTAAAATCTATTAAGTCACCCTTGGCAGTGATAGGGTTAATGATTTTCAACAATTTTTTTTCATTCCCAAATGATCATCTTTTAGTTGCTTTCTACTACTTTTTACCATTCCCCTCCATTAGCCTAAAATCACAGCCATACTTTCACCTGTTCTTTCACCCTCTAGAGAAAGGAAAGCCAGAAATGCGACTACACTTGCAGGTGACTGACACATAGGATTGGACCCCATGTAAAACATGTTCAAATATAATATGTCTTCTCTATTTCCAGGTACTCTGTAAAAAGGTCAAAAGGCTCCATTGGTGTGAGTGTTATCATGGACCCAATGGCCAACAAGTGAAGAAACATTACATACTAGGTGCTTTCATGACCCCCCAATCCACTGACCTCAACACTAAACCAAGAGCATGCAATCGTGCAATAACAGTTGCATTATTTATGGACAAGGTTCGACTAGAATCTAAAGATATATTTTTTTTAAGATCATGAAAATAATGATAAAAAAACTGAAATAAGTAAACCTGGGAAAAGGGATTTGTGTCAGGGTTTTTTCAAATCTGTCGGTGATATATTTTTTTGTGAAAAATACATTTTTTTTTCTCTCTTTGTAAAAGAGTTATTTTATTGCTTCCTTGGAAGTTGTCAGTAGAGATTAAGGTGAATTGAAGAAATAAAGAAAAATATTGTTATAAGTGTCTTTTGTCATATTGTTTTAATTTGAAAACTACTCTGTAAGACTTCATAAATTTAATGCTTGAAACAAGCTTCTCAAAGGCTTTAATAATTCATCCAGTTAAAACATGACCATGACAGTGTGTGGATATCTTACATTGATTAGCATAAATTTTTATGATTTTATTTCTCCATTTTCTCCTTGGTTTTAGTTTCAATGGAGAACATCTATCAAACACTCAGGACAGTGTCTGACCACATTTCCAAACACCTCGAAGTTCGTCAAAAATACTCCACTGCGTCATATTTTCAACTTTCTTCCCAGTGTTTGGAAATATGGTCAAACACAATCTTTTGTGTGTGATATGTTACAGTGAAATGGTATTGGTGATTGTGAACAAGCTTGTCAATCAGCTTCACATTACCTGGAGGTTCTCTCATCCATACTAATCCTGTTTTAGAAAATAGTCAAAAGAAAATATTGTGCAGTGATTGGTTTAAAATCGTGTTTCTATTAAACAATTAGATTGTGAGCTTGAGATTTCTCTTGCATTTAGGCCCTTGTTAACTATCATGCATTGAAATCGAGAGCGAATAATCTAATTGTTTTAGTATAAATCTACTAGTCATTCAAAACTTTAATCTAAATCCTCTTCAAAGACAATTCGAAAACATGTAGGAGCGGTCCCTAGTGCACGCTGCTATGCTACTCATTATCTATCACAGAATAGATAGTGAGTAGCGTAGAAAATCAGAGAACGGGCATTCATGATACAATGCTATTAGATTTGTAGTAAAACTCAATAGAAACAGGATTAGCATGAGCAGTTGCTGTAAAGATGGTGTGGCAAGGAGAAATTGAATTTTGATGATCAAAGTAACCAAGTTGCTTTCTTTTCTTCCCCACTGAATTGTATAAAAAAAAAAATAGAAAACATGTTCTCCATGTTTCTGAGTTTTAGTATAAATCTACAAGTGTTCAATCACAAATGCCATTCACTGATGGGCTACAATATTGTTACATAAAACACTCAAGACTGACTACATTTCCAGACACCTCTGACAGTTTGTCAAAAACACTGCTAAACATATATTTTCAATTCTCTGCTTGTTGTTTGGAAATGTGGGCAAACTTGATATATTACCCTTAATACAGGCTAGTGAAAAGTTGAGCAAATTATTATGATTGAAGCACAATAATTATTAGTGTCAATGTAAGCTGTGATGGAATTGGAGTTCTCATAAAAGGTAGGTCAAATGGATATGAGAGGACTACTTATATTATTAATGATTTAGTATTGCCTCTGACTAATTTAGTCAAATTGAGTCCATTAGATGTCAAATGTGAAAAGGGTGAAAATTATTCCACTGCATGCCAAGGGAGAAGTTGGTTGAATAAAGAAAAAAAAAAGGGTGGAGCATTTGATGTTTGAGGGGGGTTGGTGAATTTGAAAAAATTATCGTTCAAGCATACTTGTATGCAAAAAATTCACGCACAGTACTGCCAAAAAAATTTCACACCTGTTCAGTGAGTTGAAAAAAAGCATATAACATGGAGGAAATATTGTCAAGGATACACATCCCAAGAAAAAAATTGCTAGTGCTTGGAAGAGTAAAAAAATCATGCCTATAGCCAATCACCCACCCCCCTCAAAAGTGGAATAGATACCCTTGATCAACATCTCAATCAATACTCGGTCAATGCATGGTCAACGTCTCAATCAGCACTCAATCAACTGTCGGTCGATAGTCAGTGGAGTGTTGACCAACTCATATTGATCGACACTCGATGGCATGTCTGCAAAAATTAGTCAACTCTCGATCGAGGGTATTGATTGGCACTCAACCCTGGATGTCTTTAGTACACATGATCCCAAGCACTTTCCAATTCTCTCATATTCAATGAGTGGTGTGTACTACCGTAAACAAAGTAGGCATTTTCATAAGTTTAGTAACTTAGGCTAGAAATTCCAAACCTGATCTTGATTGGAATAACTTCAAATAAAACAAGTAACATGCTTTAAAAGAAGCTAACTAGCTAAAACTCTGCAACCCATGCAAAAATCTACAATCAGCAGAAACAAAACACTGGGACAATGCTCTTTTATTACCGGTATTCACCAATAATATTCTCTATGTTTATAACTTTGTTGTACTATCTCAAAACACTGACACTTGTAATAAAGAGCTCCACTACTAGGCTTCAAAGTAACAAGTTACACTACTATTGACAGGTTGCAAACAAGTACCAATCTGGTAGTTTGAGGAAAATTCCTTAATTCAGATTTTACAAGCTCAATATGATCTTTTTAGGAGACTGAACGGTGCTGTTAGGTAAGAAAATGCATGCGATCTAGATGTGACTTCTATTTTTTAAGGGTGGGGTTGGACAAAAGATTTCCAAGTTGCCACAAGACCACGTTCAAGACTGCCAAATTTGTACTTGTATAACCAATCATATTCTTGTTTATAGCCATAACAAGCAACAGAACCAATGGGTGATTCTTGATTTTTTGCATGTTATACAGCCAATGTGGCTAGTGGAAATCAAAACCTACTAACCAAAACTAACTTTCTACTAGTCTGTGGCTAGTTGGCTACTGTTAGTGTCAAGCCCTGGTCAAATCTATCAAATCTATCAACTGATCAAATTATGACCAAATTGGGCTGGAAACCTCTCTATTCTAGAAGACAGGAGAACATCTTAAGATTTGTTAACGAATGTATTGCAAATAGAGTTCCCAGATATCTTTTTAACTATTTTAATGTAAGAAACCATGACATTCCCCGTTATAAAACTAGGAGCAGTAATGCTCTAATTTTAGAAAAGGTTAACCTAGAATGCACCAAGCACGCTTTTTTTTACAAAGGTGCAACTATTTTTAATTACTCCTTTTAATTTAACTTAACCTTAGTGTAGCTTGTTATCTGTTTTGTATAATTATTTTTAGTGTACTTTTTACTTTCTACTTTTTACTTTTTATTTTTTACACAGGACCTGCATTGATAGCAGTTTTTCTTTAAACTGATGCAGTTATCCTGTATAAATATGTTTTATTATTATTTATTAAAGGACCTTGATGCAACAAAACCTTGTTATAGCAAACATATTTCACCAGTTCCTTGGCCCTTAATTGCATCGAGGTTCCACTGTTGTCATGTTAATTTGAAAATGCAGTATGGAGACAAACATCTCACCAAGCTTAACTGTTTAAAAAGAAACCATCTCAAGGCCTTAGCTTTCACACCCATCTTTAATGCCCTGGCTAGCTGGTTTATTGACAGGCCAGCTGGCTTTTAATTGACCCTCTTTAAAGTCAACAGACTCATCCCTTTAAATTTTTAGTGTCTTCATACAAATCCAAACATTTGAGTGACAAATACCTTTTACCATCTCTTAATCCAGTTTACCCTTGAAAAAGGCATCTACATGATGCTTAACTTTATCCTGAAACACTTCATCGTTCCATTCCTTCTGTTTACTCCTGCTCAATAGGGCCCATAAGCACAACAAAACAGTGACAATTGCTGCAAGAACTGTACTAGCAGATATGTCAGTATTGCTTCCCATTGCAAATGAAAATACAACAAGAATAAAAACCAGAACTAAGAAATGAAACCATAGCTTTCGAACACTGCGTTCTCTTAGTCTGAACTTATCACAGGCAGAAGTGAAAAGTTTCCATGGGATATTTATTTCATCTCCTTCTTTGTAATCATTAAGCTCACTTGCATATTCCTTCCTACATATTTTGGTCAACTTTCGAAGAAGTTTTTCATAGTCACTAAAGAAATCACAGTAACATGTCCAGAAGATGAGCCCTACCATAATATAGCAGGCTACTGAAAGAAGAATTTCCACAGGATAGTTTACTCCAGCAATGTAAAACATTAATACAGCTAATGCCACTGACATGGAACAGCAAACTGAAAAACACACAATCCATACAATGGAAAAAAAGATGACCAAGAACTCACCTATAAGGTAACCAAACTGAAAGGAATCAGCCCAATCCAATAGAAACCACACCTTTCCATAACACAGTGAAATAGCAGGTAGGGAAGCTATAATGTCCATTGCTGATAAAGCAATGAACAGACAAAACAAACCTACCCTGCGAAGGAATAAAAGGACCCACTTTCCCAATGATCTGCATACACTTGCTTCTTCATTTCCCTGCCACCACTGATACAAATCTTTAACATTTTTGCAGAAAATTTCTAGGGAAAATATGTAACCAAGATTGTTTTTGATGTTCACTGGTATCTCCACCTTTGGTGCTTTCTTACATTCATCACAGGCAGAAAAAGAACTGTTGGGGAAAACAAGTTGTCTTATGTAGTTACTTTTCCAAAAGCAAACAAAGTGCTTCCTATCTAAAAAACTTCGTACCCAACTTGATGAAGACTGTCGAAAACAAAAACAACCTACTCTGAAGATATAACATGGAAGGCTACAATACATGAGCACTGGGCTTATCTCATAGGTGAAGATAAACACAAATTTGGTCAGGAAGGGTGAGGGAAGATTGGATGCAATCCTAGGAAATAGTCTTGGTATTAGAAGCACAAAAACATCGACCAAGATAGGGATAATTGGTGGAAAAATTATCAAAATAACAAATTTCACAAACTGCCATGGCAAGCTTAAACTTTTGCTGTTGGAGAACACCTTATTGGCAATGAAGCTTCTTAAGCCTACTGGACTCGCTGGTACCTCAAGATCCATCACTTCAACACTGTCTAATTTCGTATTTTTAATGTTCTGATGCTGGACACCATTCTGCGGCTTAGTATTGCAAATTGGCTCAATTTCTTCTCTGTTAGAACTACTCTGACTGGCTCCATGACCACGGGTACCAGCAGATCGAGGACGTAGAAGGCCCGCCATCTCGGAATGTCCATGATCGCTGCTGGTGTTTTCCTGGTTGGGGAGACGCGTCCCGATCCCAAGAGCATTGTGCTCTGCTGCAGCTGTGGAACTCTCTAAATAATCATTAGTCCAAGGGAGAAAACGGTCAGGACGTGTTTCTTTCAATTCTTCCTGCTCTGTGGGAACAGGACGTTTAATAGATTTCTCACTGGCATCAAGGTTTTCTGAAGATGATGAAATGTCATGATCTGATGGGTTAACTCTGGGGCCGTCAACAACCTCAGTTAATTCTCCCTGGTCTGTAGGACTTCCAGTTGCTTTCGAGGAAGGATTTGCCTCTGCTTCGTTGGTGGTCTTGGTCTTGATATTGGCACAAAACGACGTTAAGCTGGATGGGATGAATATTGTGAACACCACCACAAGCACGATACTCAAATGTCTGATACGAGTCAAGTCCCATTGATCGAATTTAAAGCGGTATTCGAGCATCGTTGAATCGGTAAAACCGGCAGAAACATAGAATGTCCCGCCTATTTTAACATAGCCCACATAAGGTGTCTCTTGGGAGTTCGTGCTTCTGTTCTTGTAATAAAACAAGGGTGAGTAGAGGACATGTAGTCCGTTGGAAGCAACTCTCCCAGTTTCGTTTGACGTGGGTTGTAAGAGACAAGAAACACTGCTGTTGACTGACTCAAGGTCCGTGTTTTTGTTTCCAAATACAAACTGACGTAACGAGACATGTTCGATACCAAATGTCAAGAAATCTGAGAAACTGAATTCGCTTGGATTGTCAACGTCGCGTGCTACGATAATTCCAACTGTGATTAAGTCCCATGATTTAACAGTTGTGTCGTCTGCACAGTCTTGGTGCGTTCGTGTGCTGAACTTGAAATAGTGTGTTTCCACAGCCTCCTCAGCTCTGTCAACTTCGTCATCGCAAACCCAGATGCATTGGTCTTGTCTTGCCGTGTGTCTTGGCGAGTGCACTATCCTGACATTCATCAGCAAGAGAAATATCTTGGTTAACAAAGTAGCAGACGACATTTTGTCGAAGAAGATAAGGGTCGATCACAGTTTTACCATTAAAGGCACGATCTGATGCAACTCAACCGGTGATAACTGCTTTTATTTTTTATTCCACAGTTCAGTGAAATTACAGTGAAACAACACACTGCGCGCGCGCAATATACCGTCTTTCCCGCCAAAAGCTCGTCCCTAGAGCCCGCGCAATTTCTGACGGAGAGAGAATTTAATGATTACTCTCTCCCAGGAACCCATGACCCGGAGCCTACAACTCTACTGTGTTCGTGTAACGGCGTTTTCACAGACCGATTTATTTTTAGATTGAATTTCCCGCGAATGAGACTCCCACAGGAGCCCGATGACCAATTACAAGAAATTAAGCTGACGTCATAGGGTCACCGAACCGGAACTGCCTTTGTTTTTTGACCTAATTCGCGGGAAGGGCTAGTCTAAAAATAAACCTACTTGTGAAAACGCCGTTTCACAGACGCTGTATGGAAGTTGCACGCTCCAGATGGGCTCCTGTCTCTCCCTAGTTTATCGGTTTGTGATTTGATTTACCACTGTTCGTTCTGTGAGATTTTCTTATAAAAGTATTCGAGGCATGTACACCAGAATTGGCGAAGAAGTTTTGCATTTGACTGTTCTTGACTACGGTCTCGACAAAGGTCTCGACGATAGTCGTCAACCTCGTTCCCAGGGCCTTCTCCTCGACGATTTTTCAGAATGGCTGATCCCTGGCACACAGCAGAAATCACGTGACCGATTTGTCCACGAAAAGTCAACCTCGTTCCCAGGGTCTACTCTGACGAAAAGTGGGAATTTATAAAAAGTTGGTAAGAAATTTTTCATGGGCATGCATCTTTGTCATAGAAAAAAGCTCTTAAGGCCGCCGCACACTAGCCGATTTTTTGTCGCAGGCCTGCAGATTTTTTGTCGGGCTCAAATTTGTCGGGACATCAGCTTGCCGCAAACTAGCCGATTTTTTGTCGTGACTAACAGCGATTAGGCTTGGGACCAGGTTATTCAAATCAAGATGGCGCCCACTAGGGGAGTGGAACAACCTCGTTCCCAGGGCCTTCTCCTCGAAGATTTTTTCAAAATGGCGGATCGTCGGGAGAAGACCCTGGCACACAGCAGAAATCACGTGACCGATTTGTCCACGAAAAGTGGAAATTTCTTCAAAATGGCGGCCAAGATAAAGAGTGAGAGGATCTGGGTACGAGGTCTTGAGACTGGTGAAAAACAAACAAAATGGCGGCAAAGGCAACCTCGTATCACTCGGATGCGCGTTTAAATAAAGAGGCTAAAAGTAAGAAGGAATGCATGTAAAAGCAAAAGGAAAATGGTAAAATGATCTAGAAATTTATTCTTACTGTTTTTTGACTTTCCGTTATTGTAAACCTAAAATTTTTTAGCGTAGTACAGCCTTCCAAAATGGTAAAAATAAGTTTAAAAGGGTTAAGAGTTCGTCCGTTTTGTCACATGTACATAAAGAATTTTACTAGACTTTTTCTTACTACATATTGACTTTTCCTATACTCGCAGGGGCGTAGCGTGAGGTTTTGAGGTTTTTCTTCGGTTAGGATAAGGTCTCTCGACCTAGTACCAAACAAAGCTATTTTAATTTTAGGCATTTTAGGAATTGCTTTCTTTTAAACATTTAGTTTGCAACCACTTCCACATTTTTTGTCACTAAGTGGTAAATAAAAGTGTATTTTCCTTTTTTAAATGGATGTATGAAACTGCTGTTATTTAAATAGTTATTTCCACAATCGTACAGCAAAGTCCAAAATCTACTCTCTGGTTAGAATTTCTTCAACAGCACAAATCTTCAGCCAGCTAGGCTAACAGGCTGACTTACCTTGTATAAACAGGCCAATAGTAGATACTTATATTTACACTGATTTACATGTACAACATTTACAAGCTTTTATGCCTGTGACATTTTACGTACATTAAGTATGCTAGATATCCAGTCAAAACAAAATGGTGGACGCTTAATGAGATGTATCGAGCGCTGATTGGTCCATTTTGGTCACGTCTTACCAAATGCGGCTGTCTGATTGGTTAACCCCCATTAAATGTCCTTAGTTACTAGCTACAAGACACTTAATCCACAGAGCTGATTACCACTGAGATCGAACGAAGGCTTTAGTAGTTTACATTTTCGTAGGATTGGAATGTGTGTCTGAAAAAAATGGGCGAAGCTCTTTCTGAAGAGATTTACAAAAGACGTGATCACGTCATCACAGCCGAGACAGTTTGTTTATCGCTCATCAACTTGGCAGCCTTCTTTGGAAATCTCTCCGTTTGCTACGCTGTTTACAGAAGCCAGCGACTTCGCACCCTCCCAAACATGTTCGTTGTTGCATTGGCTGTTGGTGACATTTTCATGTCTACTTGCTGTATTCCTTTTTCAGTCGTAACTCTGTATCTCGGCCGGTGGATTTTTGGACAAAGAGTTTGTCGTTTTCATGGCTTTGCTGTTTTTACGTTTGGGCTAGTGTCTCTCCATACCATGGCAGTTATAGCTGTGAGCAGATATTTTCGCGTCGTGAAGCCGAACAAATACATCGTGTTGTTCAAGACTCGACGAGCTTTTCTCTACATTATGACTGTCTGGTGCTCGGCACTTCTCGGCTCCGTGGTCCCCTTTTCCTTTAACAACGGCGGGAAAGCTGGGAAAGCGATGTGTCTCTACACTTTCCACACAAACATTGCATACACTGCCTTCATCGAAATTGTTTACATATCAGTTCCCTTAACAATAATCTGCGTTTGCTATTTCAAAGTATTTCACACGGTTGCACGGACAAATCAAGTTTTCTCGCAAGAGAATAACCCAAGAGAGCTCAGAGCACACGTAGAGGAAGCCAAGGTTACCAAGACTTTAGCCACAGCAATGGCTGGGTTCGCATTTTGCTGGCTTCCAGTTCTGGTAATCGATTATATTGATGCCGCACGTGGTGAACAAACGTTGCCAAGGCGCATCTACCTTACCTATGGGTTCCTGGTTTATCTAAGCAGCACCATAAATCCCTTTATATATGGTGCTACGAATAAACGCTTTCGTCGAGAATTTAAGTCGACCTTTGTTCAACTGTTTTGTTTGAAGTCCCTTGGATGTACGACGAATTTCCGAAGAAATTTCTGAAAGCGAGCCTCGTAGACTCCGAATGGCAAAAGACCCCAGTCATGATCAATGAGAAGACTACTGCAGCGACGCATGACGAACGCGGTTGATTTGACTGAATGGACGACCGCCTCGGGAATGCCGCAAAGCAATAGTTTTATCGATTTAGGGAAACAATCGTGCTGCACGTGTGGCAATAGTTGGGACAAACTTTCTAGTGGTCCACTTTGACAGGTGCAACCGGTGGGATGGAATGTCGCGTTCCAATTTGACCAAACTGCTGCTCCCATTGGCTCAATCTCTGACCAAACTCAAGTGACACTCTCCCATTGGTTCAAAAATCATATAGACCACTTTCATAAATGGCGACCACTTTTACATTCTTTTGTCTTTATGTTAATTAGACCTACTGCACTCATTTTGAAACAAATTTCTTTTGAAATTTCTCGTCGTAGAGAGACTAGAAAGGCTTATTAGCATTAAAACAGAAGAAGATTTTTATACAAACGTTGCCGTGTAGCACTTTATATTTCAACAGACTTAACTGAATAGAGTGTAATGAGAAGTGCTAGATTTCTATCCCATATGAACCATGTGAGCGTTAGCCCTACGGATGGAAATGGGCCCACACAAGGACAGAGAAAAACTCTGACCAGGGTGGGAATTGAACCCACGACCTTCGGGTTAGATCTCCGCCGCTCTACCGACTGAGCTACAAGGTCAGACGGGAGCAGGCCGTGGGAACTGAAGATGTTAAAGTACCGGCAATGAACATGTACAAGTACAAAATCTTTTGTTTTCGCTTCGCATGGGTTTGCAAATTCTATTGTCTGTGGCCAGTATGGCCGCCGCGCGAAATAAAAAATAAACGTTTTTTTTACATAACCGTTAATATCACTTGAAAGATGTAGGATGGCGTTTACCACGAACGGCAAAAATGACTGAAATTTGCGTCTGGTAAGAAATCAAAGAAATTAGTTTGATTTGAGCTCACTTTTACAACTTAAGAAGAGAGAGAAAAGTAAGAAGTAGAAACACTTCATGCTTTTACAACATAGTTAATGCATGGAGATGGTTATGAAACTTGGCAAGTTTTCCGTTTCATGTTTTTGTCCGTATTTTTGGCCTTGACCCTGCACAAAACACACCTTTTTTCGAGAAGACAACCAATCAAATCCTTCGATTAATTTATGCGCAACTAATTTCATTCCCGAGCCCCGAGTTGAAATGTTTGAACTCAACATGGTCGCCATGTGATTAATTAAGGCCAAATCCAGTTACAGGATACTTCGACAACGTAGATGAGATTGTGATAGAGAATATATGACATTTAAAGGTTTACCTCGGTGCAAAAAAATTGTGAAACTTTTTTTCTTTGTTTTATTGGGTTATTGTTTGAGGTTTTTTCTGCTGTATCTACAGCACGTTTCTTTCCCGTCCTATAGGAAAGATATCGCTGACGTCACCTATTGTCATTAGTGTGCCAACCAGAGGCTCATTAGCGGTCAATACAACGGGTCTTTTGTTCCTATGGTTGGCACATTTGAATAACAAAATCAATGTTTGAAAACATATCTTTCCTATACAAAACAAAGCTCTTTGATGTGATAAACGTGACCACCAATGTTTTATTTTAGAACAGGTCTGAGAGCCT
Source organism: Montipora capitata (assembly GCA_949126865.1). Classification (NCBI taxonomy): domain Eukaryota; kingdom Metazoa; phylum Cnidaria; class Anthozoa; order Scleractinia; family Acroporidae; genus Montipora; species Montipora capitata. Next base: position 4,084,179 of record OX421453.1, read on the forward strand.
CTTCTACTTCTGAGTTTGCTTTCGAACCACGCTGTGAAAATGTTCCCTCCTGGTGCTGGCTATTTTACTTAGAACGACGAAAAAACCGGAATAATTAATCTTGGCCGTCATTTAAGTATACACATTACGGACCATGTAATCATATCTGGTTTTGGAGGCGTAGGGGGGAAAGTTCCCGGAGTAAAAGCTCTCCGGCAGCCGGAGAGTAGAGAACAAACGAAAGCTTAACCGATAAAAGAAAAAATCGAGTTTTAAAACGCGAGTGCTCTCACCAATTCACTATTCACTTCTTTCCGAAACACCACCTTAAATATACATCGAGACTTTATTTTTTTTATTGAAATAACTTCTGATCAGGTTTTTTATTGAAATAACTTCTGATCAGGGTCTGCCTCAACCATGCAAAATTCTTCGAGGTAAATGGCATCTGTAGTCATTCCAATTTCTGCCCAACAACTTTGAGAACACGAGAAAACCATAACAGTTCCAAACTCAATTGCGAGGTCATTCATTTGATTGACAGCCGCCAAAAATTTCCTTCTGCGCTCTTGTTGAGGAACGGGTCCATCGAGTGTACTGTTTTCAATATCTGTGAAAAATGACTCTTTGTTTCTTCGTATGTACAGTTCTTCGCCGTTGTTCATTGAATGTACTACGCCGGAGTTTTTCATACGTTCCAGCTTACCAACTAATGCGGGCATGAGTTGTAGTTCAAATACGCGAACGGCTCCACAATGCTGGCACAGAGGAACCTTTGTCAACAATTCTGATTGGTTTGTGGTAATGTTGGAAACATACGTCCCATTCCATTGGTACCTACCGAAAACAAAAATAAACGAGATTCCAGTTTCGAATTCGATGAATTTCGATTCACTCAGCAATGCCTTCAGTAACGGAGAATACTGAATTCACCGTTGAATATCAAAA
>OX421453.1:4097605-4105105 GCA_949126865.1 Montipora capitata
ACTATCCGGTGCCAGTGTTAGATCATATCTGCGACGCAGCTACTCTAGGCTGTACTTATGAAAATGTCGACCTCAAATGTAAACCATCACGAAAATATTAGAGAGAAAACATTTACTTACGATCTTGACCCTTCCGGATTTGTACAACTATCATGAAACGGTTATTGAAAGGACATTGAAACCGAGTCTAGAATAATTTAGAGCAGCATATAACAGATGGTCAAAGATGAAAGGCGATTAATGTTGGAAACAATTACCGCACCCCACATCCATTTTGTGGGTGTTTACGGAAACGGTGAGCATGCGGTGTTTGACATTTTGCAAGTTAACCGCTGATAAAATAAACCGTTTTCCACATATTGCGTATTTTACGGATTGACAACGGCGTATATTGCGCATATTGCGTTGCGTTGCGTATTTTACAACAAGCCGAAGCGGTGAAGGATGTGGAAGTCTCATGGACGATAAGGACCAGCTGACGGTAGCGTTTTGCAACGTCGCGGCTAAGGAACTACCAAGGGCTTGTGGTGAATTCGAGGAAGACTGCTCAACGAGGCTTGATGGAACTTTCTTAAGAGAGGAGCAGAGGAGGCAACACTGAGAGCATCGATCTAGAGTGTTGTCGAGATCTAAGAAGTGACGCTGCGGAACCAGTTTCATTTGGTGGCGGGATGGATGACCCAGTTTTACGTGCAAGGCAGAGAGGAAGCCGTCTATGACGGAGCGGGGGATGACTATGCATTCGCGAGGTGCAGCCAAAGGCTACTAGCGTCTCACAACAAGGAGACCGTCTCGGGGAGTGGAAACAAAGTTCAAGTAACGCTTGACGTCTTTGGTGTTGATCAGCTTCTTAGAAGGGCGGGTAGCTTGTTTAAGGTGAGAATGAACACGCCTTAAGTCTGGACATTCCAGTTGTGCTCGGAGCCAGGCAGAACGACTCTTGAAAGGAAGGAATGTTTCCCTCGATAACACGCCATGGACAGATATGGGACGAACAGCTAGCTCCTCCGTTTCAGAAACGAACGAGCAGATTTGGCAGCGAGAGTCGTTGCAGGGAGGTGCGTTACGACTAGCGAAGTTATAGGATAGGTTCGCGGAGCCGGCCAGGTGGAGTAGCGAGACTTGATAACGGCTGACAGAGGACAAAAATGAAGTCATACGAGGACTGGAAGAGAACTGGCCACGACAAAGCTTCTCAAAGGCTTGGACGCACGGTTTGCTATCCGTCAGCAAACATGAATTGGACTTAGATTGGCTTATACAAGGCCGAAGTGCTTGATAGCTGCCGCAAGTGATAACTCCTCTATCTCGCAAGGTAATTAGGAGGCTTAATGTCTTTTTACTTTGGAACTGAAAAAAAAAACCGGCAAGGTGGAGCTTCTGGTTTCGCAGCAAATAGAGGGTTGCACCAAGGCCACTCATCTTCACGGAACCATCGGTCACGATCCAGAGTTGATCATCAGGCTTGGTAAGGATTATGGATCTGTTGGATGCAAGAGCCTCTTGACAGGAGCGGAAGCTTTTCAGCAGTTCATCAGACCAGGAGATTGTGTCTTGAGATTGACGGCCGGCCGTGAGGGACTCAAGCGGGGCAAGGAGTTTAGCGGTACCACTTAGGACTCGGCCCAGCATTTTGTAGCAACCAACGAAAGCACGGAGACCACGGACGTTCTTGGGCTGGTCACAGGACGCCAACGCGGCCACGCGCCGATGAGGGGAAGCTCGGATTGAACCCTGGGACCATATCCAGCCGAGTATGGTCGTTGAAGAAGGGCATATTATCGTTTTCGAAGCAGATAGGCGAAGATTGCAGCGGTCTAGGGCCGAGAGGAGCTACCCGGCACGAAGCCAGAGTCCTACTTCGTAGCTCAGTTCCATATCGCTGCCTAACGACCCGAGGGAGGCTGGGAAGGAGTAATGTAAATTGCGGGCCACCGTACAGAGATTCTGAAAGCTGACGTTTCGAGCGTTAGCCCTTCGTCAGACGAAGGTGATATTTTGGCGGTTCTTCCCAAAGGATTTGGCAAAATCAGTACATTTCAGTTTTTCTCACGGGCGAAATGTGTTGTGCATTAGTAATCACACCTTTGAAAATTATCTGACCAGATTAAAGAAGCGGAGGGATTAGGACTCACGGCAACTTCGCTGGAAGCCCCGGCTAGTTTTCTTATTGGCAGAAGATGCGCTGGACAAGGTTTTTCTCAACGTGCTGAAATGGCATTCTAACAACTTCTACAAAAAAGTGTCGGCTATATATCATTGTCTACGAATCGCACACAGTATAAACATGGACAGGGAAACGTTAACGGTAAAGGCCCAGTAATACGGGCAACATTTTTCGTGCTAATTGTCGCGCGACAATGTTGCCTTGCAAGTTGAAATGGTTTGCTGTAAGTATTACCACCTTCTTGCGCAGCAAATTTCTATGTTGCAAAAAGAAGATTGCCACATAAAAATTCCCTGCGCAAGAAGGTGGTAACAAGCGCAACAAACCATTCAACTTGCAACACAACATTGTTGCGCGACAAGTTGCACGAGAAATGTTGCCCGTCTTACTGGGCCTTAAGTTGGAATTTCAGTTCGATCTTGTAAGATTTCTCCCAAGCGAATTAACATTGTATAACCGCCAGTGTTTACACAGGGCACTATAATTGGTTGGGAGTTGACAGCAAACCCCGTGCTCGTCACACATTACTTAAAATGAGAGGTTTCGAAATGTTGTGGGGTTGATTACAGGCGGTTCCTCGCTCGTTCTCCTCGCCCCCTTCTCCTTCGCGATCGCTTGCTTTTCGCGTGGCTATTGACATTCCAACGATTACTCGAAGTAGACCCCAGTGGAAAGAATATTCAAAAATTCACCAAATTGCCTTTAGGCAGGCTAAAGGAGCGGTTGCCCTCATGGGGCTGTACCCTTTTTATTTTCTCTGTACATAATTGTTGACTGTTATAGGGATGCGGCTCGGCAGCAGGCCGTCTCATACGTTCCCGTTTGTAAAAGATAGGAGGCAACCTAGAAGCCCCCGCGCAAAAAAGGAAAATATGTAAATTAGTATGTAAATTGGTAGTTATTGTGTAGGGGAAAGCGATCTCGATTTGCTCAACCGAGCGCGCAAGGTGGTATCGGTATTGTTCACCGAGTTCGCGAGTTCTAGGTAACAGAACAAATGAAATCAGAAACAGGGGCGACAGACTCGTATCGGCCACAAACTGCTAGACGCAACCTCAGGAAGCAAAAGCATAGTCTCAGTATCAACATTTTCAAACAACCTTCGATCATTTTTACAACAGTTATTCACAGATAACAATAATCAGCGATCCGAATAAAATAAGTGAGTTTTGTTCCTATTTTATGGTTTTCAAAGTACCGTGGAAAGAACCACATGGATAAAAAAGATGATGACGAAATGATGCTTTCTAGTCGGTTATTAAGAGGCCTTCCAAACGGCTTTCTGATGTCGCTTTGTCGCTCATTTTCCAGCCCACGTGTCGCCTATTTGGCTGGAGACAAATGTCGCTGTCGTTTTTTCGCTGCAATAGAATACAGTACAAATGTTGGCTAAACGTGCTTAATTTTTGCGTCCTATAATTTTGTTTAATTTAAAGAGTAAAAACTTCCTTCTTTTTATAGAAGATCAACCATTACTGAGAAAGGAAAGGTTACGTTTATACAAACGTTGGCCGTGTAGCACTTATATTTTAAACAGAGTTAACTGAATAGAGTGTAGTGTAACATGAAGTGCTAGATTTCTATCCCATATGAACCACGTGAGCGTTAGCCCTACTGATGGAAATGGGCCCACACAAGGACAGAGAAAAACTCTGACCTGGGTGGGAATTGAACCCACGACCTTCGGGTTAGATCTCCGTTGCTCTACCGACTGAGCTACAAGGTCAGACGGGACAGGGTCGGCCAGGGTTTTTGGGTATACGGTACACAGGGGCTTTTTAAATCGGGTATACGGTATATTGCAGCTTAAATACGGGTATTCGGTATATCACTATCTTTGAATTTCAGGTATACAGTATACAATGCTTCCATTAATTTTTTGGTATATTTGGATGAATTTTGGGTATTTTTGCAGTCAGTGTAAAATGCAGACTGCAGACCAGGGGTAAAATGCAGACTGAGGTTAAAACGTAACTGTTGAAAAAGCCCAAACCCCTTAGAAATGCTAACCTTAGGCCTAATTAGGCCTAAAACAATATTTTGGTTTAACTGTTAGCATTTCTAATGGGTTTGGGTATTTCCAACACTTAAATTGTAACCTCAGTCTGCATTTTACCCCCGGTCTGCAGTCTGCATTTCACACTGACCGGTATTTTTGGGTATTTTGGCGAATTTGTTTCGGGTATACTGGTATACCACTACCCCCCCCCCCCCCCCCGGCCGACCCTGACGGGAGCAGGCCGTGGGAACTGAAGATGTTAAAGTCACGGCAATTAACATGTACAAGTTACACTACACTCTCTTCAGTTAATTCTATTCCAAGCATAGACTAAGCATCCTTTGCATTTGATTTCTACGTCGCGCCCTGTCACCGGAAAGCTCATGCCCTAATTTTTGCCACTTTACCGTCTCCTAATTTTGTAAACAACTATTGTTAGACAGCCTAGTACGGCTTACAGTCTTATGCAGAGAAGACTTAAAGGTTCACAAGTTGCAAGAAAAATGGCGACCTTAAAGGGCTTAGCCACAGGAGCCTCATTATGGCACCAACATGTGTTTTCCTGGAAGAGAAACAGTTAAGGACGCGTCACTTCCAGGATTTGCTAACTACTATAATTAGTTTTTAGGACAGCCTTTCTGCCGCGACCTTTAGCTCTCATTCTCTTCTCGGTCTCTGACCCCACACGAAAATAAAATGGCTGATAGTTTGGAAGTTATTACTGTGGCAGAGTTTGCTGACTGGTTACAGTCATTGCACATCACTCTTCCGGCATGCAAAAGAGAAAACAGTTTATTCCCCACCTTTTAAGGCCCGCCCGCCAGAATTGATCAGAAATTTTGTAAAATTCTGGGCTGTAAACCCTGGCTTACACAATTCGTAAGTAGTTTTGGGTGGGCTTATAACTATGGGTGGGGGGGGGGGGGGGGAAGAGGCGCAGGAGGCTGGAGAGGGGCCATAGGCGGATACGAGCTACGGAAGTGTTTATACGGTTAAGCCCTCGCAATATTTAACAATTATTCGCCGAAGGCGAAGTGATCATCGGTGAATATTCACCGAGACGAAGTCGAAGTACGAAAAAAAATCAAGCAACAATTAAGCCCTAGCATTATTAATTGCTGTCAATGCTGGACACTTTAAAATGCAAGCGAAGACCGTCAAAACCCTCTCTGTAATTATTAGTCCGTAATTACTGGTAAACAGTGTCAGACAACTTACCTTTCCTTTCTTTACCCTTGCAGCTCTTTTTGTCCTTCTTTTTGCTTTTTTTGTGAATGCTGTGACTGCTGTGCGATTTTTTTAATGTTTTCCCATTTCAAGTACTCCACGTTAGCAAAAAGCGCCAGAAAAGCCGCGCAGATGCGATAAAAGTCATCGAGTTACAGAGAATCATGACTGACGTGACTACGTGTCGACCTTTGTACCAAAAAAGGAAATAAGAGACATTAAGACGCTCACTGCATAACAAGTGCGTCAAGTGTTGAATGATGGTTTCTTTATATATCTTAATTTGCACAAGAAATATACATGTGGCAACACCAACAGAAGAGAAGATTTAGAGTCATGCACCCGGGGGTGGGGAGGGGGGGTACTTTAGGAATTTTTGGGTGGAGATGTGCCGCTGGGACCCTGGACTGGAACCCTTAGCCTATACCAGAGCTAGTTCAACTGAATTGTGCTACCCTATACTAGAGTAAACTCCCACCGATTTCCGTCTATAATATTTTCAAGGTATTTTCCAAAATATGCTCTCCACTTAATAGCGTATCAAATAAACGTTGACGGAAATTAAAAATAAATGCCGTTTGCTGTTGCCCATCCTTTCCTTTACCTCCCTAACGACATGTAAAATAATATGAAGAGTCACAATGTGAAGCACGTATTAATTAAAAAAACACCTCACCTGCCATCTGTATTATCCTAGGCGGGGGCAGATGTAGTTACAACTATTACTAGTTTTATTCGTAAAAACTCCTATTTTTGCCTTGTTTTTTTTCTTTGAACCGTGAGGGTCTCCCATGACGAACTCCTTTGCGTCTATATCGTAATGCACTTAAAGGGCACTTTCGGCTTTTATGCCCGTGACGTTTTACGTATGAGCTCATTACGTATGCTAGATATCCAGTCAAAACTAAAATGGTGGACGCTTAATGAGATGTATCGAGCGCCGATTGGTCCATTTTTGTCACGTTTTACCAAATGCGGTTCTCTGATTGGTTAACCCCCATATAAATGTCCTTAGTTACTAGCTACAAGACACATAATCCACGGAGCTGATTACCACTGAGATCGAACAAAGGCTTTTAATAGTTTACATTTTCGTAGGATTGGAATGTGTGTGTCTGAAAAAAATGGGCGAAGCTCTTTCTGAAGAGATTTACAAAAGACGTGGTCACGTCATCACAGCCGAGACAGTTTGTTTATCGCTCATCAACTTGGCAGCCTTCTTTGGAAATCTCTCCGTTTGCTACGCTGTTTACAGAAGCCAGCGACTTCGCACCCTCCCAAACATGTTCGTTGTTGCATTGGCTGTTGGTGACATTTTCATGTCTACTTGCTGTATTCCTTTTTCAGTCGTAACTCTGTATCTCGGCCAGTGGATTTTTGGACAAAGATTCTGTTGTTTTCATGGCTTTGCTGTTTTTACGTTTGGGCTAGTGTCTCTCCACACCATGGCAGTTATAGCTGTGAGCAGATATTTTCGCGTCGTGAAGCCGAACAAATACATCGTGTTGTTCGAGACTCGACGAGCTTTTCTCTACATTATGACTGTCTGGTGCTCGGCACTTCTCGGCTCCGTGGTCCCCTTTTCCTTTAACAACGGCGGATTTCAATTCCAAGCTGGGAAAGCGATGTGTCTCTACACTTTCCACACAAACATTGCATACACCGCCTTCATCGAAATTGTTTACGTATCAGTTCCCTTAACAATAATCTGCGTTTGCTATTTCAAAGTATTTCACACGGTTGCACGGACAAATCAAGTTTTCTCGCAAGAGAATAATCCAAGAGAGCTCAGAGCACACGTAGAGGAAGCCAAAGTTACGAAGACTTTAGCCACAGCAATGGCTGGGTTCGCATTTTGCTGGCTTCCAGTTCTGGTAATCGATTATATTGATGCCGCACGTGGTGAACAAACGTTGCCAAGGCGCATCTACCTTACATACGGATTCCTGGTTTATCTAAGCAGCACCATAAATCCCTTTATATATGGTGCTACGAATAAACGCTTTCGTCGAGAATTTAAGTCGATTTTTGTTCAACTGTTTTGTTTGAAGTCCCTTGGATGTACGACGAATTCCATAGAAATTTCTGAAAGCGAGCCTCGTAGACT
>OX421453.1:4110105-4127605 GCA_949126865.1 Montipora capitata
CGAGGCTACAGTTGCCAAGCACAGTTTAATGAAGCAGGATTGGCTATGCCAAGACTTTATTTTACCGATTTACATTTATTTATTGATTTACAGTTTTTTATTCAACTTTATTGCCATACGGATTTACTTTAAAGCTGTTTACATTTTCGTGGGCGATTGAAAAATGTGTCAGCATTTTTGTCGATAAAATCGATATTCAGTTGAAAATCTTGTGATTATCGACTTTTACTTGTCGATTGACAATTATCGACAAATATCGAGTATTATCGACTTATCGACTACGTTTTCGACGATCGACTTTGATCGACTTGTAACGTCCTGAATACAAAGAAAGGGCAAGGACAATACCTCGAAAAAGCATCCTGTCATCGTTAATAGCGCGAAAACGAGAAGCGCCAAGCGACGAGTTTCTATCCCTGTCCTGCTTCCTTGACACATTCTGTTTCTTCTTCTTCAAGGCTCTTTCCTGTGCTTTACGAATTCGTTTCTCGTCTTCGGAGTCACTGGCAAGCTCCTCTGTCTGGTACTCTTTAACGGCGAGCCAACCTGCTTCGCTTTTGTCAGCGAGTTTGATAATCTTCTGCCGGCGTTTAAGATTCTTGCTTAGCTCAGGGACCTTCTCCTCTGCTTTTTCTGTTTGCTTGGCGGCTAAAAGATCACTTACTTCGTCAAGGGTTCCGCAAAGGTCGGAGTTAAAGACAAATTGGTCCTTGTATCCCGCGAACTTCAACTTCTCTGCTTCGACTACTCTGCTTAACTTTTGAGTCTCAGTCGCCGTACGGGACACGAGGCCGGATGAAAAACTTTCGACTTTCTCGTCTAGATAGTTCTTGAAACGTTCAAATACGTCTACGACAGTATCAGTATGAGATGTGTTGTCTCCGTCCTCGGTTGATGTCCTATGCTCTGGAGAGAACGGCATAACGAAAAAGAAAACAATTCCTCTGCAACAACCGCCGAGTAGCTTCGCACGTGATGACTACCTTGACGCTAAATACTCTTATATACCTATCTGGGGTCTCCAGAGACCCCACGTGCTAACACCAATGTGTTAGCACAAAGACTGGAATGCTCACGCTAAACTTCCGAAGGAAAATACATTTTCTTTCTTTGTATGTATCGCTTTTCGTCGTTGTTCACTAAATGTACTACGTCGTAAGTTTTTCACACGTTCACACGTTCCAGCTTACCAACTACATCTACATAAACATTTATAAAACTCATTAATAATTCATTATGGGAAAACAAAAGAAATGTTTTATTAATCAATATCTGTATTTCTGATACAGCTTTCTCTTCATTTACATAAATGTTTCTTTCAATTTTCAAGGTTGAAATGTCTTGAATCACCAAAAATACCTAGTGTACATTAACACTTAAATGTTGACATTTCATAAGCACAATACAATATTTGCGCCCGTATTGTGTATCGGATGTAAAATGTCTCGCCTTCGGCGCGACATTGTATATCCGATACGATACGGTCGCTCATATTGTATTTAGTACTTATTAGTTGACAACGCTTTCGCATCAAGCCAATATAAATTAAATAAATTACAATATCAGAAACACTTGCAAATTATATATAGTGATATATTACAAATTCAAATGATAAAATAATTGCTTAATAAATATAAAATACATATATACAAATGAATAAGAAAAAAAATCAATTATTTATAATAGCTAAGAAGCAGAGATCTTTAAATAATGAAAAATTTGTACTAGTGCGAATACCACTTGGTAAATCTAATGACTGTAGCATTTCTGTAACGGAAAAGGTTCTGTTATAGCCTCTTTTGATAAATCTGGCTGCACGCCGCTGGACGGTTTCAATTGAAGCAATCTGTTCTTGTCTATATGGGTCCCACACAGCGGAGCATACTCCAATTTTGGTCTAATAATGTTTACATAAGCTAAACGCTTTGTACTTTCAGAAAAGGTAAAGGTTGCGCCTTACAAAACCAAGTGACGTATTTGCTTTGACCACAATATTTTCCACATGAGAATTCCATCTCAGGTCGTTAGATAACATAACTCCCAGATATGGATCAGGGACACCCAACATCAATTTTCGGAAAATATCTGTTCGGAAGACGTTTTGAGAGCTAGAATTTTCGGAAAATTTGTTGTAAAATTTCTTGCTTGCCTGCCTGTCCTAGGATTTTCGAACATCTAAAAAATGGTATAATTGCCCATTTTTAACGGATTGTTACCCTAAAAAGGTCACCTAGAAATTTCGGGAGCCTTTTTTCTGCCTGAAATTTTCGAAAAGGTAAGTTTTGATCGCTATAATTTTCGGATCACTAGACTTTCAGCTAGGAAATCCGAACAGATGAAAAATTTTTAGGTGATAAAAATATGCCTTTATCTACCGTTTAAATTCTAAAATACGTTTGACAATGCTATGTTTAAGTGGTTTTGAACTATATTTCGTTGGGTGCCCTTGAAGGATAGTTCTTCACGGGAGACAGCTTTTGGCAATTGATGTAATAATCCATCAACACAGGATCCTTCTTCCTAGATATCCTCATAGTATGACATTTAGTCACTCATTAAACTGCATTTGCCATGTCTTGCTCCAAGATACTTATTTTTCAATATCATTCTGTAGGATATCACTGTCGTTCATTGTGTTGTGTATTGCTGGCATGAAAATGTAGCTCAAATACGCGAACGGCTCCACAAATTCTAGCATGGAGGAACCTTTGCCAACAGATGTGATTGGTTTGCGGTAACCATGGAAACAGACGTCCTATTCTATTGGTACGTACCGAAAACAAAAATGAACGAGATTCCGGTATCAGATTTTGATGGCATTCGATTCACTTAGCAATGCTTCTAGTCCAAGAGACTTCTTAGGACATCAAATCAATAAAGAGAATTTCAAAGCTTTGCCTTAGCGGTTAAAATTAACCATCAAAGAGTAAATTGTTGTGCTAGAAATCTCAGGAAATTCATGTGAGCCACCGCCATAGTAACAGAAATGGGTGGGAATGGAATTTGATGACTCAGTTACTCTACCGACTATGAAGGCGCGACAAAAGCATACCGTGGGAATGAAGTACACCAACAGAGTAGCTTGGCTGTGCAGCACCGGGTAACGACAGAACTGGCTATCAAAGGGTAATTTGTGCGCTGCAAATCCGAAGGGTTCGATTCCCAGAGCATCCAGTATTAACCTCTTACTAACCGAGCGCGAGTACGATACTGGGGAATATTGGCCCGAGGTCGTGGCAGTACGGACCGAATGCAACAAGGTCCGTACAAAAACGACCGAACGCCAATGTTCCCCAGTACGGTCCTGAGCAAGTGAGGTTAGTAATTTGTTTATTATATGGCATCGTTTCTTTAAGCGATCGAGCACTTCTCCGCTTGGTGAATTTTCCTACTCTTTGAACTTTGAACGGTAACCTTTTACCTGTAAAACTAAATTCGCTTGCTACAATTGTACTGTGGTGATGAAAAAAAATAAATTTCGCTTTTTGAAACATTTTTTCTGTTTTGCTCAATTTGAATTTCCCAGGTGAGAGAAAAAAATACGGAAATGGACCGTTTCATTGGTAATGGTCCGTCCCGAAAACCAGCCAATCAGAGTGCTCCATTTAGCCCGAGAATTGCTTGCCATATTGCCATATAATAAAGTTTAAAGAACTACTAGAAATAAGCCTCTAGAATACCCGTTCACTTACTTGCATATAAATAATATATTGTATTCTTATATGCCTGGTTCTTGGAATTACTCCAAAGACGGAAAGGTACTTTGTCAGAGTATTTTGAATTAAAGGTTCGGCCGCCATTTTAAAACTGCTTGTTGTAAAGGATCATGGGATACACTTACTCGGATTTTTCCGAGTGACTTCTAGCTAAAAAGACAAGGGAGAATTTTCATGTTTTTTATCACAAGCAGAAGCCTGAAGTTTGCCCTTTCACGTAAACGCAATGCTACATCTCTCTACTGTTTCTATCCCAACAAAAATCCAAGTTAGAGAACCTTTTACTAAGTGTAATATTCAGAATTCCGTCAATGAAGTTATAGCGGAAAAGTACATGTAAATATATTATATTTATTTCTCGTTTCTACAGTCCATGTTCCAAGCGATAATTGATTAAAAAGCTGCAATATGCAGTGATACCATTTACTTTTAATTTTTTACGTCTAGTAGTGGCAAAAGGTCTTGGCACTCTTTGCGAGCCTATTCAACGACTCTAATTCTCGGAGATATTCGTTAATCCCTCGTGTGTTACGAGTTCTCTCGAAGATTTAGGCGCGCAGAATGATTTGAAGAGCAAACATGGCGACGAGTTCAAAATCTCCATTGCCTCCACGGCCTCAAAGCGTCCCTTTACTGCGGAAAACGATGTCACCTGATCCACCAAACCTTAGAGCTTCAGCAGCAAGAGCCAAGACACCACTGGTAAAAACCTTTTTGTCCCTAATACTCGGGCATTTGACCTATGCTGGTGTTTCCGATAAAGCGTTTTGACGACGCTTTGAAAACAGTTTTCTGTGAAATGAGAACTACATATACAGAGAAAGCTCGTGAAGAATATAGTTATTAGCTAGTTTAATTGTGGAAAATTTCGGCGACAGAAATTTGGAGGAAGGTGCGCATACAGTTTAAAAAAATTGTCAGCTAATAATTTTAAAAAATTACAGTACCGGCGCTGGCCATTGCATCTTTTGTGCTTTAAAATAATCCTTGTCAATTAACGATTACTATTTTAGTGAGCTTAATATTTGACGCTTACTGCACCTGTCGTGAAGGTTACCAAGTAGGCTGAACTTCATGTAATTCCGCCCAGAATCGAACCGAGAGAGAGAAGGATCGATGGATGTAAGCTAAGAATAATATTGTTGCTCGTTGAATCAACTTCTGTTATTTTTACTTGGATAAATTTTCAAATTAAGCTCATGTTCACCGCAGAAATAGATTTTATTTATTTTCAATGCATCGATCAGTCTTTGGATAAATGTTGCCTGTTATTGCCTGAGTGAACAAATTATCTCCTTTTCAGTATGGAATACGCCTTGTATATTTGGAAATTTGGTAAATTTGATTTCGTCAACAGATTTTTCGGGTAAAAAGTGTTGTTGGTCTGACTCTTAAAAGAGGAGGGAAACAAAATTTCATTCTGTTGTCATGGTACAGTACTAAAACAAGGAGATGACATCACTGAGTTTTTACAAAATTTAGTCAAAATAATTTTCAGTCGATGTAGCATTTTGAGTCAATTTTTTAAAAGTGCTGTTTCTCTTAGCTCGATATTATTGCTCTGTATTTTGTTGCAGGTTATTAATTAAGTGCTTAATTTAATGTTTTTGTGGAAAGGGCAAAATGTTTAGACTTCATGTTCGACCTCATTACAGGAGAGCATAAAATAATGTATGGATTTCATAACATAAAACACTGTAAATGTACAGTGTATATACATATTTCTTCACCTTTCATAATAACTTGCAGATATCCAGAGTTTTAATTGCTTTTTGTCCATTCTCAATCACCATAATTATCAGAATGGGTTAATGCCTCATCTAGCATTGTGATTTAGATTAATACATGTATAATTTTGTGTTTTTCTGATTCAAAACATTTTAAACCAGTTTAATTTTGATTTTCCTTTGTTTCAGATTTTGATAAGAAATAATTGTTATGAGACAAATAAAATCAAAATTGAACTGGTTTGAAAATTTTAAACCAAGAAAAAAATTGAACTGCAAAATATACACAGTAACTACAAATCATCCACTTTGCTAACTGTTGTTGCATACATGATTGATGGCATTTAAAAGTGAAACTGTCAATAAATTATTAATTATTATTATTATTATTTTTATTATTATTATTTCGTGGCTGGTATTTAAATTCTTCACAAGTACTTGACAATTTATTATTATTATTATTATTATTATTATTATTATTATTATTATTATTATTATTATTATTATGAATATGAAGCAGGGCTGGCGCAGTGGTGAGAGTACTCGCTTCCGCCAATGTGGCCCTGAAGTCGTTCTGATTTCAGTTGATTTGTAGTCTCCCCAATTAGTAGAGCACTCGTGCCTGCCTTTATAATCTTGAGACTTGAATAAAGTGAATAGAGTGAACTTCAAAGTTCATTTACATTTGAAAGGCATTATAGTAACTTTTGAGGGATTTTGAGTGAACTGAAATATTAACCTGTGTCACTTAATTTAACAAGGAAAGTGTCATTAGCTAAACCAGTATACAGCTTTTGCTGTGAAAAAAAAAAGGGAAATAATTATATCTGTTGACCAACATGAACAAAGAAGTAGAGTATCTAGCTGTGGGAACAAAATGCGTCTAGGTGGTTTCTGAAAGCTGCTTACATTATTTTGTTAACCCAGGCACAGTAGTTCTATCAGCTCTAAAGCTGGTTTCACTGGAAGGTCACAATGCACTTTGTTGTCAGAGGAAAGTGGAAACAGATGTTAAAATCTTGAAAAGATCATCTAAGGACCACTCTCTTTGAAAATGTTACACTAAGCAAATGAGCCACACCAGCTTTTGTCGTTTACACCTGCTCTGTTTGTTAATTACATATCATATCGGAGGCAGTGTGGCCCAGTGGTTAGGGCGCTGAGATCCCGGGTTCAAGACCCGCTCCGACCGCTCATTGAATTTCATCCTGGTAGTCCCTGGTTCAACTTCCCAGCTGCACTTGTAAATAGCCAACTGGTTTGCCTCCAGCCAGTTGGGATTCTTAACAGTTGTTGTTGCTCTTGTTCTGTTCTGTCATTTCGTTGTGTTTCATTGGCCCTGGAAAGCCCCTATGGGGAGCGGTCAATTAAGTATGTATTGTATTGTATTGTATAAAGAAAATTTATATTTCTTTATTGTATTTCTTTTGTCTTACAGTGTATTTATTGCCTTGCTTTCATTTTCTAGAATAAAAACCTTGGAAAATCATTAAATTTGAAATCAAGCCTGGGGGGAACGTTCCTGTTTGGGTCGCCATCTTACCCCTCCCCCCTTGACCGGATTCGCTCAACGAAAAGGGACCGTGCTATAGAACTTGGCTTGAGTACTGCACTGCAAGATTCTTTGGATTTAAATGCAACTTTCCCAAAGGTATGCAAGCCAAAGTCAAAACAGGAAGAATACCAACTGGATGCATTCAAGCCACATCGAAACTTGGATCAGATCGCAAGTAAGTTATGATGAACTTTAACGCCGAACCTGTGAGATGGAAACATTAGATTGTTAAGAGGTGACATGAACAACTGTTATTATACTACAGCTGTCTCATATTTATTTTTGTCATTTTGGCAAGTTCTTGCAAAACTGAAAGAGGAATGGTTAAAATAGCATCTACATGTACTGTTCACTGAGCAAAATGGAAAATGGCTTCTTTGAATCTTCATTTTGAAACTCGAAAATATTATCCTCCTTGTTAAAGAGAGGATCTTGTAGAACAGGCTTTCATTTTGTGCATTTTGAAATGAAACTGCATACATGAACAAGTAGGAATATTTGCCATAATGAAACAGAGCAGCTTTCATGTAGTTGAAAAATAACCTTTCGTCCATAACAGCAGTTGAACATGTCCAATAATTTCATGTGGTGACTAGTTTGATCTCTCCTCCTTGGGAACAGGGGACCCTTGACATTTTCCTCCTTCATCTACATTGGAAAGAAATGTCAACAAAATATGATACATGTAGGCTAAAGGCTTGGCAACAGGAGAAAAGACAACTGAAAAACCAGAGCCCGAGTCTTCACGCCATGATCTTACAACCTCGTTAACACCACATGGATGCTGTACCCATTGAGCGACAAGAATTGTGGAGCCACATCAGTTATCTACAGTAGGTTCTTTGTTAGACAAAACGTCCCACTGTTTGACAGGCTTGATAAAATTGCCATGTGCCAGTGTACAAATGCAACTAAAGAAGATTGTACTGTACATGGCATACTGTAGATCCTGCCTGAGGCTCTGATTATTCAGTTGGCCAAAAAACTAGCTTATCATCTTTCTCATTGTCGCATTACAACTTCTACATGTACGTGTGCCTTCTACAACTGCATTAATTATTTCATATTTCAAGGTGGCTCATTCAGCTATTGCAGATGAAATTTGAAGGTTTTACTAGTTGAAGGAAGATTTGAATAAACATTGACCCATTGACCCCTGGGAGCAAGGCTTGATAGACTTTACTCCATCTAATGCCAGGCGATTTTATTCGTCAGTGAGGTGCAGTTTAGGAGTCAATGGGTTTAAATTTTCATTGTATTATTGCATGTAATTTTTGTTATGAAGTTTTTGTTGATGCAGATTTTGCTACTGTACAAGTACATAATTTCCTGTGGAGGATCATACAGATTGCTTGATTCTCTTTTTTATGTTTTGCAGGTGATTCCTTACACAGCTTTAGCTTGTCGCCTGCTCATTGTCGAGGCTCTTTTTTGGAGGCTGCTGCTGATCCTCGACTTACAACGTCTTGGCAGTTTTACAACTTTGTTGGTGGTGCAGGAACAGGAGCTGTCTTTCCAACAACAGTCCGAAACCCGGTAAGAATAGTAAAGAAACTCTTAACCTTTTACTTATCGACCCCAGCCTACAGATTTTACTCTGGCTAGAATGACCTCTCTGTCTATTCTAAAATCTGTGTCCCTATCAACAGAAATGGTTTAATTGTAAGTGACAATATGGGACTTGCAATTGAAAGAAACAATAATGTTATTCCTTGACAGATTAATGATAAATAGTTTGCAACACAGGAGCAAACAACAAAATTGAAATTTATTTCATCTTGTTATACCCTAACGTATCGCAAGTTATGTCCAAAATCCTTCGACTGTTCCATTCTTACCATGTATTGATTGTACATGTAGAATTTCATCAACAATCCTTTGTTTCAGTCTTTTAGATGTACCTTATAAACATTTACAACATTTTGATTTCTGCAGAACAAAGCGATTGTTACAATCAATGCCAGGACCTCAGAGATCTTAACAGCAAATGATATGGCAGTGGAGTTGTTCAATTACTCTAGGCAACAGCTGATTGGTATCAAATTGTCTGATCTGTTTGCTGATACTCATAAGGAAAAACAAGAAGCACTTGTAGAACAACATGTTGAAGCTAGTGGAGCAATGGTAATGGTCAGTGGAAAAGTGGTATGTAACTGTCCCAATGTGTGATAATTGTATAGAAAATTTTATGAACACAAGTGCATTTCGTGATGTACATATATGGCATGACTAATGTTTTGAAAGTTGTCAAAATTGAGAACTTTCAAAACATCACAAGCAACCATAATCGTGAAATGTACGAACAAGTTTATATTATTATTTTTTTAATAAAAACTCAGCTTAACAACTTTGTCATTTTATAGTTCATAATTTTATAATGATACATATAGTTTACGTCATAGAAAGTGCGGCGTACGGGGTTTTATTCACGAGTTGTTTGTGTCAAAAACCCGAACGAGCGAGGAACGAGCGAGGGAGGGTTTTTGACACAAACAACGAGTCAGTGTGGCCCAGTGGTTAGGGCGCTTGCCTTGAGATCCGGAGATCCCGGGTTCAAGACCCGCTCTGACCACTCGTTGAATTTGATCCTGGTAGTCCCTGGTTCAACTTCCCAGCTGCACTTGTAAATAGCCAACTGGTTTGCCTCCGGCCAGTTGGGATTCTTAACAGTTGTAGTTGTTGTGTTCTGTTGTTTCGTTGATTCATTGGCCCTGAAAAGCCCCTATGGGGAGAGGTCAATTAAGTATGTATGTATGTATGTATGTATTACACATAAGACGAGAATTTTCATTAAAATAGTTTTCTGAACGCAAATTAGAAACAAAATGCAAATGTAATTTAATTCAATAACAAAGTATGATTTGCACGAGATGCATGAGTGATTGGCATGGAAACGCCTTTACGCTATCGTTGATTGGTTATACTTCCACATGTGAAATAGCTGTACGCCATTCTGATTGGCTGTATAAGCCTTTTCCACATGTGAAAATAAAGCGTATAGATTTGTACAAATGAGTTTTATGGAATAAAATTCTCATGTTATGTGTAATAAAAAGGACTACACCATCTTTGGCAGTAAATGGGACTACAGCTATTGGGTGCACCCTACTGCAAGAAAAGGTGGCAACAACACATCCTGTGAGTGACTGTATGGGGATGGCAGCAACATCCCCATGATGCAACTACATGTAATGATGGTGGCAGCAACACACCCTGAGCAATAAAGGGGGTGGCAGCGACACACCCGGCCATGCAACAAATGAGGGTGGCAGCAACACACCCTGAGCATAAATGCGCAATGGAGTAGGGTGGAAGCAACACACCCTGTGACATGCAGCTGGAAGTGACAAGTACTAATGTGAGCCTGCAAAGTGTGGTGCAAACCACAGCTCCGATGGTGATGGTGGGTAATGAGCCCCTCCCAACCTGCTATGTGCAATGCAAAGTGGCAGGTGTGCACCCAAAATACATCCCAAATACTGCCAACCCTGACTGAAAGTTAAGTACAATTACTAGGCAACAGCCGTGATTTGGGTTCCAAATTCCTCTTCCAGAAAGGCATGCTGTGGCCAGCAAATTAGGTACCCTCTGGAGAACCAAGGGGATGGGGTGGGTGCAGATGTAAAGAGTGTAGCAGTCACTGAAGATGCCTGAGGAGAATGCGAAGGATGGCTGTGAGCTTAGCCGTGGTAAGGTATTGGCCCTAGTTGAAGATGTAAAGTGGTGAATCTTGAGATACTTGCGGAGAGCTTGTACAGCACAGACTGAGCGGTGGGAAGGAGGGAGCAGCCCTGGCGATAGGGGTCTGTTTTGGATGACTTTAAGTGTAGGCTGATGCACTCATCAGGGGTGAAGGACACGTCAGTAGAGGATAGGTGGACCGAGGGGTTGAAATGTGTAGTCGTCAGAGAGGTGAATTCACTGGAGCGAAGAAAACCGTAGAAGACTAATGTAAAGGCGGATCACAACATCAGTTCATCCTGAGGAACAATGTCAGGGGCACCAACCAACTTCACCTTGATCAGGCGGAGAAGGGCAATGTTGATAGGAAGTTGCCGTCAGGGTGCTGTTGCTGTGGTGCACTTGATTCTTCAAAGAAGCAGGTGGAGGAGGGGAGCTTCCTTGAAAGGGTCAGGGAGACTGTTTTCAATGTGGGCGTACCAAATACCTGCCATGTAGAGCTTGATGGTCTTGAAGCTAACCTGGTCGGCTAGGTAAGCAGTGAAGAAGCGGAGCGAGTTTTCAGTGGCGGGTCCACTGTGGGTCAGGGATGATGGGGCGGCCATTCCAGGTAGGAAGGAATTCCAGCCACCAGGCAGTGTCACGACGGGCCTCCTGATTCAGAGTGAGGTGATAGTGTGGCAGGCAAACAGTGCAGCTCAGGTCAATGAGACGACGCAAGAAGATGCAGCCAGGAGGGATGATATGGCAGGCAAGTTTAATTTGCCAATCAGGGAGGTCTCGCTTGCAACATTTTTTATGTGAGGACCACCACTGAAGCTCTGTTAGTAGGCCATTGAGGTTGTCCTCAGGTAAGGAGGTTTCCATAGCAGTGGTGTCAATGCAGATGGCCAGGAATACTAACTGAGTGCCAGGTCCTTCCAATTTGTCAAGAGCGAGAGGAATGCCAACCTCTGAAGCTACATGCTTGATGGACTAGACATTTTGGGCTCAGGCTGGTGAGTAGGCCCGACACTTGAAGTATCATCCAGGTAATGCATTAAGTCCTGAATGTGGTGCTTTCTCTTCAAGACCCATTCAAATGCGTCAGCTAGGTGGTTAAAGTGGTATGGGGATGAGCGCAAGACAGAGGAGGGGAAGGTCAGCATAAAATTTACCCTGGCAGTGAATGCGAAAGAGCTCACAGGCCTCAATCCGAACTGGACAAAGGCGAAAGGCATGTTTGATTTGGGCTCCAAAAGTTGCGAAGACTTGCCCACCATCATGATTTCCAACTGGTGGTTGTCCCGAAGGGAGAACATAGGGCATGGCACTTTCCCCCCCACCCAATTTCAAGCAAAAAATAAACAGCAGAAGGAAAACATCTGTCATTTTACAATTGACCCACAATTATTTTTTTTGATATCTTGTCAAGAATGCTGAAAGTAGCATTTTCGGAGCTTCACGATTTCTAAATTTTCTGGCGGAGAATTCCCCCAGAACCCCCTACAAGTTAGCGTCTCTGGTTCTTCTTGTTAGTCCCCCCCCGCTCCTTCCCCTCAAATACAAAATAAGCTCCGCCATCCCTGTACATGGACATACGCCGTATCCACTGAATGCCTCTTAATTGTAGCAATATCAAGTATGTGTCCTTCCCGTAAGAATTGAAATCAACATTAAATTAAAAGATTTAAGTCATGCTTGAATCAATATTGGTCCAACTCTTGTGTGTTTTAGCTGGAAGCTCTTGATAGCTGTGGTATTGTATTCCCTGTATCTGTGTGGATGAAGAAGCTGACTTGGGAGGAAGAACCACGATGCATTGCTGTCATGGAACCTGTTGAAAGAAAAACAGCCATTGTTATTTTTGACAGTCAGGTTTGTGACTACACAGAAGTTTACTCTTGCTGTGAAACTGTCCCAATTCGACACATCTTCTCCTTGTCACACAACAAAATATTGAAAGTTGGCCAAGGAGTTCATAACCCCCCAGGAAGTAAAAGTGAGTTGACTCCTAGAGTATGACTCTAGTCAAACCAACACTCAGGGTCTTTTAATAACAGAGGAGAAAGTGATGCCTTTGTAATAAGATCTGCAAATGGTTAGACTTCTCGGATTAGGATGATAAACCGCAATAAAACTGTAGGCCCTGTTTAACATCCCTTCAATGTTTATAACCCTGTGGAACAAATAAAGATTTCTTCATGGTTGGTGAGTGCGTACGATTTTTATTCACAGGTTGTGAAGGATCGCGTAAACGAATGAGTGAGCGAAGCGAACAAGTGAGTTTAACGATCCTTCACAGCGAGTGAGTAATAAAAATCGTACAAACAAGCCAATCATGAAGTACAAGTACAAGGAGGGATTATGTTTTTTCAAACGTTGGCCATGTAGCACTCATATTTGAACAGACTTAACTGATTAGAGTGTAATGTGAAGTGCTGAGTATCTACCCCATATGAACCATGGGAGCGTTAGCCCTATTGATGGAACTGGGCCCACACAAGGACAGGGGAAAACTCTGACCAGGGTGGGAATTGAACCCACGACCTTCGGGTTAGATCACCGCTGCTCCACCGACTGAGCTAGAGTCATATTTTTGAAATAAAAGAAATGTTTACCTTCCATACCTCGCTTGAGCACTTTTAAAACTTTTTGAAGTATTTTTGTGGAGAAAACTAAAGCATTAAAAGATCAAAAACTTTGAAATTATACACCAGTTGTCCGCCATGTTCACAAATTTTACTGTCAGTGCACAGGCCACTTGCACCAAAGTTCAACATCATTATTAGCCAATCAAAAGGCTGATACGACAATTTTTCACTAGTAAAAATAACGATACAGGCAATCAGAGCATCAATACGTTGTTTTTCACTAATGAAAAAAAAAATTGTATGACCAATCAGCTGGCTTCTCTAGCGCAAAGAGACTGTTTTATCTCAATCCTTTTTGGCGCGTAAATCTCGGTATGTATATAATAAAAGAGCCCACACACTATTTGCAAAGAGTAGGGCATGTAGTTCCCGGTGTTGTGGTGTGTCCTCTTTGTTGTATCATGGTTGGGAGGGTAAATGCTTGGAGATACTAGCTACATCAAGCTACTCTAAAATCTGTGGGCGGGGTTTGAGCCAGAGTGCGAACTTGCAACATTCCCCCCTTGCAGGACGATTCGTCCCTTCAAATGAGGTGGACGGGCCATAAAATTAATGTCCCCCAAAGTCAAAACTAAATGGAAGAAGTTTATGCAAATTCATACCGATCAGAAAACCAGGACGGTGTAATTTTAAAAATAATGTATTTTTTTGGCGGCTAGCATTTCACATTTTCATATTATTATTATCATCACAAAAATAACTGAATAAAAATCGTTTATCAGTGCTTTATCAAAAAACACTATTCTCTCATGTTTCGATCCTTAAACAGCATTCCAAACCTGTCACATATTTTGCTGTTTTGAAATCAATGGCTTGAAATACGAATAACCAAGTGAGGATAACTTTTACCGTATTTAGAAGTAAAATGGGAACTGCGTTGCATGCATGCCTGGCTTTTGATACGCATGTGTTTACAGCTCGTTTCGTTTGTGGACCGAAGTGCTCTGCTCTGTTTGTCATCGAATATAAATTATTCTTTGGAACAAGGAAAATCTCGAGTTATTGTGGAAGTGAAAGACGTAAAACCGTCGACCAAGAAGAAGAAAAAACTGAAATTGAATTTACACACAAGGAAGAATCGCGAGAAGAAAATGATGCTCAACTTCCGAAATCGAAACCTTGCAGTTTCCAGACGAAATGGTTACATGATCGCAAGTCGTTATGGTACGAAAATAACAGGATATTTGGCATTTTTTTTGGCTGGTGAGAACGAAAAACCCTTTTGGGGGTGACAAGGGCTGTCCCCGCTATTGCCTAGTTGTCCCTTTGCAAGCGCCACAGAGGGACAAATTGTCTCCTGAGGCAATAAAGCTGGCTCAAACCCTGCTGTAGGTAAATAAAGATAATTATTATGATGAAAAGAACCTGACTCTCTGTTCATAGTGACCAGTACATACATCATTGTTGTTGGAAGGGTACAGTAAATTCTCAGACATGTTAGCTACAATAAGCTGCTTTACAGCCCAAGGGGTGAATAAAAATAGGATGATGGTGATGTTGTTATTGCTTTTATGATTTAACCCTTTCTTCCCTGAAGCAGCGACATTGATGAGTGAAATCATCTGATGTCAGACAGAGTAAATGGATTCCATGTTGCCGTGCGTCTGTTCAATAATAGATCACAGATGTCATCAAAATGTGGTAAGAACAAAAAAGTGGCTCACGAGGCAATAGTGGAGTTCTTACCACATTTTGACGTCTTTTGTGATCTATTACTGAACAGACGCACGACAACATGGAATCTATTTGTTTTATATAATAAAGAATTAAATTTTATTCGCATAAAAGCTAATGGTGACATCAATCGCGCATCTGTCCTCTAATAGATCATGGGCAAGAACCAATCAAAATGCAAGAATAACTTGGGTTATTATATAATAATTTTTTAAGTACTAGTATCACTCTTACAATGTAGAAGGAAAAGGGTTTAAATCTTGCTGAATGGTATGGTAACTGGTCTTCATTTCTACAACAAATCAACTAGACTTGTCACAATACATTATTGAATTCCAGTTTCACTTGCTTTCCACCCCTCAAGTGTAAAAAAAGTAAAAAATGTAAATGCTTTGTTTATAGTGGGAAGTGCACTTAGCTATCAAGCTAGTTTACAGGCACTCCACTGTTAACAAGGTGAAAGTAACAATTCAAACTTATCAGAAACATTATTAAGAACCCCAACTGGCGGGAGGCAACCAGTTGGCTATTTACAAAGCGTGGTGGAGTTGAATCCGGGACAACCAGAAGCAAATCCAAGCCAGAGCTTAGGACGGGATTTGAACCCGGAGGAGCCACATGCAAACCCAACGCTCTGACCACTGGACCACACTGCCTCCAGTGTGAAAAGGCTTAAATGTACACTATACATGTATGTATGCCATTGCTTGGAGAGTACATGCACAGTTACATGTAGCTACCATCACAATTTAACCAAATTTAATGAGATGATCTTTTGGGTTTCTTTGCAGGGCTTCATAGTGGATTGTGGTTCCGATTTTGCTTTTCTGCATGGTTATCATGAGGTGGGAGACTTGATTGGGGTCAACTTAAAAAAATTGATCCCTGCTCTTGAACTGCCCACCAGTGAAAATATGAAGAAGGTAAAGTGTGATGAGACATAATGTAGCATGTTACAAATAATTACGAAAAAAGTTACTTCAAATTCTTATGGGAACTCGCTATCATGATAGACTGCTTAAAGTCCCTTCTGAGTCAGTTGAACCACTTGCTTTAGTCAGTCACGCAAGCGAGCCGAGGGGAGAATGGTGATAGAGCGAGAAGTAGGGACTGCACCCTATTCTGTAACTGAGGCATTAGAATTTCCTGTCGCACCAGCACGTGAAATTTGGATTGGTCTGTTGACAATGGACCGCTGTCAGATTTTATTGACAAGTTAATTACTTGTCAGATTGTGATGCCAATCTTTCTTCAAATTTCTGTGGCTTTTGTAGTAGATTTTGATCATTAATCCCTTCAAATGGGAAACATTGAACCCAAACAAGAGCAGAAACTAGCAGTCAAAGCTCTCCTATCGGGAAAGTATGTTATGGCCGTGCTACCAAATGGTTTTGGCAAGACCACTAATAATTTATAAGAGAGAATACGGGTGAACCAAATCAAACATCATTGATGGTGGTAATTGTTCTACGTCGCACCATCTCTAAAGACCAGATTCGGTCGAACGATTGTCTATGGGTAGTTGCCTTCGAGGATAAGGGGAATTTGTTAAAAGACATGACTTCAAACAAAAATCGAGTCATCTTTTTTGCAGAACAAGCTCTGTTTTCTGACTTCATATTTAATGATAGACAAGTCGTCCATTCTAAACAAGAATTTGTCCTTGACTGTTGTGGATGAACCTCACACTGTCGAAACTTGCCAAAATGCTCCAACATTCTATTTAACATTTATTCTGCAAATCCGGCAAAAGTCTGAGGCCTGACTCTCTGCTTAGGTTTTCTACCTTTTTTTTTTTAAGGCTTCCCTGGAGTGTCACTCATTAAATTCAAAGTAAATACAGTACTGGTAGTTTTTCTGTGGTTTTCTTTCTGAATAGTTAATTGAATTTGACATACACATAAAATCAATATTCCCACACCATTACTGTAGTAGTTATTTTGAGAGGCGAAACCATCTGTCATACATGTATCACTTTCACTAAAATAGAATACTGATTAGCAGATTTGGTGCTTCTGAACTAGTTGGTTACAGAAAAGGGTGCAGTCCCTACTTCTTGCTCTATCACCATAAAAGCGGACAGTTCGACTGACTCAGAAGGGACTGCGGGCATTGTACTATCATGAGTAAACCGTACGGTATGCAGAATTAGTCGAAGTACATGTACATTCAGTAATAAATTTAAAGTTCATTGATCAGTGAGGTCAAATCATTGTATTGATGTCTGTATTTCTGTCAGCTCAGAAGCTGATATCAGTGCAATAAATTATGCACTCTCGTCAGAGGTTCCCTACAACAAGGTTAAATTCCTTTTTTTTTTTTTTTATTAAGCTCTCTTTTTTGTGATCGACCGTTTCAACTGCAACCTGTATGAGATCATTGAAGGAGTTGCACAGTAATATCTTGATATCCTAATGACTCTTAGTGGTTGAAAGACAACAAGTTAACTCTTCTTTTCAATCGTAAATACAGCATGTCAAAAAACAGAGAGCTACTGGCAGAACCAGAGATGGT
>OX421453.1:4135105-4140105 GCA_949126865.1 Montipora capitata
TTTCATTTGACGTCTCTTAAGTCTGATTTATGAATCCTGTTCGCTCTGCCATTAATGGCACATTTAGTAAATTGATTTATACTTTTTCATTACATAATATAATGGACCCTTTTGGCCAAAGTCAACCAAATTATTAGTGTCCATAGTTTCAACAAAAAGGGCAAGTGCTTTTCCAATTGCATTATTTTTTAAAAATAAATTTATATGAATCAGTGGGCTTATAAAATTACGGTATTAGCCTTAGTTTGAAACAGATGACATTGGTTTTCTAAAATCTGCACAACAGAGATGTAAAGTGAGAGCTATCAAAAATAATGGAGTTTAAACCCATTTATCCCTGCACTGGCTCTCATTGACTAGTAAAATCGTGTGGAGTTAGACAGAGTAAAATCTGCGAGTGTCATTCTTGGTAGGGAAAGGGTTTCTGGTAATCTAGTTGTTCCAAACACAAGGTCATCAAAAATATTATAAATAGGTGAACAACAAAAACACAAACATATCTACTAGAAAAATATAAGGAATAATTTATCAGCAAGATTATAGAAATCAACATAAACCTCATGCACTAAAAACTGCAACAATTTAGTCTGAAGGTGTTTTTTGAATAATTGCTTTGGTTTTATTTGAATCAGAGAGGAGTTTTCATGACTTTGAAGAGTCCATCACCTCCAGCTCTATAAGCACCAGCACTGGTTTAAGTAGTTCACATTCAACAACAGACAGCATCAAAAATAGTGAGGGAACTACCAGTGATTGGTCATTTGCTCCGATGAACAGTACGTTGCTTGAAAAAGAAAGTATGGTAGCAAACTTTGGGGACAGCAAAGTGGATAATAGCTTCAATGAATCAAGCTTGGCATCATTTGAGTCTGGTTCCTTGACTCCTAAAACCAATGCAGAAGATAGCGGAATTGATGACAGGAGTGCAAGCCCAGAAAAAGTAAGATTAGAGATCAGCGAAAATGGTATTGGTAAACAAAATGGACCTGTTACAACTCCCTCACTGGCAGATACATCAGTGCCAATTATGGATTCAAAAGGAGAAGATAGGAAATTTTTAACCTCTTCATTTATAAATGATCAAAATGAAGATGAACTCTGTTCAGAGGAAATTGGGAACGAAGATGATTCAGTGGCAAAGAAGATAGCATCAGATGATTTTAGAGAAGTACAAGGTAAAAAAAAGAGTCTTCTGTGTAAAACTGGGTCTCACTAGATTGTAAAACTGTGGGGATTGAAAGGGCATACACAACTGAGCAGGATCTGTTATTTAGGGTGTTTATCCTCACTGGTACATTGTATCGTTCTTGAAGAGAGAATCATGTCAAGATTTCAGGTCGTTGCAGTTACATGTAGGAATGCTACTTAAATGCAGTTACATGTATGACAGGAAAGCCAGAAAATTTCAGACACTCACTGTCAAGCCACCTGGGAGCTACAGTATTAGTTTTTTTTAAGTTCATATTACTCCTTTATTTTATAGGCAACCTGCTCCGAGATGAAAAGGAGAATTCTGATTGGTTTTCTGAGCAGTCCGAATTTTGCAATGCAGACTGCTAAGATGGACCGGTCACAAAGCAGTGTATATAGGTTGCCAAACTCTTCCCATTTCCTGTTTCCATTTTCTTGGACATAAAAAGAAAATAATAATTGTGAGAAAATTTAATGTCTTTAGTCATGTTAGAATTCCAGTACAAATTTTCTTTCCAGAACCGTTAACAGAAGCAGCAAAGAGGCAAGCCTCAAGGAATAGAAAACCCTGCGCAAGAGATCCTATATAAAAAAAACCCTATTGAACTAGCTTGTTCAGTTGGTACTGGGAAAATATTGGTCAAGTTCCTTTTTTTGCAAGTTCATGGACCTCGCCTTTGAGGCTTAGTTCATAAACTTGCAAAAAAAGGAACTCAACCAATATTTTCCCAGTACAGACCTCACACTAGTTCAATAACATCTCTGTATTAGAATGTGGAAATGAAGATGCCATGTATTAAATGCATGTAATAATTATATATATTTGAACTATGGAGAGAGACATGCCTGAATTTTTGGGGCTTTGCTTTCATTGTTTCATGCAGTGGTGCACTATAAGTGAGGTTCGTAACTATGGTCAAATGAAATCTTATCATTATTGTCTGCAATTCAAATAATATATACAACTGTACTTGTATTTCTTTCATACTGTATGTCATCTCTGCACGGGTCTCCCACTGGTCGTGTTCAAATCCTGTTCAAGGCTTGATTTTGAAGGCTTTCATTTCATTACTGCATTAGTAACCTTCTGTGATGATCTGGAAGCTTCTTGTGTATCCTCTTTGCACATTAAAAATCCAATCTTATGCATGCACAGGAAAGTTGGGTTGTGTATTCACAGGCAGATTGTAATGGAAGGAATCAGGGTCAGCATCTTTCCAAGAGTTTGCCAAGATAATTTCAAATTCAAAAATTTGTGTCTTGTTTTTGCCCCACAGATCTACACGTTGATAGTCCTCAAACAACAGTAAACAGCAGTGACACATATTCACATCAAAAGAACCCAGAACATTCATTGAAAGAGAGGTTATCTGCAGACCCTGTATGTCCAACTGGATCTACTAGGATGACTGAATCTTTTCTAGATCACAGCATTGAAGTATTGTCATCTGACAGTACCACAGAACATTCATCTGTAGAAAGGTCATTTGCTGAATCCGTGAATTCAACAGGATCTTCCAGGATGTCAGAATCTTTGTCAGATACAGATATCCAAGCATGTTTACATGTACACGACAAGTCAAGTGACAATCATTCATCTGTGTTGACATCACTCACAGACTTGGAAAATCAAACTGGGTCCAGCAGGACTTCGGAACCTCTGCCAGGTAACTGTGATCTGAAAAGCCCTCGATCATCAGCTGATGCTACACGTAGCAAAGCAATTTCAAGTCACAGCACCAATAGGAACCTTACATCTGCAGAAATGTCACCTGCAGACTTGCATCTAAGTCTAGAAGGATCTACCAGGATGCAAGAAACTCCACCCAATGATGGTGCGTTTAATCTAGAAGGCTTGACATCAACCCCAAACTTGGTTACAAGTGTTGAACATACAGATGCCTCTTCGCCTTACCAGCCTGTCTGTGAAGGAAGCTTTGTTGGCAAAGCCAGGCATAAGGATGGATGTCTCCTTGGAATAATTTTTCAGGTATTTATGCACAAATTTAAAATTAACACCTGATTGTAAGAAGAACACTTATTCCTAAGAAAGGCTGGTGGCTTTTGGAACAATCTACCAATGAAAGTGATGTGGGGCTGAAAAGCTGAAAATGTACATGTACATGTAATAGCAAACTTGAAGAAAATTGCAATTCAATTCTCCTGCAGAGGATGAGAAAAGAATGCTGATACAATTCCTCAAAGAGTCGTCTGCTTGTGTCCCAGAATTTGGTCTTTTCTCTGACTGAACCAATAGATTCAACCAAAATCCAAGAAATAAAGTTTATTATTATTATTATTATTATTATTATTATTATTACTATTATCGTTTTTGTTTATTGGAAAGAGTGGCCAAGGCAGGGGCGCGAAACAGAGAGTATTGGGCAAAGAGCGTGACGGCCTTATGTGCCTACTGGCGCAAAGAGAAATGATGATGATGATGAAGAGTTTTTTGGATTTGTGATTGTTTTACATACCTAAAGATATATTTGTTTTTCATAAATTATTATCCTCAATATGTTTTACTTCTAAGAGCTTTTTTTTCTTTTAATTTTAAATGGTCATATCTATTTTTGGCTAATTTTGTGAAAATTATATTCTTCTTTTTATTGCTAATTATTATTATTATTATTATTATTATGTAATACGTGAATTTGAAGCCGTTTTTATTCATTATTGCACCAACCCAATTCTTATTATGTAATTTGTGATAATCCTGATTAGCTCAAATTGATATTTTGCCGTCACGTAGCAGAGGCCTGGTTGTGAGCGGCAGGCGCTTAGAGTGCCACGTGATCGTGGTTTGTATTTGGCGATCGTTTAGCAATGAGGCATTCTGCGGTTAGCCTTTGCTGCGTGCACAAGTCCTGTTTGGTTTTTTTTTGCTCTATCGAGCTGAATTAGTGTTTAATGCCTTCATTAGGCGGTTATATGATAGTGTTCATTTACATTGTAAGTAGTGTCTTTCAATTAGAATTCCCTAGAACCCCGAGGGTCACACCACTGCCTTGGTCGGGGGTACGCGTTCCCTGCTTTTTCCACCTGCTGGTTTTTTTTAGGGGTTTTCGTGTCCAGCTCTGGTGCATTGCTTTTCTCTTTATTTTAGAATTGATGAATTAATATTCTTGTACCTATTCCAATTCTCAATAAACTGCACGGCGGCTTGGCTGGCCAACGTGCCTATGTATCCTAGCTTGAGTGTCCGGTTGAGTAGTGGAGGCAAAAATATGGTTTTTTTTGTGCACAGGTGAAGAAAATGGAGCTGAACGATGGTCGTGTTTTGTACTGCGCATGGATATCACGTGACCCGGGAGAAGAGGGGGAAGGTGGCCGATCTACAAGCAGTTTTGCCTTAGCGTCAAGTTTTAACAGCACATCTCCACTGGACTATTCAGTCAATAGCATAGCAGAGGTGAAGTGCATGGTGCATTCTTCTTGGGACTAATCCATTGGTGTAATAACTACATGTAGTACTAGGCATACTCAAATACCAACATTTGACTTGATTTGCATTAATTGTTCATTTCAGTTTACAGTATCCCCAATTATTGCTGCAGCGCTAGAACGACTAGACACTTAAATAAAGTTCCTTTCCTTTCCTTTCCTTTTATGCTGTCCAGGTTGGGAGATTTATGATTGTAGCTAAAGAGGTTACAATTCAAAGAGGGTCTTTTTAAAGTGCCCCTAACCCCAATTTTTGTCCTATTGATTTTCAAAAAGAATGCATAATTTGGTGAAGATTAAAAAATGACAAGTTAATCAATCGAATCCTAGTCTCCTTTGCAGCCGTTATTGGGGCATCATGCAGA
>OX421453.1:4145105-4152605 GCA_949126865.1 Montipora capitata
CGAAACGCACATAAGAAAAAATCACACAAGACAAATGCTGTGCTGTTTCGAGCTGTTCATTGTAGAGCCACGGGTAATTGATTCTTCTAGAACACGAAAATGGAGAGATGTCTTTCGTTCGGTTATGCAGCCGTTCAGGTCTCTAGCTTACCTAAACTAGATTCTAAACTAGATTGGTGTACAAACACCATTTATGCACTGTAGTAAAAACTACCTAGATATTTCGATGCTCAGTCATCCGGAAAGCTGGTCGACCAAACCAACGTAAAACGGTTTTTGTCCAATAGTAGACGAAACAACCGATCAGCCGAGAATGGTTAATCTTAAAAAGACACCGCTAAGATTAACACACACTTTTGCTTTATCCCTTCCATTCATGGATGGATTTATCTGTCTTTTCGTCAGGATGAGAATATTATTTTGGATGACAAGTTTCACATCAAGTTGATTGATTTCGGTTCTGCTGCTTACATGGAAGAAGGAAAGAAATTTTGCACATTCTGCGGAACAATGGAATACTGTTCACCAGAAGTGCTGATGGGAAATAGGTATCTACTGAGGCATTTCTCTTTAATAAGATTCATTGTCAAGACATTTACGGAAAGGGGGTCGGTTGATTGACTAGCGTTGTACTGTAAATGATCCAAAAGACGCCGCCTCTCCTGAAATGAACGCCCTCTTAGTTGTTACATTGTAAGTTTGCAATAGACGCCCCTTTTGTCAAATAGAGAAGGTCTCTATGAAAATCATGATTGACTCGAATGCTTGTCCTGTGCATTGAATCTAGCAGTTGATGGCTCCAAAGATTCAGAAATTCAGAGTTTATTCGTGTTTTTTCGCTATCTCGCCTTCACCGATGGCTTACCTGCATTCTGATTGGCTGTATTTCCTATGGCATGGTATAAAACCCATTATTAAAATTTTCAACCTCGGTTAATGCATTTTTCGTGCTCTGATTGGTTCACTCAATCTAGGTTATCAGCTCATATACCTTAGTTTGACCTTATATGGCAATGGGTTGCGCTAAGCGTTGCTAAGCTAAATTTCTTTTTCGCCGGAAAGCGAAATTTCTCTCTGAATAATTGTTTCTGTTTAATGAACGCCTTGTCATATTTTGCAGCTATTCCGGGCCAGAACTGGAGCTATGGTCGATGGGTGTAACACTGTACACTTTAGTGTTTGGTGAAAATCCATTCTATGATATCGAAGAAACCATTAGGGCTGAGTTGCATCCACCCTTTGCTGTTTCAAATGGTAAAAAATGTTTTGTTTCTGTAACTCCTTTAATAAAAGCTTATTAAATTTTCGACCTCGTATATTGCGTTTCTAGCTTTCTGATTGGTCCATTCAATCTCGGTTATCACACACATACCGTATGACCTAATATGGAAACTTGTAAAATTTGTAAAATCACAACACAATAATTCACTAGAATTTGGCACATGGAATATTTGTTAAATACTCCACAGAGCCGGGTAAGTACAAATTAGAAGAAAGTGTCTTAGGAAAGATGACGATATGCAATTCAATAAACAGACTTCGATGATTAATCCGTAATGTTTACGACGCTCTGCTCTTTTTGTGTGGTAATTACTGGGTTGCCAAACCCAGTCGGAATCTCCGTTTCATTTCTCTGTTTATTTTTTTTTCCGCGTCATGAAAAGTCTTTCCTGTCCCTCCCCTGGAAGTAGTGTCATAGTGTGTAGAGTCTTCTGCGCGTATGTTTGTTGATTTTGAGGGGGTACTACAAATGCATAGATTTTATCCAGTGGACACAGTAGAATATTTAACTTAACCTGCAATGGCGTCGAAAGTCATTGTAACGCGAATGGCGTTTTAGTGGATCTTTAAACAAAATATACCTTTATGGAGAAAGTCAATTGGATGAACAAGACAGGCGGTGAAAAATAAATATCTGGAATCGTCAAAGCGAAAAGTAATGGCCTTCGACAACAGTTGCTTCTTTCGCCGTCGGATATCACAAAGTGAGGTTTGTTTCAAACTTTATTTGGCTTACCCTGGTGTTATGTACAACATTGAAACCAAATGGCAATTTCTGTATGGGTTTAACAAACATTGAAGGAATCAAACGCCTTGAGTGCATCTGTGTTTACAGAAGTCGCAGTCACTTGTCTGGCAATTTACATTATTTTGCACTCAACTCTGCACAGTCTTCAGGTTAAAAAAAAATGGAAATGTGAAAGTGAAGAATTATTTAAAAGAAAGCTTGTTGTCTATTTTGTGCTCCATTATTCACGGAAAAGGTTCTGCAGAGAAGGGGTTCTTCCTGGACTGTCAGAAACTTATTTAATTGCATATGCTTTGTGACACGGATTATGTGTCTTGTTTGCACGCACGCAATTGAATAGGAAGCGTTTTTCGCCTCTAATTGCAAATATGTTGTTTGTTTCAATAAATTTTTCGCAGGAAAAGGTTTTTGTGAGATTCCCAGCCTTTTTGAATTTATCATGTGTAATTTTCGAGCTTAACAAATTTGCATACGTGGGTTGAAATGTGATACGGGACACACTGTAAGTAGCGCGTGCATAAGTCACGAAAATAAACAGGTCTGTCGGAAGCGTGCTTGAGTTTCAACAAAATGAGCCCAAAATCAGCGAAAAATTGTGACGCTGATGAATAATAAAGTAGCTACTATTTCCAAAAACGATGGAATTACCTGGTGATAAATAACCTCGTCTTGGAGAGTAAATTTTTGGCTTTGCAGAAACAAGAGTTAGGCGATTGTGATCTTTGTGTGGAATTCGTACATTTCATGTCAAACTTTGTAACACTTGAAAGAAAAAGAAAACTAACAAAAACAAAAACCCGCTATCTTGCCATCATTTGACACAAATGCTTCACTGTTTTGCGAGTAAACACGCCGCGGTAGCTTGATCACGGCGCCCGCTATATTGTCACATACAATATTTATATTGTATGTGACGACGCGTGGGATCTGAAGAGGAAATCGAAGCGTCCCAAAAACCCATTTATCTGGCTGTCCGTAAAATGAAGTTCGGAAAAAAACATCGGGATTTTAAGTTTTTATGGAACATTTTCCTTGATGAGTTGAATCGGCCGTTACAACTGTATCAAAATAACGTGACGTCACGTGCTCTTGCATCCTTAGGGTTGTCTGCCTGTGATTGAACGTAGCAAAAATCTCCCAAAATGTTTTTCGCGGATAGTAACTTTTTATATTCGCGGTTCAAAATTAATTTTGTTTTCATGTAAATTTTGCTGCTGATGGTAAAATATTTTATTCTCGATCGACCGTCCTGAAAACGTCCTTCTGCTCTTCCTAAAAACTGTGTCAATATTTATTTACTTTTGCATCAATATTTGTTTTGCATAAAGCAAGCTAACAAAATCTGTACCTTGCTTAGTTTGCATTTTTTGAGCGTTAAAATAGGATTTTCGGGCCTTTGCTTCTGTTACAAAGTGATATATTTTTAGGTCACCCATCCAGATACTAACCCCGTCCGACTGGGATTAGCTTCAGTGAACGTTTGTTGTATTACAAAGCTGGCAGACTCTCAGAGTGCTCGCTTAAACTTGTGGTGAAAAGGAGTTGTGAGGGAAGTTGAAAATGATCAACATGTCAGCCTAGAAGCCAATGTTTCTCGATTCCCTTTTATTTTCTTCAATCTTTCTGGGTTTAGTACTTTGCTAGGTCTTAATGACCCCCGACTTGAAAAAATTGACAGGAACGCTGCAGTTCAATACCACCCAACTCAGTCCCTTCTGTTTTTTAGTAGCACGTACCGCGGGCAACCCAGTGTACGCTCATGGAGCGCCTAGTTTCATGAGAAAACTACCTGAGGGGCTTATTATTGTAGAGTCTTATTTGTTTACTGCAAGGTATTTTTCTTTTTTATATTTAAACCAGATCTCATGTTTATCATTTGCTGGCTGTTGCACCCGAATCCTCGCTGGCGAGCAACGATGTCCGACTTGGAAGAAAATGATTGGATCAACCAGTACGTTGACATCAAAAAGTACTCTTTTGAAGCTGTATTAGGTAAGCTTAAGTCACTTCAATCAATTCCTCCTGTTTACTCTATTGCTTTGGTTGTCACATTTAGTGCCAAGCTAGATACGTTATTCAAAGGATGATTCTTGATAATGAATCTTCTGCCACTTGTGCGACATCTTATATTTACTCGCAAAAATTTGGGTTGTTTACATGAAGCCGTAAAAAAATTTTTGCTCGATTTTATGTTTTCTGGGTTCAGTTTACATGCAAAAGCGTAATGGCGATCGGTGTAAAATGCCGGCAAACCAGGGGTAAGATTCAGACTGCCGAAACAACTCAAACCCTGTTTACTAATGTTGACCTTCGCCCTATTAGGAGTGGAGTACAATGGGCTAGTTTCGAATTGTGCAGCAACAAAAGAACAGATGCGAGGTGCATTTTCCTTTGTCGTGAACAAAATAAAATGCTAATTATTTCCCTGAACCTGGACTCTGTTCTTTTGTCGTTGCACAATTCGAAACTAGCCTATTCAGGAAGTAATCGGGCGAGTAATTTCAAGCGCGAGGCCTATTTGAAATTTCGAGCATGATTACTCTCTGAATTGTACTCCACTCAGTCCAATTATCAATTAATCGTAACTATTATAGCTTTTCAACTTTTCTTAGTTTTTTCTAATAGCCCTGGAAAAAGGAAAGTGATTCAAGAACAAGTAGCGTGCTTGGTGACGCGTACAACTGTCGAATTACAAAATGTCCTCTTCCTGCTGAAATCAGGATTGTTGATAACCATTCAGATTCGAGTATTTTGTAATAGTTACGATTAGGCATAAAACGAGCGTTAGGCCTAATGGTAGAATCAATAGAGAGCTTAAGCGCATGACGTTTTTTTAGCCACGGACGCGAACCGGAAATGAAGTTTCCGCATACCAGGAGAGTAGTGTCTCTAATCATCTCTAATGGAACAAAGGTACTTCGCGATAGAAATGTGGTTGTGTGAAGACAAGTTAAAAAGGAAAACAACTCACTTCCGGTTACCGTCCGTGGCTAAAAAACGTGGTGTGCTAAAGCTCCCTAATGAAGGGTTTGTTTTTCCACAGTCTTCGTTTTACCCCTTGTCTGCAGTCATGTCTGCGTTTTTCAATGACCGACGTAATGGGATCGTTGCTGAGAAAGAGGAAGATCATTTCAACACAGTTTAAGCACGGTGCCTACTATTGTTATTGCGCATACGTTCTGCGCATCTCGAGATAATCGGATTTCCTATTGCTAGTGCTTATTAATACAGGGATATTTTTGCGCGGTTCAAACTATGCGGAGAAAGCAGAACTTAGCAAGTGATCTTGGTATCCAAAACGAAAATTGGGGTAACCATAATAATTGAGCTTCAATTTGGAAAAGAACGCCATACATTACTTTGTATTTTAGAACTTTTTACAAATATGGTTGATTAATTGTCTTCGAAAAATGCGTGGTTACCCCTAATTTTCTTTTTGTATTTCAATAACACTTGTTAAGATCTGCTTTTCCCGCATATTCAGTACAACCGCGCAAAAATACCTTTGAATTAGTAGGCGCCGTCCTTAAGCAATCCTCTCTCGGAAGCCGTGGATCCTTTTACTACACCCTACGTATAGCTACGTAACCTTTTTACTCTCAAGTAAGAGGAAACGCATGCACAGAAATTATAATTTGTACCAACTGATATACAGTAAACACCCGCATATAAGAACACTTTTTTCAGGTTTAAGGCTGATCGTGTTCTTATTGGAGGGGTGCTTAGTGAGAAATCAGCCTGAAAGTGTTTTTAAAATGTTCTTAAAATTGGTCTCAGAAATGCTTCAAATTATATATTACTAGAGGTTTAATTAACATACAATGCTGTTTTGTAATAGATTTTATAGTTTGTATTGGTCCTGAACACCATAGTACTTTGATATAAGTTACTGTACTGTATTGTTTCCTTATCCTAACACCCTTTCCCTTTGTATTAAGAACATGTTTTATTTATCAGGCTGAATTTGTTCTTATTGATATGGTGCTTTATTGGCTTAATTTCAGCCTGATGTTCTTAATCCACTTGTTCTTAAATGCGGGTGTTTACTGTAATTTTAATTGTTAATTAAAGGGGATGAATTGGATGGTGCAGCTTTGCTCGTGTCAGCGCTTGGATTGAACTGCAGCCAGAGTAGTGATGGAGACATTTCTCAAGATGATGTTATAGACTATGCGCATCAAGAGGAACAAAGTAACCTCCAATTGTCAGCCTTACAGGAATACTTGAACATGGTCGACAAAGAAGATGATGACACGGATGGCGAAATATGACAGTGATTGAGTGATTGTCGTGCGTAGGAATTTGCCGAATAAAAACTGAAAATAGAGAGATTGTGAACAGAGATAGTTGGCGTGCTCCCTGTTTCGATGATACGGACGGTTTTCGCATCTTTTCGAAGTTTGTTGTTTAAAACACTCATAAGGGGAAAAGTGTGATCTTTCGAATTTTACTTTTTTTGATGCTAGCGAAACAGGGACTACAGTTTTAAACTTCCGTTGTCAGATTCTAGCTTCAATTTCTTGACGTAACAGAACCAGACTACGGTACTTGAGACTACAATATGTGGCAGCGAGATTATGGCTTGTGTTTACAGAGTAATACAATAATTTACATCCATTCTGGAGATGAAGAATATTTTATTTGTATTTTAATTTGCAAGTTTGACATTGAATGTTAAATTGCTTGCTATTTGTACGAAAGTGTTCACCTTCGCAAGTGTGTTTGCTGAAAAAATTTTGAGTCAAGTTGTATTATAGACATCGACGTGTTTTTCATTTTTGTAACGGAAGAAGAGTTCATTTACAACAAGTCTAGAGCGTTTTTCAAATGAGCGTAGAAAGTAATAGGCCATTTGCCTAGTATATGTCTGCATCCTCTTCAAAGCGAGTCTAAGTGCGGACTTTTTCTTATCAAAAATTAGTTTTCATTCATATGCACAGAGGAACTGATTACCATCACAAAAACGTCGCGCTAAGACTCGCTTTGAAGAGGAGGCAGACATGAACTGGGAAATATCCTATTGCGTGATTGTTTTCGCATTGGTTTCGCGCCACAAAAGTGACATTCTCTGCCAATCAAAGGTCAAACATTACAAACCAATAGTGGCTCGCTTGGACGCCATTTTCCCGCTTTTAGCGCCGAATTTATTTATTTACCTGTGACTGGCTTATAAGGTTTCATGAAGCTCAATTGGAAATCGCTCTATTTTTGGGATTCATGAATTTATGAGTAAACAAAACAGTGTTGAGTATTTATAGGTTTTTATAAGTTCAACTGAAGGTTGCCTTTTTATTTAGTTTAGGATGCGTTTTAAAAAACTCACAACGGTATCAGTCTTTTTACGATTTCGTTGGGTTTGGATCGCCACACTTGGTGACTGGCAAAAGGCTCTGGTAGCACCACATTCTCATCTGATTGTAGAACTTCTGCACAGTCTTTTTCCTGCCTTTTGCGGTGGCTGCTTGCAATGT
>OX421453.1:4157605-4165105 GCA_949126865.1 Montipora capitata
CTCGATTAAGTAAGTAATGTCGCGATTGATTGATAGGACAAACATACGTGTCCTATTTACATATCATTTTTACAGTGGGCTCGGACATCAGCATACTAAGGGCGCCAATGGCAGCCGCTATCAGTCCATTTATGAGCCCACTGAACCCTCCCAACCCATGATGAGTGATGATGTAAGTGAGTGAGTGATGAAGATAGACCACAACACCGGGAACCACGTCCCCTACTCTTTTCGAATAGTGTGTGGGTTCTTTAACGTCCCACAGAGTTATATGTGAACAAGGTTTGTGAGACGGAACCTCCGGTTTATTGTCCTTATCCGAGAAGACTTGAAAGTCTAATCATTTGCAGATGTCATTACAAAGACAGCACTTTCTCCTCAGTTATTTAAAGACCCTGAGTGTTGGTCCGGCCGGAGTTGAACTCACGACCTCCCGCGTGACAGCCCGGTGCTTAACCAACTGAGCCACCGGTGCGCGGTGACAAAGAGACCAAAGGAAATGTCAACTTATCAGAAGAGAATTGTAGAGTTTGGAAACACTTAAACACGACGTAGAACCAACAATAATCAACACGATGGACACGGATTTTCTTTCCAATCAATAATTCGCGTATAATGGCGGTTTCGTGGTCCACGATTCGGTTGTTTGCCGCGGTGCATCACGGTAAGTAATAAAGGGTCTTTTAAAGCAGGGAACGTGGGATCTTTTGGCTGTCGAGTACTTGGTGTTTCAGACAGTTGATGATGCGAAAAATAGTCGTCCTGACGACGTCTATAAAGCGAAATCTAAATTAAAGGAGTTAATATTTACCAAGAGATTATAAAGGTAAGAGAAGTAATCCCTCATACTGGCCCTATTCCCATCGTAATCCCTCTTAGGTTATTTTTAGATATAATTTTCTCGCGGATAATGTTACCGCGCGCGTTACGTGGAAGTTTCGTGGAGGAGGGAAAGTGCAGCAAATTCCGTACGATGCCATTCTCCGTTTTCAAAATTGAGTTTCATGGCCTGATAAAATTCATTGTCTGCAAGATACAGGTTTCAAACATACATCCTTGGAATTACTTAACTGTCTAGTTTACAGTGATACCAATTTGAAGAATTTTTGACAGATGCAGATATGTTTACCTTTGTTGCATTGCTTTTGTCCATTTTAGTGCACACTTTCTCATCGTCTACAAAATTCTGTCGCTTACAAAACTTGTCCCTGTCAAAATACAGTTTGCAATCCTATATCATGGAAATCGGTTAACTGTATAATTCACTCTGATACCAATTTTACGATTGTCTAATGTAGGAAACCGTGTTAAATAATTTTGAAAGAGGGAGCTATATTTTACGCGTGCGTTGCAAATTGACTTCAATCCGATCTTACGGTTTTAAAACTTTTTATCGTGCGGTCAATTAAAATTTTCCTGTCATGTGTGGTACTGTTTGAAAGCGTTAGCTGTCTAATTTATGAATATCATAGAATTAAGTCACCATAGTTTAAGCCCGCTAAGAAAATCGAGAACGCGTTGACCAAGTCAGGAATATGTTACTTGGTGACTGTAGTCCGCGATATTTCATTGTGTACAAAATTATGTCGCCTATAAAACTCGTTACTTTCAAGATACAAGATGCAAAGATATATCATTCAAATCGCTTAACTGTGTTGTTTACAGTGACACCAATTTCATCACTGTCCAATGTACGAAACCGAGTTTAATAATTTTGAAAGATGCAGGTATATTTAACATGCGTACTTTGCAAATTGATTTCCATCCGATACCACTTGTTCATACATTTTTATCGCACTGTCTGTTCAAGTTTTCCTTTCATGTCTGATGTCAGTCTTATATGAATATCTAAGAATTAAGTCGTCATATTTTAATCCCGCGAAGAACGCGTTAACGAAGTCAGCGATATATAACTTGTTGACTGTAGTCTGCGAATTGCCAATGTTTACAAAATTCTGTCGCTTTTAAAACTCGGTCCTTTCAAGATACAGGTTTCAAACATCTATAAATGAAATCGCTTAATTGTATAGTTTTCAATGATACCACATTCAAGGTTGTGCCATATACGAAACCGTGTTAAATCCTTTTTTTTAAGGAGACAGCTATATTTAACATACGTGCTTTGCAAATTCACTTGAATCCGAAAACACGGGTTCAAAAATTTTTATCGCAGGCTTGATTCAAGTTTTCCTTTCATGTTTGGTACTGTTGTAGAGCTCTATCCGTCTACTTTATCACCATATAAGAATTAAGTCATCATATCTTAATCCCGCAAAGGAAACCGAGAATGCATTTATTAAAGTCAGAGAGATCGTACTTATCGACTATAGTCTTCCATTTGCCATTCTGTACAAACTCCTGTCGGTTACGTAACTCGTTCCTTCCAAGATACAGGTTTCAAAACATAAGTCATTGAAATCGCTTAAATCTGTAGTCAACAAGTCACGTTCGTCCACAAAATGTATATACGCGTTTGTTTCAACATCCTCCGCCATTTTTGTTTGACGGTAAATCGCGAACGACGCGAATCATTGCGTGGAAATGCGCACAGCTGTCAACATTGGTAAAAATGGGGACATGTGATTGGCTATCAGTTAACCCTCGTGGGAATACCGGATTTTTCGCAGGAGATCTAGAGCGCTTACCATTTTAATGGAATTTTCGGTAATTCCGGAGAGAATTCAAATGGAACGGTTTATCCCGGTGGAATGTTTTCGGAAAAAAGGTAATACCTTTCGAGGTATTCCTTTTTCTCGCTTTGACCGGAATGCCCGGAAATTTTTGTACCATTTGTCCACAATTACAAGTGCCAGAGAAAATATACCGTTTCATTTGTTTTTCAATTGGAACAACCCGTTTTTCTGACAAATGATACGGCGCATTCCCATTTTCTCTTTCTTAGTACAGAACGTGCAGTACAATTTGTCGAAACATTCTCACCGAAAATTGCATTCAAATGGTAAGCACTCCTAAAAATAAGTTAAGAGGGATTACGATGGGAATAGGGCCAGTATGAGGGATTACTTCTCTTACCTTCATAATCTCTTGTATTTACACAGTCTGTTGCCTTATATCGTGTTGTGATATTTTGACTAGATACGTAGGTAGCGATAAAAATATACCGTAAAGTTGTACACTGCTAAATGGAAGGGTATTATGAGTTAAAAATGTCAGTTGCTGGCATATTATTGACTATAAAAACACATGGCAAAGGCTTATAATGAAAGGTGGAAGGACGAATGATGTAAATTGTGTTAAGTATAGAATTTTAATTGACAGTCGATAATTTTAGTTGTTAACGCCATTGGTTACTATGACACATTGAATCAGTTACACATAACAAGGATAATATATCAACAGCTATATATAGCTGTCATTTTCAACATCAGTGGTTTATTTGTCGAAAGCAGCGAGGAGAAGAATTAGAAGAAGAAGAAGAAGAAGAAGAGTGAAGAAGGGGAATTATATTTCTTTACTGTTAGCTAAGGTTAGGAAATCGTAAATTTCTGTTTCAAATGTCTTTGTTAGTGAAAGAATGAGGCCATACCTATCCATTCACAACACATAAAATACTTTGTATTTTTTTCATCTAGTTTTCATCCAAAGTCGCTACCTCGTGCGCAGCTTACGACGTTTTCTTCGTTTTTTTTTTTTTCTTTCAGGGATTCAGATCAGTTTTTGAGAACAGTACACAGTTTACAGCCAGTAAAGTCAAAATGAAGGTAGGTACATTTTATGCATTTTGAAATCCACTTGACGGTTCTGTACCCGGGAAAAAAAGAGGTAATTGCGAAATCTTTTTTATAGTCAGTTAAACAAAATTATAACTTTTATAAGGAATCTTTAAATAATAAGGAAAAGAGTATATAGCTCGATCAAACGGCATGTGCTAGCTAGGAAACAATATTCTCAAATCCAGAGAAATTCAAGGCCGTCCTGCAAACTCTTTTGAATGAGACTCTTGTGCACAGTACTGTGTTGAGCCTGCATCTATTGTTGCGCGATCGCTGGGCACCAAATCAATTTTGCTAACATCACCAGTATACACACTAGTTTACGGCTTCAAGGCCAAGTCGGCTTGCAGCTTCACGGCCAAGACTCTTTCTTCAATACCAAGTTCTATTCACATCTTAAATCTTGATTGTTGATCGTTTGGCGTTGCTGTTCCTGGTGTAGCACACTGCTTGAAGTCATCCTCTTTCTGTCTGGGTCCGACGAGCGTTTATCGTCATGAACACAAGCACAAAAAAGGCTTTCTGGGCGAGAATAGGTAATTCTTCTCGTCTTAAAACCCTCATTCCTTCAGTACTCCCTGCCTTATTTTCGAGAGAACAACAGTCTGCAAGTATTTCAATCGTTTAAAGTTATTGTTTACTTAAAAATTACCACTTTCTTCAGTACGATGTGTTGTTTTGTTGATATTATTATGGATAGGTTGCATGATTATAAGAGAAGATGAAGGGAAGAGAGAGAATCTCCTTAAGGGACTTATTCTCCAGTTATTTTTAGACATGGTACCCAGTTCCTCCGCGGATAATATTCCACGCGCGTTGATTGGATGTTTTTGGGAGAATGACAATACGTGTAAAGCCACTCGGCCTGTTAACAAAAGCTAAATCCACGTCATTGAGTCGGCTTTTTCCAAACCCCCATAGGATTAATTTTACGACACTGGAAGAAGTCTCAAAATAACTTAAGAGGGATTTAGAGTAAGTCCTTAATTGAGGATTTTTTTCTCACCCTTGATGCTCTCTTTTCACTATATATACAAAGAAAATATTGTTCGCAAACTATGTTTAGAGTACTGTCAATCTACATCTGATCCTTCCCCTCCTTGATGAAGAACAACTAACTCCTTTTCTCTCTTCAGCCTTTGGTTATTACGTGTCTCTTGGTAATGGTCGCCTTTCTGATTATGGTCACTGAGACGGATTGCAAAGCTGCAAATAAATACGAATACGTCGAAGCAGCCCTGCCTGTGTATATGAAGAAACTCCTACGCGCCTCGCCTTCCTTAGAGGAGGATGATGAGGATGATGAGGTTGATGAGGTTGATGAGGTCGATGGCCCACACACGGATGGCCCAGACACGGCACGTCAATTGTGTTGCTGTCCAGATTGCTTTGATTCGTGCAGCTGTTGTTGTGCATAAGATCAAAAGCCAACCACTGTGATGCAAATTAACAAAAGAAATTAAAAAGAGTATCATAATATCAGGGTTTACTTGAAATTCATTGCTAATAATTAGATAACTAGAACACTTAAAGTATTGTTCAACACTTTGGATAAGACACCATTAGTTTACGTATTGGAGATTACCTTAATAATCTCTTGATTAGATTAAATAAAACTGTGATTTATCATCTCTACAATAACTTTGGGTCTCTGAAATCGTTTGCAACACGGCAAATTAACGATACCAGGTAATATTTTTCACTGATCGATTCCTAGAGATGTCACTTGAGTTTTGCGGATTTTTCTTCGTTTCCCGGTAAATTGTATGACAAATATCATAAAAATCTTCCACTGTACGCTTGCCAGTGATATTTGCATCTCATCCAAACTGTCGTGAAGATCCTTGAAATGCTCTACTACCTGATTTCAGCATAATCTGCCCTTTTCCTTTCTTAGGTTTCAACTCTGGGAATATCGGCCGAGGTCTTGACCCACA
Organism: Montipora capitata; assembly: GCA_949126865.1. Lineage (NCBI taxonomy): Eukaryota > Metazoa > Cnidaria > Anthozoa > Scleractinia > Acroporidae > Montipora > Montipora capitata. Next base: position 4,163,277 of record OX421453.1, read on the forward strand.
GAAAAGACCGAGGGCACATATTTCCCCAGTGCAGTTCCGAGCAAGCTTGGTCAATAAGATATTTATTATGCGACCGAAAATGTTTAGAAAAAGTGTTACGAACACATACTTTTAAAAAAAACGCCAACAAGCGCGTAATTCTGATTTGGAGGCTATTGGGCGTCTACTCACGTCTGATGTTAAACAAAACAGAAGAGAAAGCCGCTTTGACCATGCGGGTGTATTAAATCTTGTGATGTGCGCGTAGTTGTTCATTGACACGTGACGATGACAAATAAAATCAGTATAACGTTTTTCGGCCAATCCTTTGCTTAGAAATTTCTATAATCACCTGAGTAATTATACTAAAACAATTATTCGCCTCAGGCTTGTGAATATTGGTGAATGTTCCCCTCGACGAATATTCATCAATATTAACTCCGCCTTCGGCGAATAATTGTTAATTATGACATGAACAATGACTGTAATCTTCTCCCTTAATTAGGTGTGTACATTTAGATAACTACTCGGAATATCTGAAAGGTATCCGAGTTATAATCTGGGTTGAATTTAGTTTTCTGTGCAGCAAATGGACAATAGAATTACGAGGCGCTAATTTCATTTGGCTAAAAGCAATGTACTACACCCCTCTGAGCAATACATTTGACCTCCCTCTGTGACAAAACAACTACAACAACGAACACAACCACGAAGAAGATTTCCGATAGCGACAGACTTGAAACAGCCTCACGTCTTACAGAATTCGATGAAAGTCGGAATTTATAACGTGCAGTGGAGCAACCAAATGATGGTTCTACGTTGGGGCTTCAGTGTGACTCGTTTAATTTCGTTTGCTGATTCAAAGCTCATGTTCCACGAAATAGCAATTGACGCAATGCAATGCAGCAAAAACGTGAATATGCTAGATTCAGCCTTCTGGAAATGTTATGAATAAGACATTTACTCTAATCCTGCCTGTTGACAACATGAGGAAATCGCCAGTACAGAACTTCCAGCAGCGGTATGTTATAATTGGCCGAAATTTCTTAGTCTCTTTCTGCCTCAGCTGTTCTTTGTACGAACATCATCCGCCGATGTCAATTTTTTTCTTATAATTAATTGTTAGTTTCTTGATCTTCATGTTAGCTACCTAGAGCTGCAGGTAACTAGCCGCGTTATTCACAACACTGCTAATTTGGAACCTTTGCAGCTGGATACCAGTTTTCACTTACCCTTGCACCCTGCGAGCAGAGCCTCCTTTTGTCTTTTTCTTTACTGAGGAGGAGAAAAGTAGGCTCTGCTCGAATCGCGTCAACTCTTTGAAGCCGCCGCAGCCCGAACTTCTGGACTAGTCAATCTTGTTTTCTCTCGTCAAACCGGTTTTTCCAGTGCGAGCGTCCGTTTAGTGACAAAACCGATGGTTATAATTGAGCCCGCTGTACCATGAAAAACCAAGATGGCGGCGACATCTGGCATATTAGGCTTGGGTTCGAGACTGTATCCTGGCAACATGCAGCGCATATTCAATAAAGATCTTACTCGATTCATGCAGAGCCTTTCTCGAGAACGCCAAAATCGAGCAAGCAAAAGAAAGGCTCTGCTTGCAGGGTGTTACCCTTGTTACCAGAATAGTTTTTCACACGTTTTCTGTATTGCTACACTAGTGTTCAGCGGCTTCATTCAACCCGTAAACGGGCTCAATTAGTCGGTTAGAAACAAAATACGAAAGCTACGAGAAGTAACTGTTGTATAAAGAACTAAAAACTCACCTCAAGTCACAGAACCGTATTCTACACAGATCAGCATCTGCGAACAAGGGGCACCCGGACATTTCGTTCGTCCTCGCGAAC
>OX421453.1:4177605-4180105 GCA_949126865.1 Montipora capitata
CACATGTAGAAAGAAGCGTCCTTGAAATATTTGCTTCGTAATAAACTCTTTAGTTTATAAAAGAATATGTTTTATAAGAATATCGTGGCTAAAATTTGCGAAATTTTTAAAAGACAGATTTTAAAAAGAGTATCATATTGCGAGTTTAAAATCTGTAAATACTATATAATTAGATGTTTTTAACTAAACAGTATAAAATTCTTCCTTTCTCCAAATGGCAAAACTAGCCAAAAGGCAAAAAAAAAAAAACACCAGCCCAACGTTATGCAGCCGCGCTTTTAAGCTTTTAATTCCTGCAGGCTGGCTCCCAAAATTACTTTAAAAGTGCATCCATGAGAGGACCAGGCAGGGGCAGCAAAAGCTATCTCACCGATTTCGATGAAAGTTGGCCAGTTTGAAAGGGTCCCCCAAAACTACTTCAGTCAAACTTTAAAGGAAATTTGGTAAAAACCGAGGGGAATTGACCACCCCCCTTTTTACAAAAATGACCAAATATCACCTAAAAATGGTCAAAAGTATAAAGCTCCACTGCTGTAAGAATTCAACCAATTTCTTCAACTTTTCAGTGAATGTTGTCCTACCCAAAGACAATTTATTGTCTACGTTTCATTCTTCCACGACTAGTTCCTATCACACAAGTCGTCTCAGCCAACACCCCTCTCACACCCAATCGTGAAAACTGTTAAAATACCCAAAGTTTAGGCCAAAATATCTTCAATGGCAGAGCATACTTCAAAAAGAGGAGCGTACCCTCTCAAGGGTGGGACTTCATACTAACATTATCTGCAAAAAAGTCTTTGGTGGCTCAATGAATTATTCCGTCCACAGGAAAACTGTAAAGACTTCTTCCACCACAGGATTTCCACGTCAATCTTTTTTTCATTGTAACGCGCTAAATCGATAATAACATGGTTACACACCATAAACTTTAATGAAATAGAACCATTTCGAAGGCTTTTTTTGTCCAAAGTGATGAAAATAACAATCGGTGGCTTAATGATGGCCTCTATTATTGTATAAGTGAAGTACGTGACGGGACTTACTCTTCGCTAAGTCAAACATGCGAGTCACAGAACACTATTAAAAATGCTTACATTGTCTGAATTTGAACGTTAGAACGTGAATGACTGTATAATGAAATTTGCTTTTGTTCGTCTAATAAAGGAATAATACATTTGCTCGAAACTTGTACGCCTGAAATCGCATTCTTATAAGACCTCGCTATAGTGAAAACAAAATCAACTGTGTGTTTTTGTGACCTGTGCCCTATCAAAGAGAAATGATCAAACAGATAAACACTCTGATCGAAATTAAAGTTATAGTTTTAGCTTCCTCCTGATTTGAAGTCGTGTTGTACGACTTCTAATGATGGGAGCTTCAGCCACGTATAGGTCTTCCACCTCACCTTCGCTTTCTCCTCCCTCGAGTACCGGTTCTGTTGGTGCTGGCCTCGCTTCCTCTGTTCTATGAAGAACCCCACTCTGTTTAATGCGGCCAATCTACTGAAATATCTGGAAATCCGGGTAGATGTCAGCCACTCTCACACCCAATAGTGAAAACTGTTAAAATACCCAAAGTTTAGGCCAAAATATCTTCAATGGCGGAGCATACTTCAAAAAGAGGAGCGTACCGTCTAAAGGGTGGGACTTCATACTCACATTATCTGCAAAAAAGTTTTTGGTGGCTCAATGAATTATTCCACAGGAAAACTGCAAAGACTTCTTCCACCACAGGATTTCCACGTCAATTTTTTTTCATTGTAACGCGCTAATTGGATAATAACATAGCAACAGACAGAAAATACCGCAACATGGTTACACACCATAAACTTTAATGAAATAGAACCATTTCGAAGGCTTTTGTTTGTCCTAAGTGATGAAAATAACAATCAGTGGCTTAATGATGGCCTATATTATTGTATAAGTGAACTACGTGACGGGACTTACTCTTTCGCTAAGTCAAACAGATAAACACTCTGATCGAAATTAAAGTTATAGTTTTAGCTTCCTCCTGATTTGAAGTCGTGTTGTCCGACTTCTAATGATGGGAGCTTCAGCCACGTATGGGTCTTCCACCTCACCTTCGCTTTCTCCTCCCTCGAGTACCGGTTCTGTTGGTGCTGGCCTCGCTTCCTCTGTTCTATGAAGAGCCCCACTCTGTTTAATGCGGCCAATCTAATGAAATATCTGGAAATCCGGGTAGATGTCAGCCACTTGTCTTTGGTGAACACAGCGGTTCGCATGTACCTCATTCGTGCAGCTGCATCCTCAGCCGTTGCTTTATTCCCAATGTTCTCTCCTTGAAGGAAGACCTCACGCAAAAATTGGCGCACTTTGGTGGTGAAATGAACAGACTTTTTGGTTTTTTTTAGTGCCCACCCTATCTCGTCAGCTGTTGGCCGTGTCTTCCGACTGGCTATGGGAAACTGAGGCGGATGCAGGTGTGGGTGGATGAGCTGCTTCCATGTTGCTACGGGAAATTGACTGGCACGTCTCTGCCC
>OX421453.1:4185105-4227605 GCA_949126865.1 Montipora capitata
GGTCGCCTTTCTGATTATGGTCACTGAGACGGATTGCAAAGCTGCAAATAAATACGAATACGTCGAAGCAGCCAAGCCTGTGTATATGAAGAAACTCCCACGCGCCTTGCCTTCCTTAGACGAGAAATACTGTTGCTGTCCATCTTGTTATTGGTCGTGCAGCTGTTGTTGTGCATAAGATCAAAAGCCAACCACTGTGATGTAAATTAACAGAAGAGAATAAAACGAGTATCGCATATCAGGGTTTACTTGAAATTCATTGCTAATAATTAGATAACTAGAACACTTAAAGTATTGTTCAACACTTTGGATGAGACATCCTTAGTTAACGTATTGGAGATTACCTTAATAATCTCCTGATTGGATTAAGTAAACTGTGATTTATCATCTCTAGGAAAGGAAAGAAAAGGAAAGGAAAGGAAAGGAACTTTATCTAAGTGTCTTGTCGTTCTAGCGCTAAAGCACTAATTGGGGACACTGTAAATTGAAATCAACAATTAACACAAATCAAGTCAAATGTTGGTTTTAGAGGAGAGGGGAAACCGGAGTACCCGGAAAAAAACCTCTGGGTGCAGAGTAGAGAACCAACAATCTCAACCCACTTATGACACCGGGTCTGGGAATCGAATCCGGGCCACATTGGTGGGAGACGAGTGCTCTCACCACTGCGCCATCCCTGCGCCATCCCTGCACTCTACAACAGCTTTGGGTCTCTGAAATAATTTGCAACACGGCAAATTTACGATACCAGGTAATATTTTCACTGATTGATTCCCAGAGATGTCAATTGAGTTTTGCGGATTTTTCTTCGTTCACATCTAACAGTTTCCCGGTAAATTGTATAACAAATATCATAAAAATCTTCCATTGTACGCTTTCCAGTGATATTTGCATCTCATCCAAACTGTCGTGAAGATCTTTGAAATGCTCTACTACCTGATTTCAGCATAATCTGCCTTTTTCTTTTCTTAGGCTTCAACTCTGGGAATATCAGCCGAGGTCTTGACCCACACAAAAGACCGAGGGCACATATCCCCCCCCCCCCCCCCCAATGCAGTTTCGAGAAGGCTTGGTAAATAAGATGTTTCCTACACGACCAAAAACGTTTAGAAAAAGTGTTACGAACACATACTTAAAAGAACGCCAACAAGAGCGTAATTCTGATTTGGAGGCTGTTTGGGCGTCTACTCACGTCTGATTGTTAAACAAAACAGAAGAGAAAGCCGCTTTGGCCATGTGGTGTATTAAACCTTGTGATGTGCGCGTAGTTGTTCATTGACACGTGACAATGACAAGTAAAATCAGTATAACGTTTTTCGGCCAATCCTTTGCTTAGAAATTTCTATAATCACCTGAGTAATTATACTAAGACAATTATTCGCCTCAGGCTCGCGAATATTCTCCTCGACTTCGTCTCGGGGAATATTCACCAATATTAACTCCGCCTTCGGCGAATAATTGTCAATTATGACATGAAAAATGACTGTAATCTCGTCCCTTAATTAGGTGTGTAAATGTAGATAATTACTCGGAATACCTGAAAGGTATCCGAGTTATAATCTGGGTTGAATTTAGTTTTCTGTGCAGCAAATGCACAATTCTCGGTTTTCACATGACGTCACGGCGGCCATGTTGGAGCCCCTAAACAAAGAAACGGCGGCCATGTTGGAGCCCCGACCAAATCCTGCGGGAATTTAAGTCTATTATTATGCAAAAGTTTTCTTTTGTTGATCACGTGAGTGAAAACCAACAATAGAATTACGAGACGCTGATTTCATTTGGCTAAAAGCAATGTACTACACCCCTCTGAGCAATACATTGACCTTCCTCTGTGACAAACTAAGTGCAACAATATTAAATGAACACAACCACGAAGAAGATTTCCGATAGCGACAGACTAGAAACAGCCTCACGTCTTACAGAATTCGATGAAATTTGGAATTTATAACGTGCAGTGGAGCAACCAAATGATGGTTTTACGTTTGGGCTTCAGTGTGACTCATTTAATTTCGTTTGCTGATTCAAAGCTCATGTTCCACGAAATGGCAATTCACGCAATGTAATGCAGCTAAAACGTGAATATGCTGGATGCAGCCCTCTGGAAATGTTATGAATAAGACATTTACTCTAATCCTGCCTGTTGACAACATGACGAAATCGCCAGTACAGAACTTCCAGAAATATGTTATAACTGGCCGAAATTTCTTAGTCTCTTTCTGCCTTAGCTGTTCTTTGTACGAACATCATCCGCCGATGTCAATTTTTTTTCTTTTAATTAATTGTTAGTTTCTTGATCTTCATGCTAGCTACCTAGAGCTGGAGGTCACCGGCCGCGTTATCCACAACACTGCTAATTTGGAACCTTTGCAGCTGGATACCGGTTTTCACTTACCCTTGTTACCAGAATAGTTTTTCACACGTTTTCTGTATTGCTACACTAGTGTCCAGCGGCTTCATTCAACGCGTAAACAGGCTTTCAATTAGTCGGTTAGAAACAAAATACCAAAGCTAGGAGAAGTAACTGTTGTAAGAACTAAAAACTCACCTCAAATCACAGAACCGTATTCTACACAGATCATCAGGGAATTTAAGAAACGACGACGGCTACGACTACGACAACGCCACAAAGCAATAATATAATTGGTTAAAGGAGCATAAATAGTCGTGCTGCACGTGCAGCACGGATTTTAGCAGGTGTCTCAGCGGTCCTCTGCATAACGACGACGTGAAATCACTAAATTTGAAGTTTTGACGACAACGTAAGCACGCAACATAGAATCTTTCATTCTCTATTTTAACTTTAAAACCGCTCGTACCAATTTATTTTTAGGATACTTCGCCCACATTTTAGGACGCGAACGAGACTGAATAATCGCGAAAGACTTATGAGAGAATAAAGTTATATTTTGAGGTGACGTTTTCGTCGACCGTCGTCGTTGTAGATCTTAAATTCCCTATCATCTGCGAACACGGGGACACCCGGACATTTCATTCGTCCTCGCGAACTATCGGCAAATCATCGTACTGTCCGCAAAGTCCGAATGTATGCGGATTGGCTCCGCAGTGTATTCTATTATTGGCAATACTGACTACGCACATGCGCAGTAGCTACCTCTGCCTACTTCTGCGCCACATGGTATTCCGAGTAAACGCTTAAAAAGGGGTCTTGTTCAGTTAAATACAGCAATGCCTCTTTCCTGACTATAAACTTAATTTCAGTTAAATAAATGACCCAATTAGTATTTTAGCTTTTTAGTTATTTTGGGGGCCCAGCCACTGTTTGTATTTTTAATTCACATATTGTTTAATTAGCTAGTTACCTTTACAGCACAAAGAAACCTCGTCGTTGTTGTTGTTGCTGTTGTTATAAAGCTTGGTAAATTTCGCAGACGTCCTCTACAAAACAACATTTTATTTAACGGCGACGTGAAATGACCAGTTTCTGAATATTTTTTTGAGAATGGGAGCTGCGACGGCTAATTTTCCGTTATTCATTTTGGAATTGATCACTGGTACTACCTATTTAGTTTGAAATTACAGTTTTTTAGACCGATAGGCTCGCTGAACAGATCTGGATAATGACGAAATCCGAATGTCGCCGTCATCTGGCACATGCTCAATAAGGTACCTGTTGTTGAGAAATCTGTGGCGAAACGTACGAAAAAGACAGTTAAGGAAGTGGCGTGACTCGCGAATAGCACTTGCGCGCCAAGAGACATTTGCAACGACTATCACGTGTACGAGTTACAGTATTTTAGTAGACGTGTTTTAGAGAGTTGAGTGTTCCGTTAGTTCAGTGTTTAGCCCGTCACCATTTTGGAGGTGATTTTGCTGATTAAACGTGCTTGTTCTGACGAAGAGGTCTGCATACCAGCTGACTAACTGATATGTTTTCATAACTTCTATTGACCTTCCTTAAGCAAACTGATAAGTTAATGCAGTTCCAACATGTTTTACAGTGAAGTGACGACTACGTACTTATTCTAAAACAAGTTGCTAGTTAGGGCAATTTTTATACCAGCGCAACTATTCCGTCGGCGAGTTTACTGAGGCAGCGAAAGTACTCCACGTTTCCTCTCACTTTAGTTGAAAGTAAATATTTACATAGGAGTGCTCCTTGAAGCACGTCCTCGCATTCCAAACAACCGCCAAACAAGGAAATCATAGCCTGCCGGTGTTTGGAGATCTGATCTTAGCATAGATTTTTACAATTTTAGTCTCCTTAGTTCTAGTTTCAATTGAGAAGATATATCACTTGAGACAGTGCTTTAAGCCTGGTTTCCATATGATCTGCAACGGGAACTACAATATAGTCAACTTTCCCGACCATAACGACCGTGTTGCGTACCGTTCTAGATCATAAGGAAACCAGGCTTTACCGCGTTTCAAACAAGTCGAAGTTCGTGAAAACCACCCGGAAGAACGCGCTTGGATTTCTGCCACAAAAACAGGGAAGCTAAACGAGTCACTTGAATTGGTACTTGCGATGTCAGTGATATGATCCAAGAAATCGTTCGATGAACCCTCTCAACTGACCTCCTGTAACGACCGTAAAATACCTGTTCGAATGTATTTTAATAGCGAAACTTTATAAAATTATTCTTATAACACGTTGTGATATTTTGACTACATACGTAGGTAGCGATAAAAATATATCGCAAAGTTGTACACTGCTAAATGGAAGGGTATTGTGAGTTAAACATGTCATTTGCTAGCATATTGTTAACTATAAAAACACATGGCAAAGGCTTATAATGAACTAGACGCTCCGTGAGCGTAAACTGGGTTGCCCGTTTGTAAGTGTTACACCAGGAGCGAAACATTGGGACACTCAGTTGGGTGGTAAGTGGATTTTTCTCAGAGTAATGGTGGGTGTGGCAATCCGAAGAAAAAAAGTTTAAGAATGCAATAGGTACTCCTGGTAACTCCTACAATGGAAGAAGGAGGCCAGGGGATTGAATGCGGATGCAGCATATTTCTCATTTATTCTCAGGGCCGCTCGATTCTCTAAGCCGGCTGTGTGGTGAAGTGGTACTTAGTTGCGGGGAGCAAGTAAAAAACGATGAATTTAGGTTTTCTTCATTGTTGGGAGTTTAATTTAGGATACATGAGAGGCATTAGATTTTAGACGTTGTACAACATATGTAGTTGTTTCTTCTATACAGGTAGGCTTGAAGTAATTACAATTTTTTTGAGTTAAAAGGCTGGGCTGGAAGTGAGTTGATTTCGGCGGAGAAAGGCTATTATCATAAAATTATTTTTGTAAATTCAAGTTTGATCAGCGGTTTAGCTTGTGTCCTTAGTATCCAATTTTGTGCGGTTCGAGGACCATGTGAGAGTTTGCCTGCCATGTTGTTTTGTTATTTGGCGGACTTCACAGTTTTACCGTATCTGAAGAGGTTCAAGCGTGTTCTGTAAGTCGGTTTTCAGAGAACCATTTGTGTGTTATTCGAAGCATTATACTAGCAACACTTTTCCTTTCATTTAGAAACCGTGAAAGGAATTGTTACGTGACAAGTTTGTGATATCCAACAACTGTAATAGGACCGCGGTAAAGTTAATAATTGGGACAGAGTCTGAAGCAGGATTGTGTGGAATCGTCTCAGAAGTGTATTGTAAACCGTTCAAGCTTGAATGTTGTCGAGGAGTTAATATGGAATAAATCCTTTTAACGCATTTGGAGTTTGGACTTTATTCTGTCATATGGCAATCTCTGTGGTTTTGGCGGGCAAAAGTTTGTTTGTTGCTCGTAGGCTTCCTCTTGGCCTGATCGAAGATCAATGTTCTGTGCAGTTGCTTGGGTCTTCCATTCTAGTGTCAGAGTTTATCAAAGTACTGTCAGTGTAACGGTTCACTGCTTCTGATTTAAGGTGTTTGTAAGATACTTTTGCAGTCTCCTGATATAAATCTTTTGGAATCCTAGATCATAGCAGGAGCCCATCTGTGTTTCTGACCATAGATGCCGAGCATTTACATGACCAGTAATACTCATGTATCATTTCGTTCATTGCTTCATTCATCGTGGGAACACTTGAATCCACAAATGACCAGCTTCCAAATAAATTGGCTTCATGGCTCAGTTGGTTAGAGTGTCACACTGGTATCGCAAGGTCATGGGTTGAGACCCTGTTGAAGTCCTGAATTTTTCAGGCTTTTCTACCCAATTGCTAGAATTGTTTTCATAACTGCGAGGATCATAACTTCACTTGAGTTTTTACTTAATAGCCTAACAATTGTTCTCTTGTTGGATGTACATTGTATTTCTGCAAAAAAAAGGAAATGAGAAAACTTTAAGGACTTTTACGGAAGATGAATGTGGGTTCGTCCCAAGTGTTTTTGGTTTTAAAGGAATTTACATAACAGACAAAATATGCAAGCAATGGGACCATGAAAAGAGCGAAAAGATATTTTCATATCAACAACTGGGGGACTTTTGAAAGATGTATTTTTCAGCATGTTACGTGCAAACCAAGAAAAAAGAAATCAGAATTCCTTTAGTAAGAGTCTTACCTATGATCCTCTGATAACTATATGTCGTTGATGGAATTTTCATCCTAACACCCTAAAAGAAAAAAATATATTTAATAACAAGGTTCCAGATTTTAATTTTATGAATAAGTATTTGTTATTGTAAATAAGGTGGGCTTTTGAAATATTTCTTTTATTGTTTTTACAATAATAATAATAATAATAATAATAATAATAATAATAATAATAATAATAATAAGTATTATTATTATTATTATTATTATTATTACTTTTATTTTATTTTATTATTTTTTTAAAGGGGAACTGAAGGCAAAAAAAGAAGGATTTTTTGTTTAAACTTTAGACCATACACAATAAAGTTTTCAACTTTTTTCCTGGCGTACAGTATCTGTCTCTCTTCCACCTAAAAAAAAGTTTTTATTCCAATTTTAGGCTATCAGTATTGCGGCTCAGAGTGGAGGAGTCAGCGGTCATTTTTGCAGCTTATGATGTATAATATGGGGAAGACATGTGAGAAGCAGTGTTTAGACTGATGTTTGTTGTGAATATTGAGTCCACGAAGAAACAGCAAAGCAACAAAGAAAATATCCACAGCTGCACTTGTGTTTACCTTGTTTCTGTTGATTACGAAATCTCTGTTCCCCGTATCATACCTCACAGCAGGCGCCTGACTTACTGTTTTGAGCCCGCCCTGAAAAGGCCAAAAAAGTGGGAAAAGCCCAACTTCGAACGTAATTTTGTCGCAAAAAACAAGAAACGAGAAGAAGTAACTCCACAAACTTAACTTTACTTATGTTAGGTTAATTTCCAAAAAAAAAATGTTGGAAAAGTTGTTGGTTTTGGCCTTCAGTTCTCCTTTAATGGTGGTCTGAACTGGTACGTCATATAAGAAGCATGCCTGTTGTTTATAGTTATTAAGAGTCCTGCCTGGGAATATTTGAGTAAGATCAAAGATACAAAGTAATAAGTAAACTTACCTACTCGTGGTGCAGAGCACAGGCAGGGGGTGAGGCACCATATGGTGGTGCCTTGTGAAATGCTTGTCAACAGACCTCTGAAGTCTCCCATTCTGTTTATGGATTGTCTCCTCAGGTTCTTGGGCAAGTTTGGAAGTTCTTGTGGCATATGAACATGATCCTTTTTGACAAAGGAATTGATAGAATTTACCAACTTCTAGAAAAAAATTTTCTTGGTAATTTCACATTGATTGACAGATGATTATCAAAATCTCTGCTTAATCCAAAACAATTACATTATTGTGTAACATGTTTTTCTGTCCACTGGTTGCAGAGCCTTACATTTAATCTGCTTTGCTTAAGTCAAATGATGCATATAATAACAATAATAATATTATAGATAAATGTTTATAATATTTAAGACGAAACTGATGAAACTTGTCAAGGTGGTGCACCAATTTGTCTGCTTTTGAGGACACTGTGGTAGATTAGGATTTTATGAATTTCCAGTTTTGTTCTAGCTGGACTTGTGATCTCTTTGCCAGGTCTTTGCGACACCTTTTTTCAAAATCTCTAGAAGAGTTCTTTTATTTTCATTGTAAAAGATCCTTGCATGAAAGTTTCATAATATCATTTTAGTTATAGCTAGGATATGGATATTTTAACAGCACATGGTTCCTGCCAAGACACATTTGTACATTTATGAAAATTTTATATTTACAGTTATTGCTATAAATAAATATTATGTGCTTTGCATGACAGTTTAAATAAATATAAATATTTAAATATTTTTGTTATATTTTATGGATATTTTAACAGCATCATGGTCAGAGTAGTAGACACTAATTACAGTATTCTCTATGATGTCAAATTTTGTTGTTTTTAGGTAGATTTGGTCAAGTATGTTTCCTGATGAAACAAAAGTTGGACTTTGTACAAACTGTGAATAACCTAGAGAGGTCATTAAAGATTTTAGCGGTCTTATGCTATCATCATTTAAGTAGTTGATATTGAAATCCCCAAGAATGATGTCGATTGGATAAGTGCCAAGGATATTTCGTAGATGGCTTACATACTGTATTATATTTGAGTTGTTCTTTCGGTAAAGAAAAAGAACTGTAAAAGTGGGACACATAGTTGTAGATGTGTTCAAAATTATTACAAATTTCATTGCATTTACTTGTGGAAAGTATTCATGTTCCTTAGTTTCTATTGATCTTCTGGTACACAGTGCCAAACTTAAAAATCTATCAGTAGGATGATCTTGCCTGTAGAGAGTAAATGGTAGTAGATGAGATTTTATGTCAGTATCATTGCTATGAGGTACAAGTTGTGTTTCTGTCAGTGCAATTAGATCACTGTTCTTTATGTTTGCATCATACTTGATATCTACACTATGTTTTTTGAGTGATCGTATGTTTAATAGACATATAGTGAGCACTGAATTATCCTTATATTTTTCACTAGTTCCCATGGTTTTTGAGATTTCTCGCAGTCTTTCATATTCTTTATGTACCCGAGGATCTGCTTTCACATGTTTGCTGTTAATTTTTCCTAGAATGTGAATACCATTTAAAGAGGTCGCTCGGCTCAGTGCAACATATACCTGACCATAATTGAATGATCTCTGTTTGACCAACTCAAAACTAATGACGAGACTGTTAAGTGACAATCCCTGTACTTTGTGAATGCTAACAGCGTAGGCCAATGTTAAAGGGAATTGCATTCTCTGTATTTCTGGAGAAGAAGGTTTATGTGGATGTATTTTAATTTTTGCTAGGACAGGTTCTATGGGTACAACTCTGTTTTGTCGCACAAAACTGCTAGTACTCTTTTGAATTAAATTGTTGCCAGCTTTGGCATCATCAAATTTTACATAGATAATGGTGGGTTTTTTGTTATTTTGATTTACTTCAATTTTAACAACAGTTCCTAGTTGACCATTTATAAGTCTATCTGCAATATCAATGTTGTTGGTTAACATAACTCTAGCAGATTCCTTTATACAGATATTAGCATCAAGTCCACCAGTTTCAGACCTGGGTCTAGCTAAAATTCTGTTAATATCTTGCTGTGATACATTAGGCGGGTACTGATCTGTGGCTTTAAGGTTAAACAACTGTGCAGGTATTTGGTGCAATTTCATTTCATTGTGTCGATTGACTGGATTATTTTCAGCCCAGATGTGAAGAGCATCTGATGGGTAATTAACATCTGATGGATCTATAGATCTAGATTGGATGCACTTGATATCTTCTTCAGTTTGAGTTGCTGTACGGAACCTATTCAGAAGTTCAGCAAATGGTTGGTCATCCTTCTGCCTCATGATATCAACAAGCTCTATCATTGTGAAGAGGTGCCATGGGTGGCACAAGTTAAACACAACATTTTTGTAATTTGCAAAAACAGGTTTCCTGCGTATTGGTGGTAGTTGATACATGTCACCAATAGCAAGAATGCTAATGCCTGCAAACAGGTGAACATTTGATGTGCCAACAATTTCTTTTAGTCTTTGGTGGATATGAAGCAAAGTATTGTTAGCAACCATAGAGATTTCATCTATTATGATCAACTTGAGGTCAGCTAGTAACATTCTCATCTGTGTTTTCTTTTGGTCAGACATTGCAGATAAATTATCACCTGTTTCTTTGGGAATTGCCAAGGCAGTGTTTATTGTTGTCCCATCTATGTTAATAGCAGCAACTCCAGTAGGTGCCATTAAAAGAACTGTAGGTAATTCAGGATTCATCGGAGGATGTCTAAAGGTCTTTGTGACAGTGTGGTAGATTGTTTGGATCAAGTGACTTTTACCAGCACCTGCTCCACCAGTTATAAATAAATGTATTGGTTTTACTTCTTCAGGTTTTAGACTATTCATGTTTTTCATTTTACTTCTACACCAGGTGAGAATTATATCATAAGCATAGCGCTGTTTTTTGTTCAATGATCTAACACACTCCCGTAGCTTATCATCACTAATTTCTGTTGGCTGGTTGTATGTTATCATTCCAAGGTTTGAATGATTCTCAGTTTCTGATGATGAAACAAGATGTGTAGGTAATAGTTCATTAAATGACTCGTTTGGTGCTGAATCATCTTGCTCTTCAGATTGTAAATCTGCATTTTCCTGGTCATTTATAGAATCATAGCTGGAGTGGATGATATTGCCCTGGTTATTTCGAAGAAAATCAAGTGCTTCTGTAACAGCATCAGCATCAGGCTCAAATTTCTCTCTGTTTCGTTCCACTACAGCTTGTACTTCATGCTCATAGAATTTAGAAGCATATGTTTGATCACTTCCTAAAAGACTTGTTTCATCTCTCCATGGGTAATAAAGCATCAGGAGATGATGAAAATACAGTTCAAGTTCTTTTGCTTTGTTTGGCTTGTGATATCTTATAACAGCTTTTACTTTTCTACACTTCATAACTTCATGCGTGTTCATTAATCTTATTTTGTCTGGAGGTGACGTATCAGGATCACAATTGTGATGTAATTCAATGACATCGTCAGTTAAAACCTCAGGTTGAGCATCAGCTGTTTCTTGGCAGTCCTTTTTGTATTCTTTATAATAGTATGCAGCAAACTCTGCCAGACATAGCCTATCTACAGAAGGAATACACTGTGGTCTTAAAGTGTATCGATCAATAATATTTGATTTAAAGATATCAGTACTTTCATTATCGAGTTCATCAAGTTCTTCTGGTGATTTTGCAATGCGTACCCTTTTTTCTGGTAGGTCAGTGCTTACAAAAACTGTTGCAGGGAATATTTTTCGTAACCATAGTTCAGGCATGCATCTGTAAACACATTCTTGTGAACTGACTTCTCTGGTAGAGAGGAAAGCAGCACCAATTCTTTTTAAGCTATCCCTGACACTCAAGTTTTCTTTCTTAGCTTCCTTTGCAGCAGTCATAATTGCCTGTGAGCATTCAGTCTCATCCTTGGTAAAATATGAGCACACGTAAGTTATGCACTTGTAGTGGTTAAATACAGGTTGCAAGTCAACATTCGCTCTAAAACCCTTAATACCAGCAATAAAATAATTATTAATAAAACAACTGTTTGTTGGTCTTTTAAGGTGCAGCTCATAGTCTGAGTCAGGTGAAATGGATAAAGCCCAATAATATTGCTCTTCAGTTATGTTTACAGATTTGAAAATATCAGCTTCTGTTAACGTAGGATTATAATTTGCCTTACTGGGATTTAACACTTCATCTATTTTTTCTTTAACTAGTGTAAGGATTTCTTTTTGTCTGTCTATGGTACTCGTCTTTTTTTCTGGATTTAAATCATCAGAAAGAGGTTCAGCCACAATAGTCTTGTTTGTAAAAAAGTGCCCAAAATTAAACCTACATTTAATGTTTTTGTATTTTCTACACGTCTTTGAATGACTGTGCTTTTGGTAGGTTTTTACAAGCTCATGTAACTCAGGGTCTTGACTCTGATCAGGAAGGCATGCCTGCACATGTTCATCTATGAAATGGATATAAGCTTCCTTGGTATCATGTGTTAGTTCAGGGCAATCTGATATCCATATTAAGGCATGTAAGTGAGGAGAGCCTCTCATCTGAAACTCAATGCGGAGTGCATAGTATACTATTTTACCAATTGGGTTTGCATTAGTTAGAAGAATTTCAGTGAAGAATGTTTCAACTCTATATTGAAAGTGCTTAGCAACAACAACAGGATTTACATTCAGCATTGAGCATCTTTCATTATAAGATAAAGCATCAACTTGTTCATTTGTTAGATTTTTGCCTTGTGTTCTTGCAATAATCTGAAACAGTTCAGGCCACCTAAGGTCAGCACAGGATAATGTCATAAACCATGTTGGTATCCCAAGCTGTTTTACCATAGCTACTACTTCATACATAAATTTTTGCCAATAAGGTGGTGTTCCTGGAATTTGTCTCAAAAATAAATAAGCCTGATCTTGACAAATAAGATTTTGTAAATTTTGCATATTATTTGATCTTATTTGAGAAGCAGTAAGAGGCTGGCCATGCATTTTTTTCAGAGCAATATTGATGCTATCTGATACTTTCTTCTGTTCTATGATGAACTGAGCAAAGAAGAGATATTCGGGATTGGTAGCAAATCTACCACTGTGATGTAAAAGTCTTGCATTGAAGTACTTAACTGGCGACAACTTTATTTCTCGGTTGACAGAGTACCCATACTTTCCTTTTGGAAACAAAATAGGAAATGCTAGTTCTTCACATTGCTTGTCTGCCATGAAGGAAACTGGATGTTTACTTTCACCAGGTGCAATAGCATAGACTTCGTCTCCTTGAGATGATACATTATCATTTTGCTCAACAGTTACAGGATAATCTGGTATTACAGACTGCAAGCAAGTTTCACTTGTTGGTGCTCGATATTCATTTAAAGGATCATCATTTTCTTCATCTGCCAGTGTGCTGACATTCTCACCATTTTCATTGTTTGAAGAAGTGTCATCACTTATACCAGATTCAGTAGAGTGGTTGTCATTATTCAAAGTTGAATCGTCTAAATTAACATGATTTTGTTGCAATGTTTTAAGATGCCTATCTATTTTGTCAATATCTATACATATATTATCATACAAGGGATTATTCATTTTGAGCCACATCAGAGCATTTAATATTAGTTGAGGTCGCACAGCTTGAAAATAAACATGTCCTCTAAACTCCATTTTTCTCTTTAGTTTCAACATGATTATACCTGACCTTTCAGGAGGACGTGGCAATGTAGTACATGTTTGATCACATTCAACTGGTATATTGCATATTGCTCCTTTAATCTTCCTCTGTTGGCCTTTAGGCATTACCACTATCTTTTCAAAAACTATCCTCTGTGCTATTAATATTTGTTCAAGTTTTTCTAGTACTGAGAGTTCTGGTGGTATTCTATCAACTTCCAGTTTATTACCTACAGCTTGACATGGTACTTGCCCTTTTGAAACTCTTGCATGACATGTTCTACAGATGTATTGTTTGTCATCAAATGACTTTATCTCAGTGAAAAGACGGTGTATGCTGTATTTATTTTCTTTAAGTAACATAACTGTTTTTCTATATAGTATTCGATGACAAACCGAACATATGTAATATGGCCCCTCTCTGATCTTATTCTGAAATACTGATATGTAGTGATCCAATTTATGCTGAACATCGTTTGCCTTTTTTCTAGAAATTTTTGCTGCATCACTTATGCACTTTATTATTTTTTGCTTTTTTATAGGATTCATGCTGCAATATTCTTGTTTTTTATTGTTCAAGTATTGTGCCTTAATGAGTGGTTCCATTGCATCATAATTCCGCTTTTTTTGTTTATTTATCAGTTCTTTTTCTGCAGGATCTAGTGACTTGTACCACACTGCTCTGTCAGACAAGAGCTTTTCCTTTTCTGCAGGTTCTAGCGATTTGTACCTCTCTGCTCTGTCAGACAAGAGTTTTTCTTTTTCTGCAGGATCTAGAGATTTGTACCACTCTGCCCTGTTAGACAAGAGTTGTTCTTTTTCTGCAGGATTTAGTGATTTGTACCACACTGCTCTGTAAGACAAGAGCTTTCCTTTTTCTGCAGGCTCTAGCGATTTGTACCTCTCTGCTCTGTCAGACAAGAGTTTTTCTTTTTCTGCAGGATCTAGAGATTTGTACCACTCAGCCCTGTCAAACAAGAGTTGTTCTTTTCCTGCAGGATTTAGTGATTTGTACCACTCTGCTCTGTCAGACAAGAGTTTTTCTTTTTCTGCAGGATCTAGTGATTTGTACTTCTCTGCTCTGTCAGACAACAGTTGTTCTTTTTCTGCAGGATTTAGTGATTTGTACCACTCTGCTCTGTCAGACAATAACTTTTCTTTTTTTGCAGGATCTAGTGATTTGTACCTCTCTGCCCTGTCAGACACGAGTTTTTCTTTTTCTGCAGGATTTAGTGATTTGTACCACTCTGCTCTGTCAGACAAGAGTTTTTCTTTTTCTGCTGGATTTAGTGACTTGTACCACTCTGCTCTGTCAGACAAGAGTTTTTCTTTTTCTGCTGGATTTAGTGATTTGTACCACTCTGCCCTGTCAGACAAGAGTTGTTCTTTTTCTGCAGCATTTAGTGATTTGTACCATTCTGCTCTGTCAGACAAGAGTTTTTCTTTTTCTGCAGGATCTCGAGATTTATACCACTCTGCTCTGTCAGACAATAGTTGTTCTTTTTTTGCATGATCTAGTGATTTGTACCACTCTGCTCTGTCAGACAAGAGTTTTTCTTTCTCTGTAGGATCTAATGACTTGTACCATTCTGCTTTGCTAACCAAGTATTTTCGTTTGGCACTAGGTTCCATGTTTGCATAACTTTCTCTTCGTTTTTCGGCAAGTGAATTTTTCTGCCTATTGGATTTGTGTTTCCTTAATACCTTTTGTCTTAAAGTGCTTGACAAATTACTGTAACAGTTTAGAAATCTGATAATGTATGCTACCTCTAAATTATTAGTTGTATTGATTTTTGTAACAGTATTAGTGAGGGCTTGAAGAAGGAAGTTGCTGTCATTGACAGTTTGAAATTCATCTAAAGTTCCATCACTATGGAATATTATTAAGTAGTATTTGATGCTTTTAGTCTTAGAATTGTGCTGAAATATGCAACTTGCACAGTAATTTGAAAACCATATTATAAATCCAGTATTCCCTCTTGTGTTATCCAAAATAAAGTTCTGGAAGAGTTTGCTACTGCTGGATGCACAACTAAATATGCCTTCTTTTTGTGCTGTAAACACAACATCAATAGTTGCATCATATATTTGAAGTTTGTTTGGAAATTTGTGTAAACAGAGATTTTCATCAGGACATGAAAATTGTTCCTTGTAAAACTCACTTCCATGGTCAATAATTGCTTCTAGAGTTTGTGAATTCCAGTAAGTGCATGCCTTAACCACTGAAAAACAAATGCTATAAAACGATAAAGCACAACAGTGTCGTATGAAAGACTCATTGTTTCTTGTTGAAATATGCGCCATTTCTCCACCATCATCAGCAAGTTCTGATTGAGAGATTTCACTGTCCTCATCAACTAAGTGATTATTGTCCTTTTCTAGTCTTGTTATGTGAACACCTATCAGCTCAAACAATGTATTTGAATTTTCATACAGGGTTTGCAAATAACATGTGACATCCCGTATACTTTGTGCTTCTAATAATACACATGTTCCTTGAGAATGGGGCATACCAAATGCATCCCTAGCATGTGAATCAAATATTTTAAATTTACCACCTGGAGTACAGTACATAGAAACAGTACTACATTCAATTGTTAAAAGAAAGGATTGGTAGTTTTGCCTTACTAATGTTAGCAAAGCATCAACCAAAGGCATACAGAAACTCAAACCATGTATAATGGATCTATCATTTATAGTACCACTATAGCTTGAACTGTATTGAAGCTGATAATCTGTATTAAACACATTGAGCACTTCTGGTAACTCAGTTAACAACAGGAAAGTTTGTCTGGACAGTCTAGATAACCCAGAATACAATTCATTACCAATGTTCATGATGTTGATCAAGTCCACTGATGATAGAATATTATTCCTGTAATTATAGATAAGTGAAGTAAGAGACATTGCTACACACTGAGTGCCTGCATTCTGGCCGAACAATTCCACATTGCCTTGACTATAAGGCGCTTGAATAGTTTTGGTATGATCAATGGGCCCAGGGTTTTTCTCTATATCATTAGACAGCTTTAACTCTGTATGATTCATCCTATGGTTAACGTTCTTATAAACAGATCTTACTGAAGTATAGTTACACCTAAGTTTCACTCTTCCACGGCGAGTTTTAGGTTTTTTCCTTCGATGTGCTGTCCACCACGTCCTTTGTGTACTCCTCTTCTTAGCAGCAGACCTTAGTCTTACATACAAATAGTCTAACTTACGATTAAGTAAACTCAATTTCGTAAATAAATGCATGGCAGAAGATTTCGGTACGTTCTTTTTAATATATTTTCGAACTAATTTCCTGAAAGATCTGCTCTTATGCAAGGCTCGTGATAGCTGTTTCACTGGAATTCTGCTTGGTTCTCGGTCCCTTTTTGGACGCCCTCCTACACATTTACAATAAACAAACTTAGCATAACGAGATCGAAGTTGCAAGTCATTTACTGATTCTTTATTATCAATATCCACAACAACAGATGGCTGTGCGGCATTCTCAAATATGTTCTCCTGTAAGGCTCGCGTTAGCTGTTTCGCTGAAATTCTGCTTGGTTCTCCATCCTTTTGAACAACATGGCGACGCCCTTTTAAACATTTACAATAAACAAACTTACCATAACGAGATCGAAGTTGCAAGTCATTTATTGATTCTTCATTATCAACATCGACAACAACAGATAGCTGTGCGCCTTTCTCAAATAGGTTACAGTTATTGAATGCATTCAAAATAGGTTCATCCAAACATAAAACGCTGCACCAAGCATGGTACAAAATGCTGACAACATTAGTGAGGATGATTCCAAACGATACAAATAGTTGAATATGAAATAGCATTACAGCTCGAAATACACAGAAATTCAGTAATTGCAGAAAACAAACAGCCATAATAATACAAATGGATAGAAAATTCACCTTCTTTTTCAGAATTTTAATTAAATGCATCCGGCTCAGCAGACTATCTTTCTGCGACTCGAAGGCGTCAGTACTGACTTTGTGCTCACCAACTTTCTTCTCTTGGAGGCTTTCACAGTTCTGTGCTTGTCTTGTTTGGTATTTGGTTTCAAAGCAGTTCATATCAGTGTAGTTCATATCATAATTCTCATATATTTGCTCATTTAGTGCACATTTGTTCTCAATATAGCTTTCTCTCAGTTCGCGGACCGACCCGGGCCAAAACATTCGCTCAATGACATCTTTTAGTGTGGGTCTACCGCGAACGGCGTGTGCATAAGTGAGTGGTTTGAGCGTTCCCAGCAAGAAGCTCAATACAACAAAAAGCCACATGGCCACAAAACACGTAATGCCTTCGAACTCTGGTCTAAGGCAACTAACTTCACCACAATTTGATCGCGCAGGATTGACAATGAAATGGTTCTTCTCAATCATGTGATTCTGCCTGTCAACTTCCCTGTCAAAAAGGCATTATGCTGAGGATCGAAATCCTCCAATCATCATCAACTATTTCATTTCGCATGTCAAGTGGTTGCTGACACAGCAAATGTTCTTCATTCCGCAAACATAGCTGGTCACGTCCTCGAGATGATACACAGAAGGCGTAACAACTGGTGCAGAAGGAACAGAAATGGATTGTTTTAACTCTGTACGTACTGCCGCAAAGCAAAGCTAATAGCTCATAAACATTAGCGAAAAATGATTTCATAATTCATAGCCAAATCACCACGGGCAAAAAAAATCCTCGCATGCATATGTCGCATACTCGTAACGGTTTTCTAATGATTGACAGATTTCTTTCTTTATAAGGCAATCATGGAAAGGGCCCGGACGCACTAGGCAAATTTTTATTTTGCGAAAAAATCAGTCACCAGTTCCCTGAGACAAGTGCGACCGGTGATTATTTTATAAAGGCTTACCAAACTTTCGAAACGTCATCATGATTATGATGATTTGAAGGAAAATGTCATTTAATCTCTATTTTTAGTCGGAGTACTTGGTGTTTATTTCGGTATGATTGACACTTGCGGTTAACAAATGTTTTACTGTCTCAGACTCTCAGTGGTTCCACGCGTGAAAAATTGAAAATTTGAGCCAAATTTCGTCGACATTTTTGGAAGGGCCAAACAAATTTTGTCAGTCCAGTGCGTCCGAAACCAAACCCCAAAAGCGGCAAAGATCTGAGGTAGCTTCCCCTGTGCGTACTAGATAAGATTAACGAAACTTTTAAGACGTGTAAACAAATATTACACATATGCAAATTAGTTAACCTTGGATAATACGCAACGATATTCAGAACAGGCAGAAAAATCTCACAAAAACCTTTTCCAGCCAAAAGTAATTTTATTGAAACAAACAACATATTTGCTATTAGAGGGAAGGAAAAACTTCCCATTTCATTGCGTGCGTGCAAACAAGCTGCCAACACACTCTGTGTCAAAAACGCGACTAAATAAATTTCCCACCAGTGTTCAGCATCAAACCCTTTGCTGAAAAACCCTTTACTTGAATTATCAAGTGAAATATAGCAACAAGCTTTCTTTCAAATAATTTTTGACTAACAATAATTAGTGAAATTTGATTTCAGTGTTGTACAAAACACCAAACTTGGTAACAATATTAGAACTACGGCTCACTTTGATTACGGCTCGACGGGCGAAAGATTGTTGTCGAAGTCCATTACTCGTCGGGTTCCTGAGAAACGTATCTATTTTGACTTCAGGGTGAACTATTTACACAATCGCGAGCCATTTAATTGAAAGTCTAAACATCTATGAGATACAAAAAAACAGACTTGCGAATTATCGCAAATCACAATGCTGACAAGCACAAAAGTAGAAGAAATGGTCAAATAATTATGAAGTTTGTTACTATTTTAATGTTTTTGTTTTAGAGTAAAGGGGATATTTCTCACACTCAAATTTCGCAAAAACGTGACTTTCATGGAAACAATCTTCGCACTAGCAAGTCGTAGCAATAAATTGGATTAACAACCAAGGTAGTTAAAGGAATATTGTTGGCTTCCCAAATAAACTTCATTTCTTGGCTTTACACTACACTGACAAAATTCTCAACACAGGAATTTTTAGTTATTGTTTAAAATCTTTCTCAATTCGGAGAAATCGACCGGTCCGCGAATATTTTACGAGTTTTTTTCAATGGGATGTCAAATGGATGTCATGCATAATCGGGCGATCAAGTTGCGCGTGTGATCCGTTATAAATATTTTTTCACAACATGATTCCGAACCGTTAGTATCACCACAGAAGACAAGAACATCATTCTAAAAGCTTATTCTACGCAAAAAGTGGGTTGTGGAGGTAGTTTTGTGAGTGGAAATCAAGGTTACGCGGCAGACGGCAAATACAAACTCACGATTTAATTAAGTTAACACACCAGAAAGACGCTAACCAGATTTCGACAAGAAAATGCTTTACAATTGCCATAAAAACTATCCAGTTAAGCTCGCATATCATAAAACATGATGAATTCATAAAGGCCACCTTTTCCAGCGAACAATTTTTTGAAACAAAGAACATATTTGCTATTAGAGGCAAAAACCCCTTCTATTTCATTACGTGCGTGAAGAGAAGTAACTCAATCGTGTCAAATATGCCCAATATTGCAACAATCTAAATTTCAGGGTCAAACTGTTTCCATGAAGAACCTTTTCCTTGAACAATGAAGCACAAAATACACGACAAGCTTTCTTTCAAATAATTCTTCGCTGTCACATTTCCAATTATTTTCTTTACCTGCAGACTGTGCAGAATTGATCACAGATCCACGTAAGGTGTTCGATTCGTTCTCTGTCTTTGTTGAACCCATAAGTTACCAGAGAATTTTCCATTTGGTTTCAGTGTTCTACATAACACACACTTGGTAAAATATTATTTTAGAAAAATGATTTCGGCTCGACGGGCGATAGATTGTTGTCGAAGTCCATTACTCGTCGCATTTGAGATTCCTGGTGTTGGTTTTTCACCTAGTATATCCAACTGACTTTCCATTATTGAGCTCCATAAGGGTATATTTTGTTTAAGGATCCACTAAAACGCCATTCGCGTTACATGACTTTCGACGCCATTGCAGGCTACAATAGGTTAATGATTCTACTGTGTCCACCAGAGAAATCTACGCAGTTCCACTACCCTCTCGATCCTAAGAAAATACGCACATAAGGCTCTATGCACAAAGACACCACTTACCAGGGGAGTGACAGGCAAGACTTTTACCGACACGGAAAAAAAAAAAAAAAAAAAAAAGAAAAAGAAAAAAAAGAAAAAAAAGAAAACAAACAAACTAAACGCAGACCTCGACTGGGTTTGCCCATAGGCAACCCAGTAAAGATGGAAGGACGAATGATGTAAGAATATTACCATACTTGTGTTAAGTATAGAATTGTAATTGGTCGATAATTTTAGTGGTTAACGCCATTGGTTACTATGACACATTGAATCAATTACATATAACAAGGGTAATATATCAACAGCTATATATAGCTGGCATTTTCAACATCAGTGGTTTGTTTGTCGAAAGCAGCGAGAAGAAGAAGAAGAAGAAGAAGACTCAAGAAGAAGAAGAATTGTATTTCTTTACTGTTAGGTTAGGAAATCGTTGTTTTCTGTTTCAAATGTCTTTGTTAGTGAGAGAGTGAGGCCATACCTATCCATTCACAGCACATAAAATACTGTGTATTTTTTTAATCTAGTTTTTATCCATAGTCGCTACCTGGTGCACTGCTTACAACGTTTTCTTTGTTTCTTTTTTTTCTTTCAGGGATTCAGAGCAGTAAACAGTTTACAGCCAGTAAAGTCAAAATGAAGGTAGATACATTAAACGCATTTTGAAATCCACTTGACGGTTCTGTACCTCAATGCCTAACTTATGATGATGTTGATTCTTGTAACCGGGAAAGAAGAGCTAAATTGCCAAATCTTTTTTACAGTCAGTTAAACAAAATTATAACTTTTATACGGAATCTTTAATAAGGAAAAGAGTATACAGCTCGATCAAACGGCATCTACTAGGAAACAATTCTCAAATCCAGAGAAATTCAAAGCCGTCCTGCTAACTCTTTTGAATGAGAGTCTTGTGCACTGTACTGTGTTGAGCAGAGTCTTGCCTGCATCTATTGTTGCGCGATCGCTGGTAACCAAGTCAATCTTGCTAACTTCACCTGTATACACACTAGTTTTCGGTTTCACGGCCAAGTCTCTTTCTTCGATACCAAGTTCTATTCACATCTCAAATCTTGATTGTTGATCGTTTGGCGTTGCTGTTCCTGGTGTAGCACACTGCTTAAAGTCAGCCTCTTTCTGTCTGGGTCCGACGAGCATTTATCGTGATGAATACAAGTACGTGCAAGTTCTGGGCGAGAATAGGTTAAGGCGAATTCTTCTCGTCTTATAACCCTCACTTCTTACTCCCCACCTTATTTTCGAGATAACAACAATCTGCCAAGAATTCTAATCGTTTAAAGTTATTGTTTACTAATATAATAAAACGTACCACTTTCTTCAGTATTTTGTGTTGTGTGTTGCTTTGTTGCTGTCATTACGGATAGTATGCATGATTATAAGAGAAGATGAATTGAAGAGAGAAAATCTCCTTAAGTAGTATAGGAGTTGCGGGTACGAGAGCATTTTGCAAAAATGATCTCATACCAACTCAACTCCATACTACTTTACATTTAATGGCTTTCATATTTTTAATCTCGTATTTTCGGCTTCCAACTTTTGATCTCATATTCTTGGAAATCAATATGTTTTATATTTCTGCGAATCTATGCCGTGGCGAGGTAGAATGGATCCAACGCAAAATTTATTTTGGAACTATATGTTATTTTCATTGCGTGACTTTCTCAGGAAAACAGGAAGTTAATAATGTAATTCAGTGGGACTTTCTGTTGGCGACAAAACACCACAGCTGTGGCGTGACGTCATGTTGTTGTAGTTAACTTGTATGCAGACCGGCACTGCTGTGCCGTGACGTCAGAAGCCAACTTTTCAGATTTTATAGTGACCGTATGCATGACTTGTCACACCGTTATTGTGAATGTACCGCTTGTCATCGAAGCAAGATAATGACACTTTATTAAGCTCATAGCTCCCAAGTTGATGTAAGTTGCTTCTGATTGTTTTCATGGTGTGATGCATTTGTTCATTATTAAACAGAACGTTTTTATAATTTTCATGAGTGATGTTCTTTTTGATGATATTCTTTTTAATACCCTTAGCGGTCTTTCCGCCTTTGTCATTGTCTTTCATATATGAATACATTTTTGATCGCAATCCGACGAATTCGGTTATCGGTATGCCTGCCGCTTCATCTTTGAATTTACCGATCACTTTTTTATTAGTTGTGTTGAAATATTGTGAATCTTGTGGATAATCACTGTTGTCGAATTTGTCTTTGTCATTCCAAAAGTCTTGGTACGCATCACTGGTTTCAATTTCATAGGTCAAGCTGTCTGTGTCTGTGAATAACAATTTCGCTTTGCTGCCGTATTTTTGTTTGATATAATTGTAGTGGAAATCATACATTAGTGTCTTACTAAGATCTAGGATGCACATTCCAACGTATGCCGGCCTGTTTAAGGTTAGTGTTTCTTTGATCTTATGAACAGCTACTAAATTTTCATTAAAGATCTTTCTGCTAACATATGTTGGTTTAGCAGCCATTTTTAATAGTTTGTTTTCATCGGTTACTAATCTGACATCCACTCGCTTTCTGATATTTTCCATCGTTTTACCAAATACACTGTTGTTCATAAGCTTGAAGAAGTCTTTTTCAAAAGCGTTTTTAGCATTGGTTCTTTTCTCAGTATTAAAGTCAATATATTCTTTCAACCATGGTGACTGATTGAATTCTAATACTCGATGGACTTTGGTTAATTTTAATCCAAGATCAGTGTACAATTGTAGGTTTCTGTAATGAAGGACATACTTTTCTTTATTGCTTAATGTGGGTATTAATTTATGAACTAAACCTGTTGATATATTATATTTGGATGCTATTTTTTGGCAATAATCTGATAGCATGTTTTTTGTTACTTTCACCTT
Organism: Montipora capitata; assembly: GCA_949126865.1. Lineage (NCBI taxonomy): Eukaryota > Metazoa > Cnidaria > Anthozoa > Scleractinia > Acroporidae > Montipora > Montipora capitata. The sequence goes on from OX421453.1 coordinate 4,208,253, forward strand.
TTCAGGTGCTAGTGGGTAGTCATTATGCAAATCATGTAGTTCTTCTGGATATGCTAGGTCTACTTCCAGTATTAAACCTTTCTTGCTGTCTTCTGTGTACTTGGCTAAGTCTATCTTATCAATATGGTTTTTAGTCATCCATTTGAAACCGCCAGTTGGTAAATATTGACTCATTGCCCAACCATACAGATTGTTAGCATCTAGATACATGATATATTTTGAGGGCGCCTTTTCATCATATGTTTTCATGTATTTATTATTAGCTTCACCATACCGGTTTGCAATGTAGCTTGTGCCTCCTCGCATTCCTTTTTCAATGAATTGAAACATATCAATATCAGTCATAAGCTCTAATTTGATATCAGTCATTTTTAGCATAGCATCCCAGGAAAGCCCAGGACTGGTAAAATAATGACATGGGTCCAGTTTATAGTATTGCAGACAGGTCTTTCGAAAGTTTTCGAATACATCAGCTAACAGAAGGATGTCAGATTTAAGATATAAGTCATGGTACTCACCCATATTTTTCAGATTAAAAGTGTTCCATACATTTTGAGCATGTTTGTATTGATCATCTGTTATATCCTCATCATTTAATATACTGTAAAATTCTTCTTTTGATGGCAGTTTTTCATTGAATTTTTCAAAACTGTCCATGAAGTCATATGGGTAGACTCCCTTCTTGCTCATCAAATCAAGCTTTTCGTTTTTGAATATTTGAGAAGTATATTTCAATGATTCTCTTGGTAGATTACTAACTAGTTTTTCCAAACTAGAGCTCATGAATTGGAAACTATCAATGAAGGTAAGATGATTACCAAGCATGAAAGCCATATACTTTTCCATGTTGTTTGGTATGGCATTGATATTCATTTGACACTTTTCACCTTTCTTATTTGTATATTTATGCTCTTTAACAATAGCTCCGATCTCTTGCATTATAAAATGGCTGTCGTACCCACGGAGATTATGAAATATTACTGGAATTTTGTCAGTTATTTGAAAGTTAAGATTACAATCTTGGTGTGCAGATCCTCTGTATTGACCAGTTATATGACAGTGATCTCTTACTCTTACATCAGTTTCATTGTATTTTTTCTCACATATGTGGCATTTATCAGCTTTTTGGAATTCTTTTTCATTGTCTTTTGTCATTCTCAATGGTTTATTGAAATATTTTTTCATAATCTTCTTGCAGTATTTAACTTCATCCAGCATAGCTTCCATAAATTTGTAAACAGCTTTTTCACCTCTATAAATTTGTACTGGTTTTGTGTATTTGTCATCATAACAACACACAACCTTATATCCATAACCACAGTCTGTGTGTCTCTGATAAGCCTCTGTGTATGATTTATCATCATTGGGTTGGCATCCATGTATTTTTTCAGTTATTGCTTCAAAATCTGCATATATTACAAATGGAACTGGTAGTTGTTTATGGAAATTATTGAATTTCAGTATGTTGTCATCTTTTGTTGGCATTTTAATTGCTTGTACTCCATTTAATTGGATACAGTTTTCTTTATGATTGTTCAACACTCTTTCAGAAGTGAAATGCTGAAGACAATACATGCAAAAATGTTTTCTCTTTTTGTCATTTGTTATGTCATACATGAACTTGTTGAAATCTTTGATCAATACATAGTGCTTGTTTTCATTTTCTGTTATAAGAAGCAGATTCATACAATCTTCATACCTTTCTTTTGACACATAAATGGGATATTTTTGTTTGTTTTCATAACCGAAAACATTGATGTTAATTTCATTTTGCTTTTCTATTTTGTTGTACTGTTTGGTAGTCACTGGAAATTCAATTCCTGAATAATTTAAATTTTCAATGAATGCTTTATCTGATTTTTTGATTCTCTGTGGGTATTTGTCTTGAGGATTAAGATGTCTTATGTGGCACCACCTGAAGCATTCATTGTCCTCATTTTTCATGTTGATCAATCCCTTTGCACTGTTTCTGAGTTCTGTGGGTAGTTTTATATAAGAAGATCCTTTCATTGGTTCATATTTTACCACATTGAGATAATGATTGTCAACAGATTGAATAGTCCAACCAGATCCCTCTGAAATCCAAACTGCAATCTTGTTTAGTATGACTTGTTTTGACAAAGATAAAGCTAGTTCAATTTGTGTGTCATTTGTTATTGTTTGGGGTTGACTGTTGAAATACGCTGTTTTCATAATTCTTTCTTCTCGCCCTAGTTGTTTTTCAAATGTGACCCTCAGTGTTTCAACAAACTTTAGACCTTTCATTGATTTTAATATTTTTTTGATATGTATGGCAACAGCCTTTCTTGTATTTTGCAGTTGCATGAGTGGGTCTTTGCTGTCTTTTATGTTGATTTCATAAGACTTGGTGAACCCTTTTAAAGCTTTGTTCGTTTCTCGTATTATAGTCCTTGGTAATGGAACTGGTCGTTTTTTGGTCCGTGGAGCAGCAACCGGTATTTTGGTCCGTGGAGCGGGCACTGGTCTGTTTAATTGTTCTATTTCTTGTAACCATTCAGACGGAGGAGCTGGTAGTCTCTGCCTCTCAAAATAGTCAACAAGTTCTTTTACACTCTTTTTTGGTTTTGGTGTGGCTACTGGTTTTGTATTTTGTTTCATAATCAATTTTATTAATTCTGATTTACTTAGTTTCTCAAGATCACTCTTGTTCATACAATAAGTCGAGATATTATTTTTCATTCTCTATATATTTAGTAAATAATGTTTTCTTTTTAAATACCTTATGGTTTTTTAGTTGAAACCAACCATGGCTGATTGATTTCAACTGTAAAAAATTCATAAACTATATATTTATTTATTTTCCAATTCGTGAATTTTCATATGTAGTTTATGCTTTTCGGTTTTGAGATGTAGATGTTTTCCCCGCATAGCATAATTTTTGCCATTGTTGCATATAACACAATACCATTCTGTTTCGCGACCATATTTGTTTTTTTTCTCTTGAATTTCTCTGTCAGTAAATCTTTTTTTGGGACCTCGTTTCTTTGAAGACTCCATAATATAATAAGAGAAGTTTTATTTTTATATATTTTCTTGCACTAATTTCAGTGGTGCTAAAAAATTACGATATCTTTCAAATTCTCTGAACAAAAAAGACATTTTAGCATCTGCTTTGTTGAAAACTCTTCGGACTTCTTCTTTTGGTGCTCCTTGTTTTATTGCAATTTTTAACAAAGGAAACTCCATTGTTCTCACAAAATGCATGTATCTGGCGTTTTTGGCTATTATATTACAAATTTCTTCTTCTATTAACTTTCTCAAGCATAATGCTTTTACCAATTCTGCTCCTTGGAACATATATTATGTATTTACAATTTATTTTTATACAGATTCTTCACTGTCTTGTGACGACTCAAATTCTTGCGAACTTGAGCAACTTTCCTCAGATACACTTTCTTGCGATGATGGTTCCCAGTCAGAATCCGACAGATGGGAATCCTGATCGCTCTCATAATAGAAACCAAATTTTTCTTCATTTTCAAACTTGTCCATATAATATAAGTATATATTTTTATTTTTTATATCTTTTCAGATCTGCGTTTTATATACCTATTGCTTTCTTCCATATGTTTGACGACTTCGAATATTACATCATCATAAGAATTGCTCATCAGATACTTGCATTTGTTTCTCTCATACATTTTTTTCATATGTAGTTGCTTTTCAGACACATTGTATGACCCTGTAGGGCTTTTAAATTCGATACACAAAGAATTATATTTACTCGTTGGATTCATTAACATAAGATCACACTGCCCAGGCATGTATCCTTTTTTCCATGATGACAATCTCATTCCAGGCAGCCTCTGATTTTCACCAAGACCTGCGATCATCAAAGCTTCTTCAGGATATTTGCTTCTTATGAATTGCACAACTTTACAATGCAAGTCATATTCACTTTCAATCAATAATTTTTTGCTTTTTGAGTTATAATATCCTTTTTTCCTTATGGAGGGCAAGACTTCATTCGTGACCCAATGTCTGAATTCTCTTGCTTCGGGTTGTTTGGAAGAAAAAATAAGGGAATAAAAACCTGATTCATTGATGAATACACATTTGAAGGTCTTTTCAAGGCTCTCAGCACGACGGAATTTTTCGTTACACCGTGTTTCAGGGCTCTCAGCAAGGGGTAATTTTTCGTTACACCGTGATTTTAGCTTGATTTTGAAGTCCATCGATTTTTTATCATCTTTGTGAACATGATCTCTGATCGCTTTTCGTGTATTTTTATATTTCAGTATTGAGGCTATTTCTTTTCCGCGAAACCATATTTCATTTTTCTTGTCAACATAACAATTGATTTCAACATTCAGTTCGTTATTTTTATAATTGGTCTTTTGAAGTTCCATTTATCTATATAATGTAAACTATATTTTAAATATTTGCAATGTCTTTCAATGGTATCCAACTGTTGAATTCATCACTGTATCCCTTCCATTTCACTAAAGCTTGTTTTTTCTTATAATCCCTCCGAATCACTTTATCAATACGGAAAATATCCTGCTTTGCTTTCAATAATTCAGGTTCATAAAAACTGCCTTGTATCTCTTCACCTCTGAGATCTTTTAGTTTGTATGTTATTGGATTAGTATATTGGATCTTATCAACTGTAAACACTTCTTCTGTCCAATTTGGTGTATAACCCTTGTCGAACACATTCCGTTTATACTTGGATATTCTGACCTTATCACCTGTTTTGAATTTAGGTTTCTGTTTCAATGTTTCTGTATCACCATATAGATTGAAGTAAACGGTTCCTTCATTCCTCTTGTTAGATGCTTCTACAGGTGTCATTTTTATGCTTGAATGTTTTGTGTTGTTGTACTGTTTCACTAGTTTGGGTAGCATATCGAGATACATTGTATTACCTTGAACAGTGAACTGTTTCCACATTTTGGATTTAATTGTTCTATTCCACCTTTCAACCACCGAGGATTTCTCCTCATTTTCAGTGGAGTACATATGTATCCCATTTTTCTCTAGCAAGTCTTTTAAGTTTTTGTTATAGAACTCCTTTCCCTTATCAACCCATAAATATTGTGGTCTTCTACCTTCCTTGAATATTGTTTTAAATGCTTCAGTGACAGATTCGCCTTTCTTATCCTTCAATGGGACAATCCAACCGTATTTGCTGAAAACATCAATAACCATAAGAAGATACCGATAACCTTTATTCCATTTGCTAAACTGTTGCATTTCAACTAGATCACTTGCCCATATTTCATCAATATGATTCACGATTACACGCCGCCGAGTAAAGTTGCGTCTTATGGATGCATGTAATTCATCTGCTAATTTTTCTTGCCAGTTTTCTTTACCCGACGGCTTTTTCCGTTTTTTGGAACTCCGAGACCTAGTTTCTGCTTTGTATTGATAACATTTCTTGCCAACCAATGCCCCCATTGTCTTTCATTATACGGTACGTTGTCTAAAGCTTGAACCATTTTCCTATCTGCTTTGTTTTTACATTTTCTATCATCCTTGCAGACGGAATAATCGACATCATGCTGCATTGCGATCGCATCAGTTTTTCCAGTGGGCATATCATATATTTCCAATATTTGACCAGTTTTTGGGTCATACTTCAGTTGATTTTCCAAATCATTATAAGGTCCTGTGTATTTATGGCCGGGTAGTGTCCAACCTTTTTTGGGTTTTGGTAATTTGCCGATAGCTTTGTGAATATCCAAAGAACCTCCTTTAAAAGCAGGACCAAAGGGTTGTCCATTGTCTTTTCTAAACATCCAAGGTCTTCCATTGAGTACGCCCATTTTAAGATCGACCACTTCACCGGATGGCAAAACGCTTGAGAATCCTGAGTGTCCGCTGAATATTCCTGTTTTAGGAGAAAATGCACGCTTTGCGAGGTCTCCTGACCACCAATCGTCCAATGTCTTCTTAGTGGGACCACCAATTATCTTACCTGTCACATCAGACACTTTTTTTGTCATGCCAAACAGATCACTGAAAACTCCAGAACCATCAAGATCTTTTCTGTTTGTTGTGTATTTTTTCTTGGGTCTTATTTTTGTCGACAATTGATCAAGGGCTTCAGATCCGACTTTATGAAGTAGAGGATTTGCTTTATTCAGAGCATAATTGATTGCTCTTTGTTGTAACTTTGGGTCTCTCATTAATTCAGAACCATAATATCGACCCATTTCAACTGCTTTTTTGCCAAGATAAGGTACTCCTTTGGTTAAAAATAATTCTGTTCCAGTATTAGCAATATCACTGAGTAAGCCCGCTCCCAACGGGCTGTTTAGTTTCCCTGTTTTTTAACAAATTTGGTCTTTTTAATGCCGCATTCAGCACAAGTGCAAAAGAACATTAGTCTGCCATTTTTAGTTGTTTTGTAACCTGAAGGCTCAGTACATTCAGTCACTTTCTTTTGTTTAACACAATATGATTTCATAATATATATAAGTTAGATATTTCTGAAATAATGTTCAATAAAACTCTCATTTTTCATTGTATCATTTATGTTGAACACTTGTAATAAATCATAATACGAATTACCATTATTCATTTCATTTAGAAAGTATAAACAGAAATACCCACAAGTTGTTGTTTGTATGTTTTGTATCTGATTGCTTTGGTGCAATAGAGTTAAATTTTTCTTTTTGGCATGATTGACCATTTCTTGAAACGGAGGCATACCAAAACTATCAAAATAATTGATTACATTATCCTTAACATAAGTGGCAACCCAATGACTTCCGCTCATATAAGCCGGTTCTAGATTGTATATAAATAACGCCTGTTTATGGTTATGTGGAACATTTTCATTCCTTGACAGAACATCATTGATTGGTATATTCAAATATTTACACCATTTTATTAGATCGTGGTTACTCAAAGGGGTGTTTTTATAAAATTTTGGTTTTACAGCAATGCTCCTAGGATTGGGATGTTGTTGAATGGACTGTTTTTTCCCAATAGTAGTCCCTTTCCTTTTTCGGCCGAGGTTTTTTTTTTTTTACCATAACCAGTCACATATGGTGGATAACTATAAAATGGAGGGGGCATTCCCATTCTAGGTGCTCCTGTACCGTCCTTTTTCGACGAAGGTGGTCTACCTACCCTAGGTGCTCCTCTTCCCGTTAGCTTTTTGACAAGATTCAAAGCCAAAGGTATTCCAATGCTAGCCAACAGAGTTCCGAGAAATCCACCTGATTGTGTTTTAGTAGGTGTTATATGCACACCAGAACCTGTTTGAGCTGCATTGATGATGTCTCTTTGCTGTTTTGTAGTGAACATGTTCAGATATGGCATTAGTTTATTGATTGCATTGAAAGGTATCATCATGGGTAATGGTAAAGCACCGCCTTTTTGACCGGATCCAATCAATTTTTTAGCTCCGGCTTCTGCTAAACCACCAAGAGCACTCAACCCAAGGGTTTTACCAATAGCTGGAAGAGCTCTCATACCAAGTGACAATACGGTACTCAAAAGACTTCCGCCAACTTGTTTCCTGATATTCGTTTTTGCTAATTTGATGTCCATTCCTTTGTTCAATTGACGATTTTTTTGTAATCTTTTTTTCACCATCGCTGGAACATAAAGAGTGTCGTTTCCATTAAGAGAATCATTTGTCAGTCTCAGAACAATTGTTTCCCTTTTATGGTAAGCATTACTCAGATTCTTTTTTTGATTATCTGAAAGTCTTACGTTGATTTCGTAAAGTTCAGTCATATAATATATGTTATATAATTCCAGTTGCAAAACATATACAAATAAATAGGAATCATTAACTCGATTTCATATTACTGTTTCATTTGTGAGCTTATACTATAACCAGTTCATTACCCACCTTGTCAATAACAACCGACTCTTCGTACAATACAACTGCATGGACATTGAAATCTGCTGCACTATTGGCACTTATTTTATACCTGAAAATCAACTGTTTAGGGTCTCTTGTTACTTTTTCTGTTTGATATGACAGATCGAAAAAGATTAGTGGATACAGGCTGTTATAATTGGCAAGATTCAACTGGGTCCCGGTGTTGTAATCATTTTTTCGCATTGCATAAGACATCAGATCATTGAATATCCTCACTTTGCTTTCACTGTCATATTCTGTTTCTGGGTAGAAAACACCATTGCCATATTCGAGTCTGCATGTTGTTAAATAACTGTTTGCGTTTGCTGCATTTAGTTTGAAGGTATCAAGTATATATGGATTTTCAGTTGCAACTCTGGTTTTAGCCCGTTGTAGATAAACAAAAATTGCTTTGACATTGTCAATACTGGAAGAAATCTGAAAAAAACCACTGACTCTAGCAGGTGCTGACACTGCATATAGTTCACGCTGATATGTCCATTTATGTTCTTTCATGAAAGAGCTCACAAATTTGTCGTACATACTGTCTTTTGGTGTTAATTTTGGAACCCATAAAAGAAATCTGTTCAAAACTACTCTGCCGGCATCTGTTCCTGCTGCCATATTGATGAGTTCATTATCGTTCTGGAGATTCAAATTGAATTGTAACTGCATAGGAACCAACATTTTGTCCTGCAACTCTTCAAAAAAACTGTAACGATTGAGAGGTATGATCAAATTCACATCTTTTGATCCTCCTGTTCCATCATCACGAGCAGCTTGTGTAAGCACTCTTCTAGATTCATATCCTAAATTAGTATCGGCTGTCGTATCATCTGTGTCTAAATACCAAAAACTGTTTTTACCGACTGATCTGCTGTAATCATCAGAATATTCCAACAGATTCTTCACAAAAGTGACCTTATGTAGATTGTCAGTATCATAAACAATTTTCCCAGCACTTTTAATCATCATATGCGCAATCAATGAATGAGATCCGTTTATCACCGTTATTCTATTGGCTGCTGCGTAACCGGATCCATCTGCTGTTTTTTGTAACTGGAATTGAACCTCGAAATAAGCATTGTACCAATCATAGAAAGAACTTCGGTCGTTGATGGTGAATCTATAACCATTCTTTTCTTGATGTTGACCGTTACCTGGGGCTCGGATTACATCATCAAGTTGAAATCGCACTAACTCGTTTCTTTGTAATAATTCACTTGTTCTAAAAGCCATTTATACTATTGTATTATATAATTTTACTGCCAGACTCTACGCCTTCTTTTCATACCTGATCCTGATATCAATCTATTGAGGATCATATCAGTGCTTTCATCTTGCTGTTTCTGTTCAATGGGCAAGGATGGAACAATTGCTTTTTGTGTTGTAGCTCCTTTTCTCAAATTCGCCAATTTTTTCATTATTAGGTCTCCAGACTTTTCTGCCGCCGCCTTACCAATTTTATCACCTGCATGGGAAACCCCCGATTCTAATGCCTTCTTCGCCATGGGCTTGGCAATTTTCTTGAAAACAGATGATGCCACACTCTTTAATGGTTTGAAAATGTTGTCTAAGATAAGCCCAGACCCTTTGTGTCTATATACAAATTTACCAAGTTTTGGATGGTAAAACCTCTTAAATTCATACGGTGTCATTATACTGTTACATTAGATACTTTTTAAAATCAGCGAAAAAGACGTATCTGCTCCATTCAGATCCACTAATCTTCTTTTTCCATCTGTTATCACGATTCTGATTGATGAAATTGTAGTTTTGTTCACAGGATTAAATGTAACTCTTTGTGGTTCGAGGGTGAAGGAGTAACTTGGTTTTAGTACACTGGTTGAGAATGAATAAATGATGTCTGTTTCTTCGCCGTCAACTAAACTTTCGTTTACCAAATCGCAATGAACATTGAGTACGTCTGTGTCTTGACTGAGATTTGGCACTCTTGGTCCAATATGCGTTCCACTTGCTAATATCTTTTTATCAAAACCAATCAGGTCATTAAAATTACTTGCTCTTAAATCAAGTTGGTAATTTGCGGCTAATGTAACCGTGACTCTAAATGTTGTATCATCGAATACAAGAGTTATCGGATACGTATCACCAGTTTTCGTTGCATTTTTGATATGTGTATTAAAGTCCGTATAATTCCATACCCCAGCTGGAAAGGTGATGTCCTGAAAAGTTGAACCATTATCTGAGCTATATTTGATCAATTGATTTTTGTATCCAGCATTGACATTAAACCAAGTGAATGACATGTTGATGACTCTGTTAAGACCAATAGTATATTGCTTATTACTGTCTAGAGTTATAGGTCTGGTGAAATTGGTTGTAAAATCTTCTGGTTTATTGTCCCCTTTATTTTTTACACTGTAAGATGATAAAACTATCTCTCGTTCCATTATACAATAAAGCTACATTAAATTTTGAAATATTGTTTGTATAATTTACCATATTGTGATTTGTTAATTGTTGTCATTTTTAACAATGTGTCCAATATAGAAACACCCATATTTCGCATGTCAATGCTTGTATTACCGGCCAATATCTCACCAATGATCAAATCCAATTTTTTTATGAGTTCTTTCGGTTTGTTGAAAAATATCACATTGCCACCTTTTTGTTTTTTCATACCAGAACCTTTTATTGTTTCCAATTTAGTGTCATAATGTGCAATATATGCATTCAACACATTTTTAGCTCTGTCTATTCTTTCGTTCATCTCTTGTCTTTGTGCTTCCCCGATCATTCCCTTGTTATATTGTTTTGTCACCTGTGCTTTATAACCTCTCAAACTGTTTCTTTTCGTTCTAGTTCGTGTTAAAATTTTACGAAGATATGCTTTGGATTTTTTGTCATTCATTCCTTGTTGATTGAGTGTCTTTTCAACTGTGTCATAATTTGGTACATCCCACTCATTCAATATCTCATCTTCCATATCTTCATCAGCCATTCCATAATCTAACTCCTCATCATCATCATATTCTGGCGGCAATTCCGGTTTTTCAGGAAAGTACTTAGGATCAACATACATCTCCTTTTTTCCTTCCAGAATATCTTGTAAAGATTCTTCATATGTTGGCGGTTTTAGCACTAGTTGTTTTTCTTGCTGTGGCAAAACAGGTTGTTCAAATAATTCACCAAGATTCATATCTGGAACTTCATCCTCTATATCAATGCCGTAATCTGGAACTTCTCCTTTCTTCAGTGGTCGTTTTTTCCTTGGCAACCTTAAAACCTGATTACTATCAATAACATCATCTAATTTGCTTGTAATTGGTTTAAATACTTTTGAAAATCCCTGTTGACTGGTCTTCTGATCGATATCATGTTTTGTGATTGCATTATGGACATAATTGATCTTGTCCCCTAATTCAGATTTACTCTTTGCGAGTTCTTTCCACTTAAGTAAACTCATTTATTGTTATATTGTTACGTTACATAAAAATGGAAATTATATATAAAAAATAGCGTTTAACACCGTGTTAAACACCGTGTTATACACCATGTCATTGAAATAATGTGACCATATAATATAAAAATGAAAATACCGAATTATGATACTGGCGATAAAGTCACATCCAATTTTAAACGAAAATATGATTATATGCCTAATCAATGCTTCCGCATGCTCATTTGTGGACCTTCTGGATCGGGAAAAACAAATACACTGATGCATATGATTTACAATTTGTTGTACTTTGATAAAATATACCTTTATGCGAAAAACTTGGAGCAGTCAAAGTATCGGAATCTCATGGATAAGTTCAAACCAATAAGTGATGAAGCTGGTTATGATGTTATTGAAGCAAGCAATGATCAAATTATTCCTGTAAAAGATCTTGGTAGTGAAAATCAAAAAATTGTGATATTTGACGATTTTGTATGTGAAAAAAACCAAAAACCATTAGAAGACTATTTTATCCAGGGAAGACATAAAAACTGCTGTGTCATATATTTAAGCCAAAGCTACTATAAGACACCAAAAGATATTAGATTAAACTGCTCACATTTTGTCATTTATGATTTTCCAAGTGCTAATGAAAAAAGTCTCATATGTCGTGAAAACAATGTATCCAAACAATTGTACGAGAGAGCAACCAGAGACCCTTATGATTTCATATATATTAACAAACCTAAGAAACAAGTTAAGAAGAATTTTAATGAAACAATATAACTAAATTACATATGAGTTACTCAAATGGTAAATTACCTGAAGACGCATTTTCACATGAAAAAATTATTGAAATAGTAAAAGGATTGCCTGGTGTTGGTTTTAAACTTACTGATGATGGTGATTATGATATTCAAAATAAAAAACTAAGGAATGTTGCTTCACCAGAAACAAATAATGATGTGACCACTAAGAGTTATGTCGATAATAAGGCATTACTAGTTGACGGTAGTAATAAGATGTTAGGAGCTCTTAATATGGACAACAGACGTATAGAAAATGTAGCCCCTGCGAGACACGGGTTTAGCGATGCCGTCAGTAGTGTACATCTGACTACCTTTTTCTTTGATTTAAACACTAATGACGGTAAAATAGAAGCCCAAAATCCCATTGATATGAAAAATGAAAAAATTAGCAATCTTGCAGAAGGAACTGACAATAGTGATGCTATAACAAAACATCAATTAGAAACTGGTTTAGCACCAAAAGCCGATAAAACAGAACTTTCTAATTATTTGAAAAAAGACGGATCAATTGCTCTTACAAACAATCTTGATCTTGGTGACAATAAAATAGTCAATGTCAAAGAGGCCACAAGTGGAACAGATGCTGTCAATTTTACTCAATTAAACAATGAATTGTACAGATATCTCCACGAAAGTGGTGGCGATATGACTGGTGATATCAGGATGAATAACAATAGCATTTACGGTATTGGAAACGTAGAAAATGATACATCTGCTGTAAACCGTAAATATGTCAATGATGAACTTGACAAAAAACCAAATACTGATACTGTCGTTTTGAGAGATGGCAGCCAAACCATGACAGGAAATTTGGATATGAACAATAAACGAATAATCAATGTCGCAAATCCCATTAGTGAAACTGATGTTGTGAATAGACGATATTTCGAAACACATGTTAACAACATAGATTTGTCTGATTATTTGAAAAGAGATGGGACAGTGTCTATGACTGGAAATTTGGATATGTCTTTGAATAAAATAATAAATTGTGGACAACCAACCGGTGCCAGAGATGTGACTAACAAAGCTTATGTCGATTCCGAGGTTGGAAAAACATTGAAATTGGATGGAAGCGGTGTAATGACTTCTGTTCTAGACATGAACAATCAACGAATAATAAATCTCGGAAACGCCACACATAATCAAGATGCCATAACTTTGAAGCAAGTGAATGACGGTATTGCAACTGTTTCTACCGAAAATAATAAATATACAGACCAACAAATAGCGAAAAGTCATATAAGCACACATACAAACCGAAAAAATGTGTTAAGCTATGCAATGGATGATGGAGAATTTACAGAAGATTTTGGTATCCAAGACGTGAATTTGATCGATTTTGATGACATGCCTCATAAAATGAACAAAAAAGCGTTTTCAATGAAGGTTCGGAGAACTACCGATGGTTCCAATGAATATAAAGGTCGTTTCGATTTCAACCTTTTCAAAATGTACAGAGATAACAAATCTGACAAATACACAGTTTGCGTTGAAACATATTTTCAAAAATCTCCTTTTTACGGTTACGAATTTGAAAGTACATTACTTGGATTCGAAAAACTAAACATGAACATTGATTTAGGAACAACCATAAAAGTGAATTCAGAATACAAATATCTCAGAACGATCCTGAATCTCAGTCCTGATGGTGATTCTCCATCGATTCAAAGACGATTGTATGTAAATTTCAAAAGCAATTTTGACAATAATAGCCCAAATCTATTGCCAGTTTATGTTTTGATATATGGCATTAAAGGCGAAGCTAAATCGGATCTTGACATGACAATATATGATTACGAAAAAGCGTATGAGGTTGCAAACAATAAATTCGAACTGCATGTACCGATAGACATGAATGGTAATGAAATAACAAATCTCAAGCCACCCGTAACACCGGCAGATGCTGTCAACAAAAGGCACCTGTTTCTTGCAAATTCGGGACATTTTTATTGGGGTAAAACGGTTAGAACTCCTGGGCAATCAAAATACTATTTTCACTTGACATCCGGATTTATTCTCAACACACCTAAAATGTACGTCGTGAACATTTTATTACATGCTGAAAAAACATACCCCTCGTCGACTAATCATAAGTTGAACATTGTTAATAGTCATGGCGCAACTTACCATTACGACTTCAATCTTTCAACAAGAAGAACAATTGATATAGGTGTGAACAGATATGAAGATTACCAAGACTACTATGTGACGCACAATGGTGCTGGAGACAACAGAGTATATCAATTTGTGATCTATTATAAGTCTTATGAATATTAAAATAATGTGATGCATTAATATATGGCATTATACGTTAAAAATGAAGATGGAACTCATTTTCTCGATGAGGACGGTAACAAAATAGAATACACAATTAAATATCCTTCTGACGTTGTTTTCATCGATCAACCTGATTTTTTTGTTAATGACAAAGGACATATTGAAAGTAGCAAAAACATTGTGATAAAGCAGGCAGAAGATGACAATCACGCTGTAGTTAAATCACAGGTCAGTGACATCGTACGTGATTCATTTCTGGATCTCTGGGTCAGTGAATATCTCAGAATGTATTCTAGTTGCACTTATCAAATGGACAGAGCAGATGGATCTACTGTGAAAATGAGTTCCACAAGAAAAGTAGAAACAATATATGACAAAAGCAATGAAGAAAGTGATGCTACACAAACTGATGCATCAAAGAGACCCACAGTATGTACAAAAGCTGAAAAACATAATGGAAGATATTTCTTAAAATTCAGCGGCTCACAAAAAATGGTGTCACAAGTTAATTTGAATAATGATTGTGTCAATGTTTTCATCGTTTACAAAATGACTTCAAGCAATTCTCTAAAGTTTTGGGTAAATGGACTATTCGGCCATGATAATTTGGGTTATGATAAATTTGTGGCTCATTCAGGCAGTAACATCGTGATTTCTGGGGCTGATTCGGCACATAATTGTGTTTATTTAGGACCTGCACCAAGTTTGAATGATTTTTTGAGTCTTGGAGATTACAGTGAGAATGATCTTGGTGAATTGAATAAATGGCATTGCTTGTCAGTTCACTGGGACAATAAATCGTCTCCTAAGACAGAAAAAAGCAAGATATATTGGAACAGAAAGCATATGGGTGATTTTACCGCTGACAATAGAACAGGAAATAACACAACAGTTTTTGGTGGATTAGATCCTACAACCGACGTAGCTCCTTTGAATGGCAATATAGCTTTTTTCTGTGTCTATTTAGATTTCATTCTTGACGAAAAAACGATATTAGACCATCATGCTGTATTGATGCAAAGATATAATATAACGTAATTACATATGTTTATCAAATTATTGCTTGAATATGCGAGATACAATTTCAAAAGTACAAAAGAACAATTTCCAGATATAAATGACAAAACATTGAAATCAGCGATTGTCTACCGATATGTGCATTTTTATTATCTTGAGAGAGACATATCCATATATGAAATTCTTGAAATCGAGGGTTCTGATTCTTTGGGTCTTATCGGACCAGGAAGCGGCAGACTAACTCGTTTATTGGAATTCATTTTCGGCTGGTCTGATGTATTTTCCAATCACGCTATACTTCATGATGCATTTGGTAGGTTTTACACTAGATTCCATGACGGTAATGGTTACACATATTGCATTAATAGGCATGTGCCTGATTTCGTCAAAAAAAGTCCGTTATTTGGTCATTTGACAGGACTCATTTATTGTGCATTCAAACGATTGACAATCTAAACTATATATATGGCAGATCAAAAAAAGAGAATATTCAGCTGGAACCATATTTCAGACAGATTGACAGAAGATCAGGTTGATGAACTAAAGAGCTATTATAAGGCATACCATAGAAAGTGTTGGGCTTACAAAAAGGCTGTTAAACGCTTCAAAAAATTCAAACTGTTAGGAAATACTGTTTCTATTTTAACCGGTACTGGTGGAATTATTAGTGCTGTTGTAACTGGCGGTATAGCCTTAGTAGCAATAAGCACTTGTGCTTTGTTAATCAAGTCTTACATGGATTTCCAATCACTGGATCTTAAAATACAAAATTGTACATACGCATACCAAAGTTATCAACATCTATTGAATTCAATAAAAGACATGTTGAGAAGCGGTGATTTTCAACCATCGTTTCACACAGAATTAAAAAATGTAGATGATTTTGTGACTGATGTTTGTCCTAGTGTTGATAAGTTCTACGCTAAATACAACAATAAATTCATTCCTTAACTATTACATCGATTTTATCAAATGTCAATGACAGGATGTCTTTCCAAAATAGTTCATATGATTGAAGTGTCTTTCTGGATTTACTCGTCTTGACCTTTTCAAAAGGAAGATCAAGCATTTTAAATATTTGTTTCAAAATGAAATTTATGTTAATCATACGCTTTCTGTCTATATTAACATCTTTTATCACTTTTCCTATTGCTGCAAAAATTCTGATAATTTTGTCCATGTTTTTGACAGTAATCTGAAAATCATTTTTAATTGCAATGTTATTGACAATGTTTTTGATATGATATTTCCTTTGGTAAACACTTTTACGATGGAATCTGTGTTTATTCTGATAAAAATCAACATATTCTATTAAAGGTGTATAACCATGTACTGTTCCACATTTTTTGCAAACTATAGTGTTATCTTTCACTATCTCTGGCTGATCACAACATTGATCTGTTTTTTTTGATTGCTTGCTTATTTGTTTATCACAAAATGGACAGACCACTTCTTCCATATTAATTAACTCTTCATGAAGTTCTTTACAACTCATTATACTATTATATGAGATATTATTTTAAAACCATACTGCCTCGCCACGGCATGGATTCGCAGAAATATAAAACATATAGATTTCCAAGAATATGAGACCGAAAGTTGGAAGCCGAAAATACGAGATTAAAAATATGAAAGCCATTAAATGTAAAGTAGTATGGAGTTGAGTTGGTATGAGATCATTTTTGCAAAATGCTCTCGTACCCGCAACTCCTATACTACTTCCTTAAGGGCCTTATTCTCCAGTTATTTTTAGACATGGTACTCAGTTCCTCCGCGGATAATATTCCACGCATGTTGATTGGATGTTTTTGGGAGGATGACAATACGTGTAAAGCCACTCGGCCTGTTAACAAAAGCTAAATCCACGTCATTGAGTCGGCTTTTCCAAACCCCTATAGGATTTACGAAACTGGAAGAAGTCTCAAAATAACTTAGGAGGGATTACCTTGAGAGTAAGTCCTTTATTGAGGATTTTTCTCACCCTTGATGCTCTCTTTTCACTATATATACAAAGAAAATATTGTTCGCAAACTATATTTAGAGTACTGCAAATCTACATCTGATCCTTCCCCTCCTTGATGAGGAACAACTAACTCCTTCTCTCTTTTTAGCCTTTGGTTATCACGTGTCTCTTGGTAATGGTCGCCTTTCTGATTATGGTCACTGAGACGGATTGCAAAGCTGCAAATAAATACGAATACGTCGAAGCAGCCAAGCCTGTGTATATGAAGAAACTCCCACGCGCCTTGCCTTCCTTAGACGAGAAATACTGTTGCTGTCCATCTTGTTATTGGTGGTGCAGCTGTTGTTGTGCATAAGATCAAAAGCCAACCACTGTGATGTAAATTAACAGAAGAGAATAAAACGAGTATCGCATATCAGGGTTTACTTGAAATTCATTGCTAATAATTAGATAACTAGAACACTTAAAGTATTGTTCAACACTTTGGATGAGACATCATTAGTTAACATATTGGAGATTACCTTAATAATCTCCTGATTGGATTAAGTAAACTGTGATTTATCATCTCTAGGAAAGGAAAGGAAAGGAAAGGAACTTTATCTAAGTGTCTTGTCGTTCTAGCGCTAAAGCACTAATTGGGGACACTGTAAATTGAAATCAACAATTAACACAAATCAAGTCAAATGTTGGTTTTAGAGGAGAGGGGAAACCGGAGTACCCGGAAAAAAACCTCTGGGTGCAGAGTAGAGAACCAACAATCTCAACCCACTTATGACACCGGGTCTGGGAATCGAACCCGGGCCACATTGGTGGGAGAAGAGTGCTCTCACCACTGCGCCATCCCTGCGCCATCCCTGCACTCTACAACAGCTTTGGGTCTCTGAAATCATTTGCAACACGGCAAATTTACGATACCAGGTAATATTTTCACTGATTGATTCCCAGAGATGTCAATTGAGTTTTGCGGATTTTTCTTCGTTCACATCTAACAGTTTCCCGGTAAATTGTATAACAAATATCATAAAAATCTTCCATTGTACGCTTTCCAGTGATATTTGCATCTCATCCAAACTGTCGTGAAGATCTTTGAAATGCTCTACTACCTGATTTCAGCATAATCTGCCTTTTTCCTTTCCTAGGTTTCAACTCTGGGAATATCAGCCGAGGTCTTGACCCACACAAAAGACCGAGGGCACATATTTCCCCCCCAGTGCAGTTTCGAGCAAGCTTGGTAAATAAGATGTTTCCTACACGACCAAAAATGTTTAGAAAAAGTGTTACGAACACATACTTAAAAAAAAAAGGCCAACAAGCGCGTAATTCTGATTTGGAGGCTGTTGGGCGTCTACTCACGTCTGATTGTTAAACAAAACAGAAGAGAAAGCCGCTTTGGCCATGTGGTGTATTAAACCTTGTGATGTGCGCGTAGTTGTTCATTGACACGTGACAATGACAAGTAAAATCAGTATAACGTTTTTCGGCCAATCCTTTGCTTAGAAATTTCTATAATCACCTGAGTAATTATACTAAGACAATTATTCGCCTCAGGCTCGCGAATATTCTCCTCGACTTCGTCTCGGGGAATATTCACCAATATTAACTCCGCCTTCGGCGAATAATTGTCAATTATGACATGAAAAATGACTGTAATCTTGTCCCTTAATTAGGTGTGTAAATGTAGATAATTACTCGGAATACCTGAAAGGTATCCCAATTATAATCTGGGTTGAATTTAGTTTTCTGTGCAGCAAATGCACAATTCTCGGTTTTCACATGACGTCACGGCGGCCATGTTGGAGCCCCTAAACAAAGAAACGGCGGCCATGTTGGAGCGTCGACCAAATCCTGCGGGAATTTAAGTCTATTATTATGCAAAAGTTTTCTTTTGTTGATCACGTGAGTGAAAACCAACAATAGAATTACGAGACGCTGATTTCATTTGGCTAAAAGCAATGTACTACACCCCTCTGAGCAATACATTGACCTTCCTCTGTGACAAACCAAGTGCAACAATATTAAATGAACACAACCACGA
>OX421453.1:4232605-4235105 GCA_949126865.1 Montipora capitata
CCTGCCGGTGTTTGGAGATCAGATCTTAACATAGATTTTCACGATTTTAGTCTCCTTAGTTCTAGTTTCAATTGAGAAGATATATCACTTGAGACAGTGCTTTAGGCCTGGTTTCTATGTGATGTGCAACGGGAACTAGATTCAACTTTCCCGACCAGAGCGACCGTGTCGCAGACCGCTCTAGATCATAAGGAAACCAGGCTTTACCGCGTTCCAAACAAGTCGAAGTTCGTGAAAGCTACCCGGAAGAACGCGCTTGGATTTCTGCCACAAAAACAGGGAAGCAAAACGACTCACTTTAATTGGTACGTGTGCGATGTCAGTGATATGATCCAGGAAATCGTTCGATTAACCCGCTCAATTGACCTCCTGTAACGACCGTAAAATACACGTTCTAATTTATTTTAATAGCGAAACTTTATAGAGTTATTCTTATTTTAGGGTTATCATTAGGCAGTCTGTAATCTGTCTAGATATCACATGTAGAACGAAGTGTCCTTGAAAGAGTTGCTTCGTAATACACTCTTTCGTTTATAAAAGAATATGTTTTATAAGAATATCGTGGCTGAAATATGCGAAGTTATGTTAACGTCGAAACGTCGTCGATTTTAGCTTTCTATAGCTTTTTATCGTTTTAAACTTTTTTAAATCTTACGTTATTAAGCAACGTTTTGTCGCAAGTTTTTATCGTCAAAGAATTTAAAAAGAGTATGATTTTGCGAGTTTAAAATCTGTAAATACTATACAATTAGATGTTTTTAACTAAACAGTATAAAATTCTTCCTTTCTCCAAATGGCAAAGCTAGCCAAAAGGCAAAAAAACAAAAGAAAAAAAAAAACACTAGCTCCACGTTATTCAGCCGCGCTTTTAAGCTTTTAATTCCTGCAGGCTGGCTCCCAAAATTACTTGAAGAGTGCATCCATGAGAGGACCAGGCAGGGGCAGCAAAAGCTATCTCACCGATTTCGATGAAAGTTGGCCAGTTTGAAGGGGTCCACCCAAAACTACTTCAGTCAAACTTTAAGGAAATTTGGTCAAAACCGAGGGGAATTGACCACCCCCCGCCCCCCCCTTGTTTTTTTTTTTTTTTTACAAAAATGGTCAAAAGTATAAAGCTCTACTGCTATAAGAATTCAACCAATTTCTTCAACTTTTCAGTGAATGTTGTCCTACCCAAAGACAATCTTTTGTCTACGTTACATTCTTCTACGACTAGTTCCTATCACACAAGTCGTCTCAGCCACGGACCCCTCTCACACCCAATAGTGAAAACTGTTGAAATACCCAAAGTTTAGGCCAAAATATCTTCAATGGCGGAGCATACTTCAAAAAGAGGAGCGTACCGTCTAAAGGGTGGGACTTCATGCTAACATTATCTGCAAAAAAGTCTTTGGTGGCTCAATGAATTATTCCACAGGAAAACTGCAGACTTCTTCCACCACAGGATTTCCACGTCAATTTTTTTTTCATTGTAACGCGCTAATTCGATAATAACATAGCAACAGACAGAAAATGCCGCAACGTGGTTACACACCATAAACTTTAATGAAATAGAACCATTTCGAAGGCTTTTGTTTGTCCTAAGTGATGAAAATAACAATCGGTGGCTTAATGATGGCCTCTATTATTATATAAGTGAACTACGTGACGGGACTTACTCTTCGCTAAGTCAAACATGCGAGTCACAGAACACTATTAAAATGCTTACATTGTCTGAATTTGAACGTTAGAACGTGAATAACTGTATGATGAAATTTGCTTTTGTTCGTCTAATAAAGGAACAATACATTTGCTTGAAACTTGCACGCCTGACATCGCATTCTTATAAGAAAGACCTCGCTATAGTGAAAACAAAATCAACTGTGTGTTTTTGTGACCTGTGCCCTATCAAAGAGAAATAATCAAACAGATAAACACTCTGATCGAAATTAAAGTTATAGTTTTAGCTTCCTCCTGATTTGAAGTCGTGTTGTACGACTTCTAATGATGAGAGCTTCAGCCCCGTATGGGTCTTCCACCTCACCTTCGCTTTCTCCTCCCTCGAGTACCGGTTCTGTTGGTGCTGGCCTCGCTTCCTCTGTTCTATGAAGAGCCCCACTCCTGTTTAATGCGGCCAATCTACTGAAATATCTGGAAATCCGGGTAGATGTCAGCCACTCGTCTTTGGTGAACACAGCGGTTCGCATGTACCTCATTCGTGCAGCTACATCCTCAGCCGTTGCTTTATTCCCAATGTTCTCTCCTTGAAGGAAGACCTCACGCAAAAATTGGCGCACTTTGGTGGTGAAATGAACAGACTTCTTGGTTTTTTTTAAAGCCCACCCTATCTCGTCAGCTGTTGGCCGTGTCTTCCGACTGGCTATGGGAAACTGAGGCGGATGCAGGTGTGGGTGGATGAGCTGCTTCCATGTTGCTACGGGAAATTGACTGGCACGTCTCTGCCCACTTTTTCTGTATCACGTCGTACGTGGACTGTCTCTCTAACGCCAGAAGGTGTTTT
>OX421453.1:4240105-4250105 GCA_949126865.1 Montipora capitata
ATTTTTGTCTTCGTTGGACAACAACTTTATGTTGATTGGCCATTCTAAAGAGTGCATATACAGAGCCGAAGAACTCGTGGCGTTCTAAAAATAGAAAGATACGCGCAAAGGATGACTCATAGCGGGCTTGTAGGGTAGAGGCAAGCTCTTACTCATGGGATCCTGGCTGTCACCTTTATTTTTCTCCGTTTACCGTTGAATGTTTTTCCTTATTTGGTCGGACGAAAAGAAAACCAAGCAAACAAAAAGAAAGTCACAAGCAATCTAAGAAAAAAAAAATACAGTTCTTAAGCTGCATGCAGAAAGAATAGAGTGGCAGGGGAGCAGAAATGAGTTGAGAGTTACGTTAACTCTGGGGTTGCATCTGCATGGACAAAACCAATGTTTATATTTTTACAAATATGTTTTACTACAAGCTGCCTCATATCTTGTTATTTTTATACACAAAATATGGGTCGGTCGGACGACCGTAAGCGGAGAAAAAAGGGCATGCCTTGGTGATTCGATAACTCTGATCATATCAACTCAAGGAGGGTACCGTGTAGTCTCTTAGGGTGCGTTCGATTGACCGTATTCCGAAATAGGAATACAAGTGGAATATAAGTTAGAAATCCTTCGTTTTTACCGAGATTCACATTAAAATTGTCAAATATCTGCTAAAATGCTATTTTATACATATTTTTGTTATCCTTGCTGCTTCGAAACGCATCAAACATACCGTTTTAATTCCGGAATAGGGTCAATCGAACGCGCCCCAAGTCTCCTTCGCAGCCGTCTTTCGGGTACCGTGAAGCGAAAGGTCGATGCCACGACATGGTCAGAGACCAATTTACTTTTAAAACGAATTTTCAAATAAGTTTGGGATTCAGCATCACGTTCGCATAAAAGGGCAAAACGTAAAGGTACTCCTTGTCAAAAGAAACCTTCAAACGGTACTTGTTTTTTAGAAATAAAATAATTAGTCACGCATTCCTTTGAGATGTCACGTTTATCCCATAGAATCTGTCAAAATCTCTCTCGCTGTAGGCTAGAAAACCTTTTAAAGTGTGCTTTTGCGGTTGTTTTAAATCTCTTTGAAATACCCGGTCACTTTGTATTCTTGTAGCGGCATCCTTTGAAGAACTAGACACATAACCAATGGACGCCGGGTTTTCTGGAGCACATCTGACATGTACAAATAGTAATTTGTCAATATGTTCTTGAAGTTAATACTGTTTATCTACTGTCTATTCTTTTCCCAGCCAGAATGCAGAATACCCGGCCACTTAATTTGCATATGAATAGCGTCTATTATTATGATGAACTTGTTCACACGAAAGTGGCATCATCTGGGTGAGCTAATTGAGTACACGTGGTTTTCGAAATGTACAGTAACTACGTTCAGTGCTCCATGCCAGGAATAACTACTGTTGTTGAGATATGATTTAAAAAGCTAAGAACGTCAAATTAAAACTTCCATCACCTCTTATATTAAGTACTTACTGAGAATCCAAACTATCAGCCCCTGATAGCTGTTGTTTAGTTTTACTCAGTCGATTTGAATTTTCATCCAGTGCTCCATTACTATCACTGTCGGACAATTCCTCATAAATCTGTTGTGTTGACTCCAGTTCGTCGTAAGGTAACTCCGTAACATCACGCTCATTCTCCTCTAAACAATTGTCTTCGTTTCTGTCATCTGTTTTGGTCGGATGCCAAAATTCAGCAAAGTGTATCAACTCAATTTTGCTACAATTGGCGCCGTTTTGACATACCGGAAGTTGCTCGTCTACTGCATGATCTTTCGCGCTCTTAATCGCGCTTCTATATTCGTCAGAATTTTTATCTCCGCCTGAAGATTCGTTTGAATTTGCGCATTTTCTCGTCAGGTAGCGGTGTTCCGTCGTTTGCTGGACAAGTTTCGGTCGTTTTTCGCAGGGTTCCATCGCAAACCACGTTTTTTCTCACGGGATGCGATGTCACGCGATACTGGTCCGCGGGACAGAGGGCTTAGAAACTAGTTCTCACGCTATCACGGCCAACATGGTGGACCAACTGTCTGTTGCTGTAAGCCTATGTACATGCTATGTCGGCTCCCACTCCTTCTTTCGCTCATTTCAGCCAGAAAGATTACGAAAATATTTATGAACCTGCGGAGGATACTTTTCTCTTGATGGATGCTTTAGAAAAGGACACAGAATTCTTGAAAGAACGAAGGTACAGTACCCAATGAATTGAATCTCCCACCCGGCCCTCTATCTGAAAGAGTGTCTGTTTGCAAATATTTTGTTATTTAAATGTGGAGACCATTAAAACAATAGAACCCTTTATTTCTTTACCAATAGAGCTGTGGTTGCATCCACAACTATTGTTGTCGCCAACGATATCAATATCTTAAGTTTAAGTGCTTATTTGAAATTTTTTGGTCTTGTAGATCGATGACTCTGTTAGTACATGAATGGATTACTAAGAAGCTTTCATTTGACTAACCCCTTTCCATAGGAAGCTTATAATCATTTACGTACAGTCCCTATCACAGGTCCCCCAAGCTCAGACTGTGAGGGGGAAAGAAAAATATAAGGATTTGTATGGTAATCCTGATAAAAGACCAGGGAAGATAATTTTACG
This sequence comes from Montipora capitata, assembly GCA_949126865.1. NCBI lineage: Eukaryota > Metazoa > Cnidaria > Anthozoa > Scleractinia > Acroporidae > Montipora > Montipora capitata. The sequence continues at coordinate 4,242,713 of OX421453.1, forward strand.
AAAAAATTCTCAATTAAAAAACCTAACCTTATTACCATTGTGGGTTGCTTCCTTTCTGTGTGGTTTTTTTTCCAGATTCAACGCTAATTGAACCATTATCAGTTCCGTTGTCAACGGTTATAGTAAAATACCAAGGCTGAACACTGAATACTCAGAAGCCCACCGGATTGAGTCAAATATTCCCCTGATTAAAATTCCATAGCAGAATTCAAGGGCAAAGGTTTTTCTTTCATTTCAATCCGCTAGCCACGCAGTCGAAGCCCTGCCAGCAACGTCAGATAGCTGTTAGTGTCCCAAATGAATCAATAAAATGATGAAAAAATTCCTCTTTCACATTGAACACCACACAGCGATCATTGAATTTGGTTTGGTACCGAGTCTTTGTTTGTTATTTGGCAACAAGTCTTTATTTGTCTTTTTTTGTCGTCCCTGACGACATTAAGGGACAACGTTACCAAACAAAGGCAAACAAAGACTTGTTACCAAGCCACAAACAAAGCAACAAAAAAAAATTACATATGAATAGATATACACGTTCTTCAAACGATCCAGCTTTTAAAAAACAATATTGGCAGAGTAATTTGAAGTTGCTAAGGCTAAAGTCCAGAATAGCCTGCCACGAATAATTTAGATATGGATAGATACGCCTTGTTCTTCAAACGATGCCGCCTTAAAAAAGCAACAGTGGCAGGGTATTCTGAAGGTGCTCCTGATTACTATTATAGCAAAGATGTCGCTGACTTCAGCTATTGTTATTAATGTGCCAATCAGAGCCTCATTGGCTGTTGAAACAAAAAATTCTTTTGTTCTCAAGGTTGGCTCATTCAAGTATAAACAAAAAGAATGTTTGTAAAGAGATATCTCCCCTGTAACTGTGCTATCGTCTCTCAGAATAATGCATATATAATTAACAAATTAGACCCATAGCCCGCAAGGTTCGCCTCATGGGCTATTGACCCGTGGCCCTTGAGGGCGAAGAACAAAAGCTGCCAATGAGAGATCTTTTGTTTTTGTCGACCAGCGTGGCGTGGCACAAAATTATTGGTTACAGCTTGTAACCAAGTCTTTCAACAGTTAGCTTAATCTGCTTTTTCTATTCTGTTTATAGGCCATTGTTATGTGTAGAGGTTGGCAGTGGTTCTGGCGCTATTATTACATTTTTAGCGACAATACTAGGACCATTCACACACTACATGTAAGTCAAGGTAATCCTGGAGTAACTAAAAGGAAAATGTTGTTTTAAGTGCAATGAGAGTTGAAATTAAACTTGACAATAATAATTATTAAAGTGCAAGGAAGTGGTTTTTGTTGCTGAGAGTAATATTTGTGGAGCCTTCTGTCGCAAACTATTTTGCTGTTTTCCCTTTGAAATTTAACTATTAAAGTGCTTCAGCACTGAACAATAATGAATGTTGTAATGAGGGGAATGGGCCTGTTCCTGAGATCAAAACCTACATTAATGTACAAGTGATCCTTGCACTAATAACTAGACAATTTATTATTGTCTCCTTATAGACACCTGAAAAATTCAGGCAGCCTCAGCAGGATTTGAACCCATGACCACTGCGATGCTGGTGCAATGCTGGTGCAATGCTGGTGCAATGCTGGTGCAATGCCGGTGCAATGCCGGTGCAATGCCGGTGCAATGCCGGTGCAATGCTCTACCAACTGGGCTAATTTGAAGCCACACATTTCGGAGAAGGTCAATTTGTTGGGCTCATTAATTTTGTTTCCGTGAAAGGACTCAATGAATGAAGCTGCCTGAATTTTCAGAGACAATGTTGCTTATAATAAATTGTCTAGTTATTAGTACGAGGATCATTTCTACATTCCATCTATAACTCGCACTTCAAATATGTACATTTCTTTCATCTACTACCTACATCGTAACTCAAAAGTTACGGTCCAGGAATGAGAAACCTTGGGTAACATTATTCTAGGGATGAACGACGACTGGTAATACCTCTGGATAGTTGCATTGAGGGACAAATGTCAATTTTATGAGAAAAAGAAATGAAGTGACGGGGCATTTTAGCTGTTACTCAGCTGCTTTGGGTGTCTGGGCTGGAGCCAAAGTTGTTATTTTGTTTGCTCAAAAATATAATTTTTCTATGTGGGAATTTGTTGAATCCAAGGGCATTGTTGTGTTAAGAACCATCTAGTGCAGGCAATAGCTGGCAATTTTCTACACTAATCCTGGGGAAAAAACATGTAGATTGTCATCTGATGATCTCATTATTGATCCATGTACAGAGCTACTGATGTTAACCCTATTGCTGCGAAGTGTTCGTTGCAAACAGCCCATCAAAATGGTGTCAGTATCTGTTGTGTTGTAACAGATTTGGTGAGTAATAAATTATTTCAATCTTATGATGAATTTTCTTCTCCCTCAATTTGCAGCTTGATGTAAAATCTCTTGGGACTGGATTTGTTGCAGTCACTATTAAATAGGCAGCTTCTGCAGGTACCGGAGCACAAATTGCGTAAAACAAAAGAAACAAAAGACAGAAAACAAAACAACTCCAAATAAAGGCTAATCCCAAGTGACCAAAAACAGAGTGCTTTCCGGTAACTGCAGAAAGACCCATTAAATAGCACTAGATCGTTTTCACTGTCACACAACAAAAAATAAATGTGAAACCGTTCAATGAAAAAGGCCAGGAACTCGGAACATTGTAGGAAACAAATTTTTGAACCACCTTTCCAATTCTCAGGTCTGTGTGGCACATCATTTCTGAGTTATTTGTTGAAGCATTTCACGCAACTTTGTAGAGTTTTGTATGTTGGTGGGTCAAAGTGGTCCACCAATATGGCGGCCGGTAATCAACGAAAACATCTGTTGTTCACTTTGCGATGAAAGAGCTTACTTTAAAGACAGAAAACAAAACAACTCCAAATAAAGGCTAATCCCAAGTGACCAAAAACACAATGCTTTCCGGTACCTGCAGAAAGACCCATTAAATAGCACTAGATCATTTTCACTGTCATGCAACAAAAAATAAATGTGAAACCATTCAATGAAAAAGGCTGGCCAGGAACTTGGAACGTTGTAGGAAACAAATTTTTGAACCACCTTTCCAATTCTCAGGTCTGTGTGGCACATCATTTCTGAGTTATTTGTCGAAGCATTTCACGCAACTTTATAGAGTTTTGTATGTTGGTGGATCAAAGTGGTCCACCAATATGGCGGCCGGTAATCAACGAAAACATCTGTTGTTCACTTTGCGATGAAAGAGCTTACTTTTTGCTCTTGAGATTAAATACATTTGTGTATGAACACATCTCCTAATGACAAATGTACTTGAAAGGCTCAAACTGCTGAGATTCATAGGGATGGACATTTTTTTCAACCAAATAGCTTTGAATCATAGTGTCACGCAAGGTGACAATTCGGAAATTTTCGAAATGAAAGACATCGTGGAACTGGAAACTTGAAAAAAAAAAATTATTTCTAGGCCATCTTCAACCTCTTATAGATAAGAATTCAGAAGCCCTTGCGACTTTGATTTAGAATTTGATGATGTTACTGTGAAAACCATCTATATGCTATATATATATATATATATATTTTATTTTTTTCTTCTGGTTAGGTAGAATGTCTCACTCCACAAATTCATGGAAAAGTTGACGTTTTAATTTTCAATCCACCTTATGTTGTTACACCATCAGAGGAGGCAAGGAAGCTTTGGTGTATTACCTATTTATTTTTCACCACATTAAAAATAGTTGATGACAATAATTATAGGGGTGGCGAATGGAAAAATCCGAGACTTGCTGAGACGCCAAGAACCTAGTTAAAAATCCGAAAAAAAGTTTTGAGATTCAAAAAGGGTATAAACAAACCATGCAAAAATGAGACTTCGAGACTTATCAAAAATGCTTTCGAGATTTCGAGATCCTGCTAAAGTTTTCCAAGACCCACGTTTTTCTAGGTACCATTTGCCACCCCTAATTATGTGCTAAGACAACTGTAAGGTAAAGGTCAAGTCTCTGCTTACGAGCCAGAAGGCCCATCAGGCCGGCGTTTATCTCCAGTTTCCTTAGCATGAAGCGACTAGGAGTATTTCTACTCCCCCCTGGATGGGATGCTAGTCCATTGCAGGGTTACCCCCCGCATTTTGCCGGTACCCATTTATACACCTGGGTGGAGAGAGGCAACGTGAGAGTAAAGTGTCTTGCTCAAGAACACAACACAATGTCCCCAGCCAGGACCCGAACCCAGACCACTCGATCCGGAGTCGAGCACACTAACCATGAGGCCACCACGCCTCCCACTAAGACAACTGTACCTTGAATAATCATTTGCTTTTTATCTATCATCTTGGTTAATTTTTTTTTCAATTCTTTTTCTCATTTTACTCAAGGACCACACATCAGCTCCTTAGTTGTTCATAGGGCTCCATATAACTTTATTAAGTAGACAACAAATGGATATAATTTAAGACTTAGTCGCTTAAAATCCAGAATGAGATTACAAAAATTAATACACTCCATGTCAAATGTTGGCCGAGGGTTTTGTATGTTCTTTTTCTTAGATGTGTTCAGAGTGAGTATATTTGCAGTTATGTGAACAAATTAACCCATTGACTCCTGGGGGTTCCCCATTGACGAGTAAAATTGTCTGGCATTAGACAGAGTAAAGTACTTAGTATGAAAGGTTTTTGCCGATTTAGGGGTGAGTGGGTTAATGGGACACATAAATATAGCATTATCCACCTTTTGAACAAGTGGGTCCAGGTCTTCAAACAACTATGCCACTGAGTGGATAAAGTATTAAAACAATAGTTTGAATAATGAATAAGCTGGCAATGTTAGGACATACGTTTAACTTCAATTAGTTGTGAAAAACAATATTGGCATTCCAATAACAGATGTCAAACCTAAGACCCTCCTAATTTGCCGGGTGTGTACTCCCAAGGGAGATATAGTGTGGAGACCAGTGGAAACTCAAGGCCTTTAAATTATGAGGTCTGAAATTGCTCTTCTTGTTACTTACTTGAACTGAAAAGTTTAATTGTGGCATTTAATAAGGTGGCATTTGTGAAGTGGTTTGTGCACTTTGTGGAAGGCAATATTAGTAATGACCTATGAAACACTAAAGTGGGATTGAATGTAGGAAAATATTAATTTTTTTACATTTTTTGCCTCATTAGCATAAGCCCATCATTTTCTAATCTATCAGACATAAAATTAGCACTGAATATCGAAAGGCCATTGCATAATGAGCTTTTTTTTTTTTTTGTATTTTATTATTGTTTTTTTAACATTTCCATATTGGAGTTACAGCACTTACAAAAACGAAGAAATTACAGCAATCACAAAAAAATATATGTATATACAGATTTGAGCTAACAAGTGGATGCTAACAACCACCCCCCGCCCCCCAAAAGTTCCCCCTACATGATGCCCAAACACACACACACACACACACACACACACCCACAATAGCGCTGTGTTAGAATATCGAAAAAGATATAAAAGCACGTTTCAATCTTCAACATCTTCAAAACCACTCTTACCCCATTTGATAGAGTGAACTCTCCAATTATTGTTCCATTTAGCAATTTTGCTCTCTAATTGGTAGACAAACTTAATTCTTTGCAACAGAACGTAGAAAAGTGGTTTCGAATTGTTGGACCTACAATAATAAATGTACTGTTTTGCGATGAGGATTATATGATTTAATAAGAGGAAGCAATCTTTCCTTTGCCAGTCACCAAAAATTATATTTGCAGCAGATAATGATTCAACTTTAATTTGTCTTCCACTACACCAAGCTATGAGTTCTTTCCACAGCAATGTAGTAAAATGGCAAGTCACAAAAAGATGTTCCAGGGATTCGTCCAACATACCACAAAAGGTGCACAATGAGGAGTCTATTTTGCCTATTTTTTTCAAAAACGTATTTGTCACTAAATACCTATTTAGAATTTTATATTGAAATTCTCGTGACTTTGTGTCTAAAGCGACTAGAAAGGGCAAACTATGAATTTCGTTCCAGTCCAAACAAACAGCACTAAAGCTTTCATTAAACTTTGAATGAGCTGTCGGTGGAGTAACAAAACCAGAAACCAACTCCCTATAAACCTTCTTAAAGGTCGCCTCAGTGATCGAGACCTCCTGGTTATTGAGCACAAGTTGAATTTGGTCCTGAATAACAAAAGGACTCTTGTTCAAGTATCCATTTATTTTCAGCGACTGTCGCCACAGTGCAGGGATTGCATCAACTAAGGACATCAAATCAAAAATATCTTTTGGAGAAAGATTCACCCGGCTTTGATTACATTGAGAAATAAATTGATTTTTCTCTGTTACTAAATCGCCTATTTTGATTATTCCTTTACTAACCAAGCTTTGATTGAAGACTGATTTATTATTAATACATATAAATTTATTGTTCCAAAGAACAGTGTTGGAAATTTGTTCGTGCGAAAGCTCAAGTACATTGTTATCGGTGGCTGCGGAGCAATGCGAAAAACACTCAAAACATTCCCTGTAATACATTGGGAGGTGTATCGGTAGCTTTTTTATGTCAAAGTTGCAACAGAGGATGAACTTCCCCCCGACCTGTTTCAAATAGTGAAATAAAATAGTTTTCCAATTACAAGGTTCTTCATCCGCGAGTCTCTGGCAAAGCATTATTCTATGAGTCTTAATTATCGATTCTAAATGCGGGGCCTTCAGGCCCCCATCTTTTATGTCACCAACTAGGGAAGCTCGTTTTACTTTGTCTTTCCCTTTCCAGATAAAGTCAAATATAATCCTATTAGCCTCAGTTACCACCTCCTTATCTATACAAATTGATCCAGCACGGTACATTATCAGTGGAATTACAAAAGTTTTAACGATCTGAATTCTTCCAATTATTGTCAGATTTCTCCACTTCCAAAGTTGAAGTTTTGTTTTGACAGCATCTATTATTTCTTTAAAATTTAGTTTGTGTCTCAAACGGCTGTCATAAGTAAAATACACCCCTAATATTTTCACAGCTCTCTTAACGTTAATGTTCATAATACTTTGGTCCTGTGCTGGAGCCATAACCGAGTTCCCCAAGATAAACATTTCTGTTTTGTCAAAATTTATGACAAGACCCGAACAGATTCCAAACTTTGAAATTAGAGCAAGGAGGTGTCTAAGAGACCAATCGTTCCTCAGGAATACAGTAAGATCGTCTGCGAAAAGCTCAAGTTTAATTTCGATTCCATCCACCACAATCCCTTGAATATCCTTATTTTTACGTATACTAACAGCTAGTACTTCTAGGACAATAATGAACAAGTATGGAAAGAGTGGATCTCCTTGCCTCACACCTCTTTGTATCTCAAAAGGTCCGGTAGAGAACCCGTTATTAAGAACACAGCTTGAAATATTTTGGTAAAAGGTTTGTATCCAC
>OX421453.1:4260105-4262605 GCA_949126865.1 Montipora capitata
GATGACAGAGAAATCCTTCAAATCCGACGATAGGGTAGGACATTTGAACACCATTTTGGCCCGCGGGGGCGGGAATTTGAATGATCCAATCTTCAAAAGTTCAAATGCCCGGACTTTGCCCGGGGGGCGGGGGGATGTTGAAGTTTCGAGTTGATGGGCGCATTAAGCTCAGTTACTCAAACATCTGTGGGCAGCAGGGATGGTGCAGCGGTAACAACGCCTCAATGTGGCCCGGGTTCGATTCCAAGACTTGGCGTCGAGTTTCTTGGTTCCCTACTCTGCTCCGAGAGGCTTTTCTTTCGGTATTCTCTATTTTCGAAAACAATAGTTTATGCAAAATTTGGGGGGCAAACAAAGTGTATGGGGAATTCGAAAATAGAGAATTCCGGTTTTCCTATCTCCTCATAAACCAATGTTTGATTTGAATTGATTTGACTGGCGTGTCGCAACTTTTGGTCTCTGGCAGAACGTCTCGTGTGGATTTCCAAGGTTTGTACTGAATGAAACAGGCCGTTTCGGGGTTCATGTTTGCCTCCTCTTTAAAGCTGTCACGCGGGAGGTCGAGAGTTCGACTCCGGCCGGACCAACACTCAGTCTTTAAATAACTGAGGAGAAAGTGCTGCCTTTGTAATTACACCCGCAAATTGTTAGAGTTTTAAGTCTTCTCGGATAGGGACTAAACCGGAGGTCCCGTTTCATAGCTCTTGTTGGAAATCACATAGTATGGGATATCAAAGAACCCACTCACTTCTCGAAAAGTGTAGGAAATGTTGTCCCCAGTCTTGTGGTCTGACCTAATCTGGTCAGGGGCATCTTTCACTTCCTAAAATAAATTGTAAACTGCGTAACAAGCAGTTTGGCTAAAGTCCCCCACAAGAATTGTAAATTAGTCCTGAAAAGCCCCGAGGGGGAGAGACTAATAACTTCACTTCACTTCGGTCTAAGTGCATTTTTGTTATGGTACTTAGTTCTACTTTAAATATAAAAGAACAATTGCTCACTTAGACTCGTTTTGAAGAGGAGGCAGACGAACTCGGAAGTGGCCTCTTGGGTGATAGGTACTTTAATATATACAGTCCTCATCCGCGCATTTGCATCAAACGGGATGTCAATTGTACCCGCACTAAACTGGCTCTCATGGTAGGCGATATCCGGCGCAACCACACGGTCCCAGGTTTAAATATCGCGAAAGCCTAGATTTCTCTCAGATTTCTTCCCTAACACCAATAACCTTTTTTTCTAAACAGTCCTTTGCACGTGATGCAGACCTTTAAAACGTGACCTCGCCACGACAAGCAGAGATGGAGGACAATTTTCACGCATCAGTGTGCATTTCTGGTGCAGTTCTCGTGGTTACTTTCAGTTTAACAGCTGCAGTTCTCAACAGTCTTCAACTAATCGTGTTGTGGAAAGATCCAACTCAATCTTTGAGGTCTTCAACAACAGTCTACATCGCCAGTTTGTCCGTACTTCAGATGTGTTGCGCACTTTTCGCTGGTACAGCATCAACGGAAAGCTACATCGCATGCGCGCAAGGCAAAGAACAGTCTCCGCATTTCGGCAAAGAATTTACCAGAATATCCTTTGCCTTTTTTGTGCGCGTTGAAAGCTTTGTTATCGTTGCATTCGCTACTGAGAGGTTAGGAAGCATTTGTTTTCCTGTTTTCTATCAAGGCGGACGTTACAAAGCCAAAAACGCCTTTGCTTGTGTGGTCTGCATTATTTTATATTCTCTCTGTTTTTCAATATTCGACATGATTGCTGGAAAATTTTGGATACGCCGTTTGGATGCGCACCTAAATACCATTCCAATTGTGGCTATAATTGCTATGGCTGCCATATTGTACCATTCCCTACGCAAACTGAACATTCTCCAATTAGAAAACAACGGCTGCGATATTTCGCTACGAGAGAGTCCCGAAGAAAGTCACACGCACAGGCTAAAGAAGCAAAGGCCGTTTGCCAACGCGTTTATTTTAATCGCGGTACTGTTTGTGGTGTCAATAATTCCTTACATTGTTTTCTCACTCTACGAAGTTCATTGTTCTGAGTGTTACAAACAAGAGTGGTTTGTCACAGCGATGCGGATTTCTCTAGCAATGACTTTCGTGACCAAAGCGGCCAACCCCTTCGTTTACTATGCCTGTGTTAAGGATTTCCGAGAAGGATTCAAAATACTATTTTGCGGCAAACTTCAGCCGGAAAACTTTTTTCTTAAGCACCTTAGACGTAATTATAACAAAGGTGCGCCAGGCACTGTTCCTGTAATTTACCTTTAACAAACGCAGACGAGATTAACTTAACGTGTCCGCTTTGACATCGCATAAAACGCCGAGTTTTCCCGGCTAGCAGAGGTCTCTCTCGTTTTGCGTTCACTAGGCTGACGAGTTCGAGAAAACAGACCTCTTCCTTGGGTCGAAACTCGCTGTGTTGAGCATGCGCGGCGGTTACTTAGCGATTGAATCCTCTCGTGATACTTCACATGTTGCGCGAACTAAGT
>OX421453.1:4265105-4277605 GCA_949126865.1 Montipora capitata
TCCAGTTACTGAATAATTATTCAAGTAGACCCGACGAGCACTAATCTCGCCTCTGCCATGTTGAATTCGAAAATAAGGCCGTGCGCGTTTGTGGGATACGGCGTTAAAATTTTTCTCCCCAGTCCTCCGAATTACGTCACCAGATCACCTGGAAGTAGCAGCATGGGTTTTAAGTTCTGGGTATGCGCACCTAAAAAAACTAACTCCAAACCCATCGGCAATGCTCAAAACACCCACTATAAGTCGTACCCCGACTCCAATTCCCTATTTTGGGACCCAAACCCACCTCATCTGGAATGCCAGCCAACCTCGCTGCATTGAAGCCGTAACTTTTGGGACAAGCGCCTTTGACAAATTTGTATAAAAACGTTATTGTCTCCTGGCTTGGGTCAGTGTCGTCTTCATTTTCAACCATACAGGCCTGGAATAAATTAAACATTACAACGAAAATTGAATGTTCAAACCAACAAAAAAAGTCACTTTTTTGATATGTGGTCCGTTTCTCAAAAGTCCCGAAAACTTTCAGTCCCTAAAGGCCATTTACGAAATTTCCATCCGCTTGTTCTGATATTTTGGTAAACAAAATGATTGGCGCTTGAGGACTTAAAACCTCTACGCTGCTAAGATTCAGGGGGGGATTATAACGGCCGAAGAAGCCCGGAATTTTTGGGACTTTCGAGAAAGGGTCCCTTATGTCAAATATTACAACTTAACGTTGTGCATCCTTCACAAACGGACTTCCTCCGTTTTTGCGCAGGCGCTGTCGTGCTTGCGCGCAGATGCCTCCGTCATTTTACCTTTTAGTTACGCTATGCTCTAGTTCTATAGCACCTGGTCTTATGCATTTTCCTGTGATAAGCGATGGTTGCATGTGTTTTGTTTTGCTTCGCGAGAGGCTCATTTGATTGGCTGCTACTGATGCGATAAACTAAGTAAACTACCTTATCAATGGCGTTGGTTTTAAATCGATGTTAGATGTACTTTAGATGATCATCATTTATTTACCCTCGGATTTTACAGTAGCTTGGTGTAGCTAATATCTCCGAGCATTTATAGGACACTTGCATGATGACGCCATTTGACTACAAGTCCCAGAATCCTCCAGGTTTTGCTTGTCTCATTAGATCTAATGTTATTTTTACCCCACTGGGAATAAAAAATTCAAATAAGAAAAGAAAAACTGAATTCTGGTAGTTGAAGTCAAATGACGCTACCGTGAAAGTTGCCTATTCATGATACAGCACAGACGACAAACCACAAGGCACCGGGAGCTGCATTCCCTTCGCGAATAGTGTGTGGGCGCTTTTACGTCCCACAGGGTTATGCACATTGGAGGAGGGGGGGGGGGGGGGGGGGGGGCAACAGTTTATCGTCCTTCTCCAAAAGAAGACTAGAGAGTTTAACCATTTGCGGGTGCAATTCCAAAGGCAGCACTTAAACAGTCAGTCACTTTCTCCTCAGTTATTTTATGACAACGAGTGTTGGTCCGGCCAGAGTCGAACTCCCGCATGGCACCCCTAGTGCTCAACCAACTGAGCCACCAACTCTGGGCGATTGTTACAAAAACCCGAGTGCAGCGGAACAGGAGTCAGTTCCGAGATCTTTTCTTCACAAGGTCGGACTCTACCTTGAAAGCTATGGGAAACTCACGGGAGCTTGGACCATTGAACTAAGTTTAGGGAACAACTGTTTCGTTCTACTACAGAAACAAGAATCGTTATTTCATAGATACTCTTCTTTTTGCAAATATGACTCCATCTATTTTACTGAAGCTTACCATATGGCCAAGACGAACGTTCTGATCAACGGAAAACTCTTCCACAAGTGAATGGTAATGTGTGGAGAAGAGAGTTCTGCATCTGATCTGCCTAGAAAGTTCGCTGACCACTGCGCAGGCGATAGCTGTCCCATCATACGTGGCAGTTCCCCGTCCAAGTTCGTCTACTATGACCAGCGAATGCTGGGTAGCGTGTTTGAGAATTGTGGATGTTTCATTGAGCTCCACAAAGAATGTACTCTCACCTAAAAACAAAATACGTTTTCTGCTGAAAGATATGTCATATGTGAATTAAATGAAGAATTTTATTTAAAGATGTTCACTCGGGAATACTTGACTATAAAAAAATTGCGATAATATAGTTCTTAAAAACACAAACCGCTAAAAAACCAAACAACGCTAGTTGACGACATTTCGACGTTATCTCAACGTCATTATCAACTCAAAGATAATAATTCGAACGTGCAAGCGGATTCCATACGTGTCAAACGTTTGGTTTCGCTTGTAAGTTATTTTTAATGCTTTGATTTCCTATTGTTGCTTTTACTATTTATACCCAGAAAACTTAATCATCTTTGACTTGATCATGAAACGTCGCCCACTAGCCTTTTTTAGGTTTTTTAGCTTTTTAATGTTTTACGTTTTTAAGAAATATATTATAGCAATGTTTTATAGTCAAATGTTTTTCGAAAACACTTCTTCGTCGACTTGGGAATACTCGGGAAAATCCGAGTGCTCCTCGGCAGGAGTCGGACCTACCGAAACCTTCCGATTACTAGTTCGGGAGCTGTACGAGACTCGTGGGAGCAAGGCCATTAGCCAAGAGGCATGTTTCAATTATGTCGCGATAGTTCTAGGATTGTACTGAAAGCCACGTTATATGCCACCGGGGTTAACATAGGCCCTGTTTCCACGAGCGGTTTTTCAGGTCGCTTAGCGACTGACAACCAAAAATTCCGCTCAAAGTTAAGCCACTCGGCAAATTTCAATAGAATTCTCATTAAATTTAAGCCACCGAACCAGGCAGCTTAAGCGAGTTGGCAATTTCAAATCGGAAATACAACTGGCGTACTATTTTTACTATTGCATTGGCTGCTCTCTCCTCATTTAATCTTACCCGTGAAAACACGTATCATTTTTAAGTCGCTTAAAGAAGTCTGTGAACAAACCACTTTCAGGAATGTTGAGCGAGACAACGGCTGTCGTGAAAACACGACCATAGAACATCTCTTTCAGTACTATTCCAATGTTTTTCAGGTTGTAATCAATTCCTGAACTCGAGTCACTCGCCAAACCATTCGTGTCTACGGCTCACAGATAATCCATTTAACAAGACTTTCTTTGTACCTGATAGAATTCTGTCTTGGGCACCAAGTCTTGTGAACACTCGATCCACAGGAGTCAGCCTACATTTCTCGGCTGGCACGAAACAACCCTGAAATTTAAACATTTGCATCCTTTAAATCCCATTTTTCCTTTAAGTTCCCCTTAACCTGATCAATATGCCTTGACTATCGTTAAACACTTCAAATCCGCTTGCCCAATTTATGAAAACTATTTGACGGTAGACTTTTCCATTCCACATTCTCCCATGTAAGCCCTATCACCGATTGTTATCATGTTAACCAACCGTCATTGTTGCACCTTTAAAAATTTTTCTCCCATCTTTCATTCCCGTGGGCAAAGATATGTTAACTGCGCCTAACCAAACATTTTTCCCTGTTTACACAGATTTTTCCACCTATCGGGAAACAATTGTTAAACAATTCTGCCTCAGCGGTGGACAAGAGAAACGGCATTTTCTCTTGCGTAGGATCATTGTATGATAATCACTTCTTCACGAAATCAGCACTTAATACAGGTTGTCAAGCAGAATAAAGCTAGGAGAATAGGAAATTTTATGATAAGGTAAGAAGAAACAGAGATTTATTGACGGTTGAAGTAATGGCTTCGTTTGCTCGGTGGATGACAAATTTGCTATCAAAAGAAATTTGATGTTGGTATACAGTGTACAACAATAGTTTTTAAAGAATTTAGCATGGAATTATGACCTTATTTTTCGACGAAAAACCTCGTTCCATGTGTATATCAAAACTGCTACATTTCCTATCAATTTATTTGTTTTCTTGTACAAGAATATCTGAAAAATATCGCTTCAGTATTATCATGTTGCTAGGTGCTTGCTTTAGAATGGTGACGTTATCTGTCGGACCAATCAGAACACGCCGGCGCCTCTATTATCACGTGACAAATTGAATCAGGATTCACTACAACTTCTCGTGAGATTACTTAAAAATTGGACAAAAAGACCAAATACACCATGTATGCAACAAAAACAATGGAGCCTAAACACAACAGAGGATGCAAAGTGCTCCGTAGTCTCGAAGGATTTACACTGCTTACCATTTGGGCCATGATTACGATAAGACCAGCTTGTCTCATCAGAGTTGATTTACCACCCATGTTAGGACCAGTAACTAACACGCATGTGCTTTGACTGTTAACTGCTGTTTCCTCGCTGTCCGCGACCTGAGGCAACAATTTCCAACTTAGAAAAACAAATTCCCGCACAGAGCGATTTTTGATCGAGTTTCATAAGTAAGTTCACAATATTGCTTAATTGACCACTCCCCTTGAGGGCTTTTCATTATTATTATTATTATTATTATTATTATTATTATTATTATTAGTCCTTATTGCCCCCAATGGGGCATAGGGCCGCAAGAGGGCTTTTCATGGCCAATGAAAAATATCAATTAAAAGAAACAAAAGGACAGACCAACTTTTAAGAATCCTAACTGGCCGGTGACATAACCAGTTGATCCAGTGATTACCAGGAACAAAGCGGGCATTAAATCGACGGATCTCAAGGCGAGAGCAACAGTGATTACAGCATTGCTGCTGGCCAATTGCATGAGTAGATTACAAGTAACCAGAGATTTCAAACCTCCCGTTTTGGCCGGAATCCTCCCCTTTTCGGGGAATATTTCTGGCCTCCTGTTTTCGCTTTATATACTCCGGGTCTTTGAAATTCTTCCTAGCCAAAGAAAGAGAACGTTTTCTTTGTTTAACCAGTCTTTTTAGCACGATTCTCTGCCTTTTTCATGTGTTAAAATTGAGCTGGAAATTACCAATAAATGAAGCCCAAAGCTTGACCAAACTCCTGTCCATTTTTATGCTACATTCTCCATGCAAGAAAATATTGTTATCAAACAAATTGATAGGGACTAATAGCCTTAGCTTTCACTGCCTCTTAAAAAACTCCACTATTTTCCATTGATTGTGATCTCAAAATGCTGCAAATGGCACCTTAAAAGATTTTCCCGGGGAAGCATGCCCCCCCTAGAGCCTCGCACCTGCGACGCTCGTGCCCGCGGGTACGCCGCTCCTAAAACTTCCCTTTTTTGGTTGACAGGGCTGTAATCTTTGAGTAACTGAAGGAAAGGGAGAAGTACTTACATCTTTTATCCCGATAACAGTGTCATTTGGAATGAATTCTCCACCACTGAAGGTTCGAGAAATGCATGGATGACGCCCATCACGGATTTCTAAGAAAGGCTGTAGATTGAAAAAGCAAGATGTTATGTGATCAACTGCATTCTGCTTTGTCAGGGACTTTCAAGGCCTTCTTTCGTGCCGATGACAGCTATGCATTTCACAAGGCTGCGCGAAGCGCTCGGGCCGCAAATGACACTACAAGGGCGCAAATAAACAATATTCCCGAAAAAAGTCATGTCATTATCATTATTATCAATAAACAAGGCCAAATGATATCAAGAATGCGAGTTTTAATAATACAAGCTAAGCGAATAACGAATTCAAAGTCACTTCAAATCATCATGTAAGTGTTGATTGAACAAGCTATTAAAGAATCAACTCAGTCCGGTGAACTTATTTAAAATTACCGAAAAAATGCGTAAAATCGTCTATAAATAATAGGCATATCACAAAGTCGAAGCAAGAACCAATCAGCTGTAGGGCTGATAATGCATTAGCAGCCCGCTGTCAGTCTTTTGCGGCCCGCTGAGCGTGTGTTTTGAAGAGGCCGATTTTCTGTTTGGCCGCGTATATTGATAATAATTATTTAATAATGTTGTTTGTGGGGATTTTTCATCATCGTAGCTATGAACGTTCCTTCAGAAGAAACAAAATAACTCTGAAAAAAAATCAGGGTTGAATAGGGTTAACCCATGACCTCTGCAATGCAGGAGCAGCGCTCTTCGAATAATTACGCCAACCGAGTGCTGGCCATTTTGTATGATCGTAATAACGCCGTAGAGTACGTGGGTATGAAGCCACAAAAATTCATGACCTTGAAGCGTTTAATTCTGCTTCGGAGACGGGGTTTTTTTAGTTTTAAAGTTTCCCTATTTGAATGTAACGTAGCTCGTACATTCTCCCGCGCGCGCAGCATCGACCTCATTTTTGTCCATATTTGGGCACAAAATTGGTGTCCTAAAATCCCAAGCTTTGTTCAAAGGAAAAGAGTTGCACGTTACACGCTTTAAGGTCACGTGCTTCTGGCGGGGAATTTGTATTGAATTTTGCGTACAACTATACTTAACAGCGGGGGAGCTGTAATGTCAACTATTTAACAATTATCCTGCGAAATCGCGCCTGATACTTAGCCAACGAGGCCGTAGGCCGAGTTGGCTAAAATCAGACGATATTCCGCAAGATTGAACAGGATAATTGTCTTATTATTCGACACCTTGTTGACAAAGCACAATTTTTTGCGTTTATTGGGAAAAAATGCTGGAAAAACTACCATTTTTCTCATCGACACACAAAATTACGTATATCACAGGATATACGGTGAGTACGCACGACGAATATGGAGCGTGCTACGACCATATTTGGACACTGTCACAAGGTGTTGAATAATACTACTACTACTTACTAACAGTAAGGCCCCTTAAACTTGTTTAGTAAGGTGTAATACCTGGTAATCGCCTGCCTCAGTTAGTTCTGGAAGAACGATCTCTGGTCTACACATTGGTCCGTCACATTGTGAGCTGAAAAGTAATTGAACCGTTGATACCGAGTTGACGATATTTTCATTTTTTTTTAAATTCATTTGCCACAAATCTATTACATAAACACATGACCGTAACAGAAATAAAAAGAATATCAAAGGGGCGAGGAAAGTTCAAAGGAAAAAAAAGCTTATAGGCATTCGGATTCCTTATGTGAACAACTAGAAGGAAAAAGACAGTAAAGAAGAGCACGAGTGAGTTTAAAGGGGCTATGTCACGCTAAATGATGTAATTTCATGACACCCAAAATGCCCAAAAAGTAGAATGAAACATTGCAATAACCACTTAAACCTGTTGAACAACATAAAGAAATACAGCAAAAAGGAAAGAGACGCATGGATGGACACAAATGGACAAGAATGAAACAAATTGCATTGGGTAATCTTGAAAAAAGGTCGACCCAACGTTTAAGTTCATGGCAAATCGCCATTTGCTCAGAATCACCTTGTTTGTGATGTAACGACAATTTTATCGGTAAAGGAATTCCACTGAGTTTTATACTCGTGATTAACTAAAGATTTCCCCTAAACACCCAAAATAATGTGACATAGTCAATTTACAGTAAGGACACTTGAACCGTGAACACTTGACATTTTCGTGTACATTGTTTTTTTGACGACGAAGAAATAAAGGCTCTTCTTATGATGTACAGTGTTACATGTATAGCATTTTGTAAGTGTAAAAACATTAAATACTCTTGTCAAAAGGACGAGCCGAGATTCTATAGTCACTAAAAATGTACAAAAAAAATATCAAGTGTTCATGGTTCGAGTGTCCTCACTGTAATGTTCTCTCGATATGAACCTTTTCCGCAAAATCTTACTTTGGGAATTCCAAACCTTAGGTCGTTGATGAAGGATTGGAAATTATAAAATAATTAGGATAGTGCACGCACTCTAATTGGTCAATAACTGTGTTTAGATGAGAGTATGTAAATACGGCTGTGACATCACACGAATTTTGATTGGTTATGTGTTGTTAGACGCGTGTTTTGATTGGCTGTAAGGAAATATGAGCGTTTATCAAAAAAATCTGTTTCAATCAAGAAGTAAAAAAAGCCAGCATTTTCCTTCATTTGTCGAATTATTGTTGAGAAATATTTTATAAAAGCAATAGAGGACTTTTTCCCGTGTTTACATAGCCTCGACAGTTTTGCAAACCCGAGACGCATAACTGTCTCGAATTCTCCCAACTCCCCCTCGTGTTTAGATGAGGCTATGTCAACACG
This sequence comes from Montipora capitata, assembly GCA_949126865.1. NCBI lineage: Eukaryota > Metazoa > Cnidaria > Anthozoa > Scleractinia > Acroporidae > Montipora > Montipora capitata. The sequence goes on from OX421453.1 coordinate 4,273,147, forward strand.
GAAAAAGTCCTCTACTGCTTAACTGTTTGATGAGCTCTACCGCGGATGTGATCTCAAAGGAACATTAGGCCAATATCTTTCCTTCGATGAGCGTTTGCCAACATTGTGCACGCATTTCGCCACGCGTTTAACCTCGTCACAAATATTGACCAGCATAGGTGAAGTACATGCGTTCCCCATTGATGAAAGATTGTAGTTAAGTGGAAGTTTGGACTGACCTGTATGAAGCGAGGCTTATCAGCGAATCCAACACAGCTAAGCACTGGACTGCTTGGTCCCAAGTCTTGTATCTGTTAGAACAGCGCCACAGAAAGAAAAGCCAGCTCAATTACAAAATAAAAATCACCGCAGACACATGGAAACAAAATCATATTGAAATTTAAGGCGCAAAAAGTAAATTCGTGTCAGTGAGATGCTGGAAACACATAAAACTAAACAAAACACATGTTAGAGACTGTGTACATATATATACATTTTGAGGTTGAGGATCTTTGCAGTTCCTTTCTATAACAACAAAAGAAAACGCCCGTTTGCTGAAGAACAGCGCTCAATTCAGAGGATTAGTTTCTGGGCACAAACATGGCGGCCGTTTGTCAGTTTAGGGGCACAAACATGGATACCACAACGGACATAAAAGTCAAGGATCTGAAAAGCCATTTTTAGAGTTGAGGGCTTAACTGTAGAATACCCGGCCACTCCAAAACAATTAAAAAAATTGCGGCTACGTGGCTACGCGGCTACTCTGTTACGCGCAAACTATGGCAACGCCCAATTACCGCTCCAGCGTTAGAACGACTAGACACTTAAATAAAGCTACTTTCCTTTCCTGGGGAAGGCCAACTTACTCTTGATCAAACTTGTGGAACACATGTCTCATGGTGTCTTTAAGTGCTTCTTCTCGTCTTTCCTCCGCGTTCACTAACTCTGCCAGCTTGTCTTCGATCTTAGCTGTCCAGTACCGTTTGAATCCTTTTTTCTGCGACTGCAATGTGTATTCGTCTGGAATTTTACGAATTGAATCTGGAACTTCAAGCTGGTAACGATTTTTGGCTGGAGCGAAGGAAAGAAACGCAGACAGCATTCATGAAACGCAAAACAACCTTCAAAGTTACTGCTCTTACTCATTCTAAGTGGGAATCTTTACTGACGTCAATTTTCAGATTATGTCTCATCAAGATAAGAATTTGTTTCATGCTGGCATTTTTCTATAAACTTTTGCATAATAGGCTTATTAATGCACGCAGTTTGATTGGTTCTCATCTATGGTCAATTAAAGTACAGACGCATAGCTGACGTCACCATCAAAACCACCTTCAGTTTTTAATTCTTTTTAATATTCAATCTTCGTTCACTGTCTAAAATCCGCACGCGTCATTGGTTAAAATTGATCACATGAGATCCCGTTACCTAGCGACATCAAAGTGACAGAATGCGTTATTACAATAACGCATAAAAACTGTGCAGTGTTCTTCAACTTCAAACGTACATGGCTTCAAGTTCAAGATTTTCCGAGGTTGAGGAGGAAAAATTTACTGAAATAATTGACGCTGCCATCCCGGAAAACACAAAAAGGCAAACCACTTGGAGTGTGTCTATTTTCAATGGTGAGTTGAGCAAAACTGAGTTTTTTGCAAGTTTTCTTGGCAACTCTCGCTCTCTTTTGTAAGTTAAATTTGATGTCGAAGTGTGTGTAGCTTTGTCAAAAATGTTTGTTATTGGTAGTAAGTTAAAGATTCTTGGCCATTGGATGTTCTTGTTTTCATTTGTTTTTCTTTAGTTCATTGTTTTCTCATTCAAACAGGTCGGGCGGGAAGCCATTATAAGTCCATCGCCAGCAGTGAACTCAAATTGAATATTAAAAGAGTTAGAGACTGTTAGTTCGTGTTTTGTTTACAAATACACGCACTTGCTTACTGTACAATGAACTCGAAATTTTCAATACTGCACGAGGCGAAGCTGAGTGCACAATTGAAAATTTCCAGTTCATTGTACAATAATCAAGTGCGTGTATTGGAAAACAAAATACTCACAACAGTCACTAACTCTTTTAATATTCAATTTGAGTTCACTCCTGTTTGAAGTTTTTACTTACCTGAACCCCAGTAAGTGACCTAAACAAAAACAAAGAAATATAAAACAAATCAGTGTATTCAATGACATACCCATAAAAAAATGCAAGTTTTTGCTTGGCCTACGATGTCCCCATTACTATTTCACATCCTCTACCACGAAAAGTTACATAGGATTCGCAAACGCTACACTGGCCATAAAAGTACAATTACACTAACTCTTGCTAAGTTTCTAATTATATTTTGGCTTTTGCTTGCTCTTTAGCGACCCCTACCCAATCACTCCCCCTCAATAAATGCTGTAAGTCAGTGAGTCAAAAAAAGGGTTGACAACGGCCACAGAAGTCCAAGACCATCAATGAGGACGCCGACAGAAAATGGCATTTAATCAGTAAAACAATGGTTTGGCAAGTACATATCAACTTTTGTTCATTTTTTCCCATTCTTTGCAGGTCTTTATGGCAAACGCAAGATCGCGATGGTAAAGTTTGTACTTTCTTTCTTATTTTGAATGTTTCTTGAAATAAACATTTTGTCTCCTACGAGGGCCCATTAGAAAGTTTACTCTGTCCGTTGCTGGGTGATTAGACATGTCAATGAGGAACCGGGATAAAGTTGGTTAACAGTTGGGCTGGTTTGTAGATGTTAATTACACTGGAACAGTTACGAAAAAGATAAAAAAGAAGCGCAAACTTACAATTTTCTGTGATGTTCCCGTCATAGATCTCAGGGTTCCTAATATTGATGAAGGGGGGTAGGTAGGAAGTTGAGGGGGTGGTGGAGCGAAGTGTTGGTGGTGGAGGGAGGTGTTGGTGATATAGGAGTAACAGTGTGTATTTTGCAGGCTTGAATGTGCACTGTTTAAACAATTCTTGTTGCAGAATGAAAATTCGGGTAGCTACTGTCCTTCCAAATTACTAAATGTGGGTCCTACCAATATGGCAGCGCAAAATGACTACGGAGAATTGATATTTTAAGATTGACACTGACCCTGCATCCCAGTGCTGCACACTGCTTCTTGAGATACTGGTCAAACCATAGGGTAGCAGCATTTATGTCTGCCAGGGCGCCATCATAGTCAGGATCGACACCTGCAATTTAAACAAATGCCAAGATGTTGGTCGCGAAATTGCGAGTGTGGTCTAATATACAGCAATTTGACGGTATGCTTAAATAAGCATGTCTCCTCTGTCTCGGAGAAATTCATATATATATAAGCTGCAAAATGATTTATATCAGGTTCATATTCTCTCATATTTCATATGGGTACCAAATGTTGATAAGACTGTGCGTCGTACAATTCTGGGAGAATTATGCCGTTGAAGGCAGTGAGGTTATCATGATCAAAGAAGAGGGTTGGTGTAGTGCATAGAGTTCTCACAATACCACTGAGTCTGTTGATTTTCTTATCTACCCAAGACGGCTTTTTTTTCTGGGTACGGTGACTTGGTCTTATTGGCCTCTCATTAAAAACCATCATTTGAGTTAAAGGGGCTATGTCACGTTATTTTCGGTTGTTTAGGGGAAATCTTTAGTTAACAGGGAGTTTAAACAAAGATGACGGCTAAGGAAACGGCAACGCCACAAAGCAAGAATATGATTGGTTAAAAAATAAAAAATACTCGTGCTGCACCGTGCAGCACAAATTTCCGTGCATCCTTTTGCCGTATTCAGCAACGCAAAATCACCAAATTTGAGGTTATGGCGTCAACGTCAGCATATAACAATGAACCATTCATTTTCTGTTTTGACTTTAAACCGTCCGCACCAATCCAGTTACAGGATAGTTCGCCCGTTAACAAGACGGAATACAACTTCGTTTCCAGGGTCTCTCTTCTCTGACAACAATCGAGGCAGAGACGAGAGACTCTGGGAACGAGGTTGGACGGAACATTCGGGAATTATTTGCGCAAGCGCTAAGTTATACTTTAGAGTGACGTTGTCCTTGCTTAAACTCTCTAATCACGAGTTAAAAACTCGAACACGGTACTGTGGAATTCCTTTACTGATAAAATTATCGTTACATCACAACCAAGATGATTCTGAGGAAAAACGACCTTTATCCAGGCGATTTGCCGTAAACTTTAAGAACGTCGGGCCAACTTTTTTAAGGATTACCCAAATGCAATCCGTTCCATTCGCGTCCATTTGTGTCCATCCATGCTTTTCTTTCCTTTTGCTGTATTTTTCTTATGTTATTCAAGAGTTTTAATTAATAATAATAATAATAATAATAATAATAATAATAATAATAATAATAATAATAATAATAATAATAATAATAATATATAATAACGACTTTATTTGCATAATAAAAATATTTACAAAAATTAAAATATCTCTAAAAGGTAAGAACTATAAATTTACGAGCAATATAGATATTTCTCTGT
>OX421453.1:4280105-4282605 GCA_949126865.1 Montipora capitata
TACTGTATTTACTCGAATAAGCGCCACGGCGCTCATTTAACTTTTCGCCCCTCAAGTGCAGCGCTTATTTAAGAATTGGATGCCACACAAAAATATTTCTGTACGGAGATTAACAGAAACGGCATTTTAATGGGGGAGCAGTGAGTCCGGTTTTGCTTATCTCGTGCTAATTAGAGGTATTGTTATTTTTACCCCACTAAGAATACAAAATTTAAATAAGAAAAGAAAAACAACCTGAATTGGGTACGAGCTGACTGTCTGTCATTTCTTCGTAAAAAAGTTCGGAATTCTAATGTACCTGAATGAAGAGGAGTGGTTTCGAAATAGCGCAACAATCTCGGTTGCCTTACTGAAGCCTTCCAGCACAGTAAGGAAATCATTTATTTTCCGTTTACTGTATGTGTCTTCATTGTACAAAATGGCTCGGTGAGCTGGGTGATTTTGATCCTTTGGTAAACTCAATGTATGGATTCTGGAAAAGAAAAGGATATTTTCATTTTTGTTACAATAACTTCTGTGAAAGATAAGAAAAACAACAAATAATTTCACAAAAAGAAATTTGGGCCCTGTTTCAAGCAGATGTGGTTAGTGCTACTGTGATGCTAAGGTGACCCTAGCAATGGAGGGTCCAGCCCTAAGCTTTGAATTTCTTATCTTGATCAACAGGAGTCGTGTTTGGGCTGTCTACACCTTACAACAATTATATCAATAATGCGCATGCGTTGTGCCATTGTGCTTACCACATGGAGAAAACGAAGAAAAAAACTGCAAAACTAATCAATATCATCTTTATTTTTATACTACTAGCGGAGCTGTGAGTAGTCAAGGGGTTAGTCACGTAAGGCTCAGGGACCGCTTAACCTCTCCCTCTTTGGATCGAAAGTGGTGCAGGGGACCCCAAAACTCTCAGATGTGATTCTGTAAAATCTCTTCACAAGATCAATGAAATGTCAGTCACACAGGCATTGAGAATGAAGATATCTATCAGCTGTGATTTAACGATAATTTTATCAGTAAAAAAATTCCACAATACCATTTTCAAGTTTTAAACTCGTGTTTAACAAAAAATTTCCCCTATACACCCTAAAATAACATGAGATAACCCCTTTAAATCTCTTGTGGATTCAACCCTATTTGTTTGTTGAAAACTGGCTTTGGCCAAACAGAGAACCTCTACAGATGAATACTAAGCATTTTGCTTAGCTCTATTCTTGCATACTTTTTTAATAATCTTTCCAAGTCTGGTAAGGTGCACAACAGTTCTTTGCATTCTGCTATCAATCCCTGGTTGGCCATAAAATCCTCAACTGCATTCAATCTGTATGAAAACGAAAAAAAAAAACTTAACTGAAATATCATTAAAATATCATTTAAGAAGCAGGTGGGGACTGAAAATGAGCCCAGATCTTAAGGACAGAGCAAGCCTCGCAGTTTTTTTCCCCACACATAGACCAACATGCAATAGCAATTGCATAATCCAACAACGGATCAAGGCTGCATTCCATTTTATATCCACCCCCTCTCTATGGAGGGGATGATACTACAAAACAACAAAGTTGAAAGCACTGGTCAATGCAATGTCCCCTCTCCAAAATAAATTGACAAAAATAATTCATAAAAATAGGGCATTTTGATTCATTCTCTGGTAGTATGTGCAAGGGGTCTGATGGTTGAAGAAGTCTAAATAAATTATTTTGTGGATATTTAAATGGTGTGGCCCATGGGTAGGAATATTCCAGAAAGACAGCATTGTACCCAAATCAAGAATTCTTGAGGACATAACACTGTGTTCATTGCTTACTGATTAAGGCACAAACCTGTCATTAATTGCGGATGGATTGCACAGAGGTGCACAAAGCCACTGCTTAAACAAACGTTTACCTAAGGTAAAAGAAACAGAAATATCATCCTGATGTCACTAGTGATCGAATGTGCAACGGTACATCACAAGATGGCTGTTAATGAGTCTAAATATAAATAACAATTTTTGTTATATCACTCGGGCTTGACAGGTTTTGTTTTGTATCTTTTCTGGTGGTTGCTTTTTTATTGTAACGCAGCTGTACATTAATTCTTCACTCACCAAATGCTGTAGAACAGTGGTCTATTTTCTCCAGTAAAGTGCCTTCAGTGGATGAATCAGGACCATTTGGGATGATCTCCAGGTTTGTCAGGGTTATATTATCAAGAATCTGTTGGAATAAATGTTAAATTAATATTATTCCAAGAATCCAAAAATTTTCACAAAATTTCATGGGCAATCTCTGTGAATGAATAAAATGTCCCATCACTATACAACAAATACCATATGCTGTCTTCCTTTTACAAAAGCTGCACTTCTCCCAATGTTTGGAGAGCTATCCAGAGGGATGTATTCCTGAGTAGATATGAAAGCAAACGATATTATCGTCAGAAAACCAGAAGCAAATTTAATCAAAGATCTATACATAATGATTTCCACTAGGGATCCCACAAATACTTTGGATGATCTCAGGGATCT
>OX421453.1:4285105-4337605 GCA_949126865.1 Montipora capitata
TAACAAATAAAAAAACTATTATGATAAACACTAACTTCTCAGGATTGTTTATATAAGTTAGTAAAAACTTGTGTAAGGATGTAAGTATTTTGTTTGTTTAATTACACCATTCCGTACAAATGAAAACCGGAATCTTCATAACAAACCACTTCTATTTACAAAGCTACGTAAATGACGTCCCCACCATAAAGCTCTGGTTAGCAGTAGGGGGAGTCTTCTTGTTATCAATGAAGTGGTATTGAGAACGCGAATTTGAGAAACGTAGGCAAAGCAAAGCCCTGTATTGATAAATTTTGCGATATCGAAATGTGTGAGAATTGAACGCATTTCGTCGCCATCATCATGCGGATAATTCTAGACCCGCCGGGATAATAGCAAGGGAACTGAAAATAATTTTTGTTCAGAGACACTTGTAACAATTTGATTAATTGTTTACGCTTTTCCGTGCAGTCCAATGATTACAAGTTTTGTTAGTTGAAACTCGCGAATGCAATCAAACTCACGCAATGCAAAGCTCATGTATCGGGCACCGTGGTACCTTGTGTCAGCATATGGCATCTTGTTTATAATAATCACCATTGCAATAACTTGACAAAATATAAGATATTGCATTGTGAGATAAATCTTAGGTAAACGCAAAGTTGATAGTGAAGGGAAAATCCACTAAAAAAAACTTTTCCTCGCCACAGTCATACATGTATCTATGGTGCCCTAAGGGTATCACTATGTCGTGTTGTCACTCTCAACTTTTTTCCCTGACTTTTGGTTGCTTGATTACGAGATATTAAGCAACGATTCCTTTGTTAATACCCCAAAAACATCAATAGGTCTTGACGAAAATCAATTAATTTTGTTGCAAATCTTTAATTCTTATAATCAGACAGTGAGATGTGGATGATGTGAAACCAATAAAAATTACATGTAAAAGCAAAGCTTCAGAAAGGAAGAGTACGTGTATTCAAAACGTAAACAGTCAAGCTAAAAACTGTTGAGATGTGTAGCACAATCACCATACCCACTTGGGGGTGACTCAGAAACATTTCCTGATTTATTCAGTATAACGTCTTCAATGAAGCTATATTTTTGCTGAATGCTAAGGTTATCCTTGTTGATTAGCATACAGGGTGTAAAAAGGGTAAGCGACTTTCCTTTCCTGAGAAAACAAAGGAAAAGGATAGAAAAATAGGAAAATTTTGAGTGTAACGCGTAACACAATTTTCAAATTGAAAGTCTTCAAAACCACTTTTCATAAGAGAGAACACTTATGTGGATTAACGGACAATGACCAGTGATAACACGCAGTAAATACTACATATGAGCCAAATTAAAACAGTTCAAGTTTAATAAAACACATTAAAAAGATTCAAAATTCCGTAGTTTCCTTACTGTAACGCTGTGTTTTGGAATTCTGGCGCTCACTAGGTTATAGTTTGAAACAAGTCTTCAATTGATATCTGTGGCTTCAAAACCATCTCAACTAAATGCTCATACCTTGTGCTTTAACATACAGAAAAATTAGTTTGAGGGATCCACTACGAATGGAGAAATCACTCCTCAAAACAGTCGCTACGCTTTTTCTGTTCCGCAATTACGCAATAATATTTTTCGAGACCACTTCTTTCAATGTTGCTCCTGCTCCAACCAAGGCGTAAGTGGGTTCCAACCAAGCATTTTCTGAATGCTCACAAGTTCCACTAGCTATTTCCACAGTTTCGTCATCGTAGCTTTCAGGGTCGCGAAAATATTAGCCTTTGACTGAGTCGCTACGTTTTTTTTAACATGCCGGGCCATATTGAACCTAGTCTTGAGTGCCAGTGAACATCACAAATCTACTTCGCAAAGAAGCCATGATTTCCATGTGCTTCACAAGGCTTGGTAACCTTTCCTCTATGGATATTATTGGGAAGTCCACAATGTCTTTTCAGGGGCAATTTTCAGGAAATTGAGAGAGACATCTGCTCTGACCTCAAATTGTAAAGTGGAGCGAAAAAGTGAAGCAGAAAGCCAGCGTTTAGGGTGTCAATAGAACTAAATGAGGGGATGCTATCCTCCATGTAGTGAAAGCTTTCTGTTTTTACTTTTTATTTGCCTCAAAATTGACTATCTGTATGAAAGACCACGCCTGCAAGGGGTCATGGGTAAATCAAAAATTCAGTTTTAACGGACCAAACATTAATATTTTCCGAACAATTAGAAAGATATGAAAGTCTGGGTGTGAAATAAGCCAAAATAAGTGATTTTCACCCCAATAAACACAATTTCACAATTTTTAGTTATGTTACAGAAATGGGTACCGTGATCATGCTACTCATCTGAATGAACCAAACTCTTGATAACATCACTACTTTAATACTTATACATGCACTTAATAAGCCTCTGCGTGTAAATTCTCACCGCACTTTCCAAAAAGTTGCGTGTATTTTTTACATGCACTTTCGTGTATTTTTTTTACTTGCGTGTTTTGCGCGTGTAAATTGGGTGTAAATTGCATGCAATATGGCGTCTTTTCACGCAGGAAACACGCGTGTAATGCTGACATACCCTCCGCCTGTACTGTACAATATTTGTGTCAGATCTGTTAGTACCACATTTACAAAGTCTTGGCTTCGCCTCCAGTTTGTAAATGTGATACTGATATGCCCCTCGTATTGTATAAAAAAAAAATTAAAGTCACTGCTTACGAGCCAGAAGGCCAATCAGGCCGGCACTTATCTCCGGTTTCTGTAGCATGAAGCGATTAGGAATATTTATACTCCCCCTGGATGGGATGCTAGTCCATCGCAGGGTTACCCCCAGCATTAAATTCGCCGGTACCCATTTATACACCTGGGTGGAGAGAGGCACCGTGAGAATAAAGTGTCTTGCCCAAGAACACAACACAATTTCCCCAGCCAGGCCCCAAGTTACCCGGACCACTCGATCCGGAGTCGAGTGCACTAACCATGAGGCCACCGCACCTCCTGTATTGAATAGACAACTGATTTATTACCTCCATCCGTTAATTTCTTTAACACATCTGGCCAGCTCTAGAATAGAAAAATAAGGCATGCTACAACTTCTCCAGAATGCTTTCTTTTTTTGCAGTTCTGTTTTGACAACAATTTCCCTTTGGCTTCAAAGTCTTTTCCTTTTGCTACTCCCAGTTCCCATGTGCCATTTCATATTTTCCTAACATACCATCTTTTGCATGTCAACAATACAGAACAATAAAATTCTCTTCACAGCTGTTGGCTATTATGGGACCACTACATGTACCACAGACTTTAAGAAACAAGTTACCTTTACAGAACTCTCTGTGCTGTTATTGTTTTCTTTGAAATATTCCTCTTCCGCAAAAACTTTTAATGTCTTGCTTGGCTCCCAGAACTGGGACCCTGTTAAATTTGGAAAATAATGAAACATGAAAATGAAAGCTACATGTACTATCAAAGGAAAAAAAAGAGGAGTAAATCGGTAAATAAAAGTAAATTTAGAGGACAGCAATAATGAACTCTTCTTACAGGTAAAATGTTTTTTGCGCAGCTAGCTAGGGGCATTGAGGGCTTCAGAAATAAAAAAACCATGGCCGTGTTAATGGAAAAACGTAAGCAGCTCCAAAGACGAAAGGAAATAAATTCTGGCTCTTCTACCACTGAGCTGTCAAGCAAAACTAGGTGCTTGTCAATTGCTAAAGTTGCTCCATTACCACTACAACAACCTTTCACTTAGGGTGCGTTCGATTGACCCTATTCCGGAATAAGAATATGTCAGTGGAGTTATCTAAAACGGCATGTCTGGTGTTCTAAAGCAACAAGAAAAATAAAGATATGTTTAATTAAAATAGCATTTTAGCAAGTGTTTGACAATTTTACCGTGAATCTTCGTAAAAACGAAGGATTTTTAACCTATATTCCATGTATTCCTATTCCGGAATACGGTCAATCGAACGCACCCTTAGAAAGTTGACACTGTACATAGTGGAAGACAAAGCCCGAGTCTACCCCTGTAGAGAAGAGTTTGTTACTCTCAGCCCTAATCCGTGGTGGACTGAATGAAATGGCTGATTTGTGGAAGCAGAACAACTAATGGCCGCTTGTTATTGAGCCAATATGTTGTGTGACTGCCTTGGATTAAAATCTTTCCAGGAGAGGGATAAGGCTTCCTTCATATAACAAGGATATAGTGTGTTACTGTGCATACCTGGAATAAGGTATTCTTTCATAGATGACATCAATTCATGATTAAGCACATGTTGAGTTTTGAGCATTAAACCACCACGGGGGCACAGTACCTGACAAATGTCACACATACTATAATGAGTACACCTTATTAATTTTGCTCATACATTTTGTTTTGCCAATGTATGTTTAGATCATGTGACAATTCTCAAGAGAGTATTAATTTTCCTCCAAAGGCAGCCATATTCAAACCGGCATGCACTTGTCTTAAATGATCTGGACAAAGGATCAAATCTCCTGAAAATCAGTAAAATTAATGATCTGTTTTGGGAAACAAAATGCAACAGAAAATATGAGCGGTTGCATATTAAATTTAAAACAAACTCTGGAGATGAGATTTGTGTTTGATACTAAAGCCAAACAGCAGGCTGGAGCTGGTCTTGGAACCATAAATATTTTCCTGGAAATTAACTTGGACTAATTTATGTCGTTTTACAACTAAGTAATTAAATAAATGTGCAACTGTAGCATTACAGTTAAGGAATGAGGATAGAGACACAAACAGTTCAAGCTGGGCTATGGATTGTTAAGTTGCCTTTTACCATTCTTGGCTTCTTCTTAATTAGCTAGGGACTTCGAATTCCTACAGTCTAAAACTTGATAAAGTACATGTAACATGGTCCTGGTGAGAGTAGCCCTGAGGAAAGTTGTGGGTAATATTGACTCAAAATATTACTGAGTCTAGTAATGTGTGTCGTGCAAGTGAACTGTATACGTACTCTGGAGTTTGATCTACAATCATGTAAATGATCAGTGGATATATATGGGTTATTGACCAAGCTTGTTCGGTCAAGATGGCTGGATATTGGCCAAGTTCTTTTCCAGCCATTTTGACCGAACAAGCTTTGTCAATTAAGGGTTTATTATATGGAATAAAACATCAAGACATAGCTCTATCTTGCCTGCTCAGGTAGCCAGTCACAGTGCAGGATTTGGTTTATCTTGCCCGATTATGGAGCTAGTCATAATTATAATAAATGATGTTACTGGTCAGTCTAGTCAGCAGAAACATGTATGTTCCTGGATGGCAAGATTGTGAATGCTGTTTCAATCTATTCAAGTCATTCCGATTGCTCTACTGTTTCTTCTTACCTGATCAATAATAACTACATCAAGTTTTGATATGACTCAAGGGTTCAAACTATCATTTAGCTAAATTTTGGTACCGTTTGTTGCAAAACTCAAAGTTACTGCAAGTGCCTGAAACTGCAAAGAGGATTGTGCTTTACTTCACACCTGTACTGGAGTGTAATGAGCAACCAGAGTCCTGAGACGAGAAGCTTGGCGATCATCTTGGAATTGTCCAATCTTGAAAAAAGAGATTATCCGTAAATATTACAGCTTACAAACAGAAAAAGGATTTTAGTATTAGTATCTGTACATTTTCAGAGGAAATTTTCATAAAAGAATGCTACCCATTAGCAAAGCAACAAACTGTTCCTGGATTATACATGCTTAATTAATACAAGTTGTATAAAGCTTTTTTTAGTTTTCTTCTTTGCATAACTGTTTTATTCCTGAAAGTGGCACTCTGCAGACAAGTTTTGTTCGTCACCTGACCTTAGTACAGATCATATCCTCAAAAGTAAATTTGTATTTGCCTAAATTCTTTATCTTTTGCAGTAGTAGGCATCTCGTCAACCCAGCGTGAGAAGATATTTTATAACAACCTCAGCAGTACAAACAAGAATAAGCAAAGGCAGAATTAAGGTAGAATCCCTACATTTAGGGTGCGTTCGATAGACCATATTCCGGAATAGGAATACATGGAATATAAGTTAGAAATCCTTTGTTTTTATGGAGATTCACATTAAAACTGTCAAACGTCTGCTAAAATGCTATTTCAAACATTTTTTTATTATCCTTGCTGCTTCAAAGCGCGTCAAACCTACCGTTTTAATCATCACTCCACGTATTCTTATTCCGGAATAGGGTCAATCGAACGCGCCCTTAGTTACATAGATGACTATGAAAAGAGCGAGGATAATAGTGCCTTTACATTGAGCAAATCAATCAGGGAGGTAGGAAATGCCAGCCAAGGAAGCATGTCACTGTAATCGTGACTGAGCAGTGACGGCAAAAGGCCCTGTGCTTGTTAAGCACAGGGCTTGAAATTGCGACCAATACAGTTGCATTTGCGACTAAATTTTTCCCCTTGCGACTAAAATATCTGGAGAAGTTGTCACCTTCGCTCTTTCGAAACAAAAGGATTAGCAGTTGCCACTTTGCTGCTACTTTTGCTAATTTAAAAATAAATAAATAGCAAAATTATTTTGTTTCTCGCTGTGAATTTTCTCTGAAGATAGCGTAATTGTTGAGTAATTTAGCTGCGATGTTACATGCACAGCTCCATTCCTTCGACCTTCGCCATTCTCAGCGGTTTCTTTACACACAGGTATTGCGGGCTCATATTTTTTTGCTAAACTGCTGACAACACAATGCAGCGCGGCGAATTTGCGACTAAAATTTGCAAAATTGCGACTAAAGTTTCATATCTTATCGCAAAATGTGACTGGATTTTTTCATTAATTTCGAGCCCTGAAGCACCCACCTTCCAGTTTGCATATGTTACAAACTGAACATAAGACATCTGCTCTTATTCTGGACATATCTGCACTAATTAAGTTTGTTCACACTTCAGCTGACAAATTGGAAAAAGTAATGAAAAGGCTGTTCAATTCGTTTCTAGAGACAAACATAGTCCATACGAAAAACTCCATAGGGCCTAGGGAAAAAAAACATTACTGGAACAAAGATTACATAAAATCCTTTGTACAATCTATAAACTTGCACACGAACCCAGAGAGTCTGATGGAGTTAATATCATCAAGAGAAACACTATATACCTTGAAAGGAAGAGACATTCTATCAATATCAAAGGTTGACACCATCAAGTTCAAACTAAAGCGCTGGCGTTATACCAGGCAACCAAACTTCGGAACAGCTTACCAAATATTGTTGGAGCGTTATCGGATTTCAAAATGTTTAGAAACCTTTTAGTGAACAAATCAATACTCCAATAACGTAGCCATGAACTGCTCTTATTTCATATGTAAACTGATTTTATCTTGCCATAACTATCTTACCTTGTACATGTATATCATTGATTTTATTCTCTAATTATTGATTTTTTTACCGTGGCAAGTCTGTAAACTAGCTGGTACAGTTTTTCCACGTTAACTAAAGTTACAGTTCAGTTTCACTCACATGAAATTTTCCAATAGATGTATCAACAAAACAAACTCCATAAAAGCTTTCACCAGAATCGTCAGAGCCCTGAAAGGAAGTATTTTGAAAAGCTCATCACTGTAGTTCTGAACATTGCTTGAATGGAAACGAAAAAAATATTAAAAATTTTGATGTAAATATCAAAAAACTACAAGTGGAAACACTTTAGTTTGAAGATGCTGAGGGCTTTTGCAATAAGAATGTACCACACACCTTCTCAGAAATAGCCAGAAGATAAGCTGCCTCACTGTCAGTGCAATCACCATCAAGAAAACTATAGGTCTTCGTTCCTGCAACAAATAGAAAAAGTGGTAATGAAACCAATAACGATAACAACAACAATAACATTAATAATAATGCAATTGAATTTTCCTTGCAGTACCTCTTTAGAGTCCGTGCATAATCGTACAGCAAAACTATGGCAACTGCACATTGTTTGGGATTCCTTGGAAGAAAAACTGTCAGTGCCACTTAAAACTCCTTGTTAATAAGCAGACAATACATTTTTTTTATTTCACCTCCTATTTCTCTGGTAGACTTTCATATACTGGACTAAAATGGCACAGGACAAAAGAACCATCATTATTCCAATTAGGCCTTGCTAATTAGATATTGTTATGTTCACTTTGTTCTTTTGTTTTATGGACATTAATTATTTCAGATCCAGTATACAGTTTAGCAAAGACCAGCCTATTTCTCCAACTTAACACAACACCTTTGACAGTGAAAAATTTATGGCAACCTTCCAATTTTGAGACTGATATCTCCGACAGTGACTCTGAATCTGGGATGCACATGTGGCACAGCTAATGACCACTAAACCAGCCTGCATTTAATCCAATAATGAAAAATTACTTTTAAAAAGGGGGAAGGAATAGACAGCGCAAGAAGAATTATCTACTGTAGGTGATGACTATCTGCATGTACAAAAATAAATCTGAGAATTCGAAAATGTATGTTAAAGGATGTTATTTGCATGGGTAATCAAATGGTGATGAGTCAAATTAGGGAATACTTTCATGTGCATTTTGTCCAAATTCAAATCATTTCCCGAGCTTTTAGGCGAGGGAGATTATTTGATTTTGGACAAAATGCAAGTGAAATTATTCATTAATTTCACAAGTATACGTTTCGATTAGCTCTTCATATCATGGGTGACATATTACTCCTTTATTTTCAAACCTGGGTGCCATTTTGGCACTGTAGGAAAAATTGCCATGGCAACATTCTAATTTCACATGTAAAATTACAGGTATAAATTATTGCTGAAATTTGTGCCAAAATTAATTAAGGAATAATTTGTCACCCATGTTATTAGAACAATAATCTACCGGTATTTACCTTTTGTAATTACTGCACATATTTCCCTTTTGACCACTTGGTCAGACCTTGAAACAGTATGAACTGTGGCAAAAACATAGAGAGAAAATTAATATATTAGGGACAAACAACGTGGCTTTTGATTTTTGGAGAGGGAGTCAACACTTTCTGGAATATGAAATTTTTCTGAGCATCAGTATTTGCCAAAAAAAATTCTCTTGCACAACCTGTTTTAATTGTGCAATAATTATTAGTTTAATTACTGCCCATCTTAAATCAAATCAAATCAAATCAAAAACATCTTAAGTTTATTTGCTCTTGTGCACTAATTACATTGAGGTCATAAATTAAATGGTAGATTACTAATAATAATTATGAGCATCTATTTGAGCCTGGAGACTGAAGCAACCAAGAGGTTTTCGGGTCAGTCTCCAGACATTTTAAAAAATGTTCATGGGGGAATAATTATAATGTTCATAATATACATAATTGAATTAATAGTGACTAAGATACGGTAATTTTAAAGGATGCTGCTCAGACAATAGAATACAGTCACAATTTTTTAAAGAAATTGAACACATTGAGATCTTTCATATCAAGAGGAATGCTTTTCCAATAAAGAGTCCTATTATAAGCCACCGTGACTGTTTGATTTCCAAAATTGGTGCAACTTTTGATTTGTAGAAGTTTTGCTTACAGGTATATCTAGTGTTACAGGAATGAAAATTAGGTAATAGCATAGTGAAAAAATTTTGAAACAGTTTTGGCAGGAGGCATTTATGCTATAGGTGTGCAAATGTGAGAACGTACGTGACAGCGATAAACAATATTAATTTTACTGTTACAATATCTAATAGATTTAGCAAGGGGAGAATACTCTTCATTTTATAATCACGAGTTTTCACGGAAACAATTATAAGTCTTAAGACATTGTTTTGTTTCTTTTTGCACTTTTTTTAATGTGTGATCGATATGCGCTTCCCCAGGCTAGGATTGCATACTTACGACATGTAAGGAAATATTATACTATAACAGAGTTATCTCATTTGAGGGAAAGTTACACGTAGACAGTGTACTGTGACAATATCATGTTGTTTACAGCAGCCAATCAGATTGCACCATTTACACATGCTCAAAGAAGTCTTGTTTCTGTCTTTTGTGATGCTTTGACACAGTAGCTTTGTAAGTTTGTTTGCTGAACTAGTCATTAAACCAGTAGAGTTCTGGAGTATTTACCAATCTATTTACATATACCACTCCCTCCCCCCCCCCCCCCCCCCTCAAAAATCAACTTATTATCAAGAAAAACATATCTGCATACTTTTCTTGCACCTCTCTTTCATCATTTCTGGTGTTTCCGTTTGTTCCACTCTTGCAACTCTGTAAAGGAGTATTTATGTTTGAGCTAATAATCATTTTTGAAAACAACCAAATGGTCCATAATGAACTTTTCTCAGTAACTTACTTGTATCCCTTTTCAATGAGAGTGTCAGAGTATCGACCAAATGCAATTTCAGGAAAGCCAGCATGGGCAAAATTACCCTGAAAACGAAAAATTTAATTTATCCCTTTGTCCTTTTATTGCCAACTTTCAACTGTTTCGGAGCCACCTTTTACATGCAACTTTCCACTTCAGTTGCACTTGTGAAGGAACCAAGAAGAGGTGAACTGTAGTAAGTATTTTCACAACTTTCTACATTACATTTTATCAAGGGTTCCAACCAGTTTGGAGTAAGGAGTAAAAGGGAGCTTGCAAGTGAAAAGTGTAGTTTCCTTATTTTCAGTTGAACACAGGATCTGGAAGGGTGTCTACAAACCGAAGACCGAAGACCGAAAAGTGCTAAAACGCTTTTTTCAACGCCAAAAACATAAAATCAATTAGGTCTTCGTTTTGTAGTTTTACCCACCTCAAACTACAAAACGAAGACCCTCGCTAAAACTCTCTAATATGTCAGTGTCCATTTTGTAGAAATTTCCGCCTCAAACTGACATTTAACAATTCTAATCTGACTGTTGTTTTAGCGTAAAATCTCTCAGTATTAAACCCCACTTCTCTTCTAACAACCCCCCCCCCCTCCCCTCCATCAAGCCCCCTGTTTGGAAGTCATTTTTTGGTAAACTTGACTTTTTGGTCCATCGAGGGGGTGTACACGCACTACTAATCGGGCGAGGGCATCACGAAGTGTGCTGCTCCTTTCGTCGGGTACAAGGCATGATGCAGTGTAGGAGGTGGTGCATTCTCTCAAAAGGAGCATGAATTGACGACTGCGTCTAATGATATTGGTGGCAAATGACACGCCCACGACTTCAGGTGGATCTTCCGATAATTGGCTGGCAAGGGAGGTAGGGAACTTCTTGAGTGAGGCACAAGTGTGGCAAGAGTCTGATACTCGAGTGATAGCAGCACTCATATCCAGGGCGAAGAAGTGACGCTGCATCACCATTTGGAGTTGGTTCTTAGAAGGGTGGTCAAGCTTGATGTGAATAGCAGTAAGTAGGCCGTCAAGTATGGAACGGGTACCACGATCAACTCAATAGGGCGGGAGAGTGGTTGTTGACGTTGGACGACGAGTAGGCCGTCCTTGGAAATGGAAGTGACATTAAGACGGCACTTTACGTCTCTGATGTTGGTCAGTTTCTTGGAAGGGCGGGTGCCCTGTTTCAAGTGAGCATAGACGCGCCATAGATTGGGGCACTCATGTTGAACACTGAGCCATGCGGGTCTGCCAGTGAAGGGTAGGCGCTTGGTGTTCTCCAACACTTCTTGAGTGGAGATACCACGGACGACTGAAGTTTCTGTTTCATGAACGAAAGAGCAAATTTGACACTGGGGTTCGTTACAGTCTGGAGCATTACGACTGGCAACGTCGGAGGGTAAATTGGCGGTGCCGGCAAGACGTTGAAGGCTAACTTGGTATCTACTGACTGTGGTCAACAAGGAGGTAACCCATGGACTGGCGGAAAATTCTCCTCGGCAAAGTTTGTTCAAGGCCTGGACACAGGGCTGGCTATCAGTCAAGACGCAAGCACGGTGCTTGGATTGAATGATGAAGGGGCTAAAGTGCTTTACAGCAGCGGCGATAGACAAGGCTTCGACCTCACATGGTAACCACGTGACCTGATGCTTGCGTAGTTTAGAGCTATAGAAGCCGGCAAGGTGGAGGCGGTCTTGGCGGGTAACTTACAAGGTAGCTCTGAGACCACGTTTGGTTACTGAGCCATCAGTCACAGTCCAAAGCTGGTTGGAGGCACGAGGGAGGACGATAGACTTGTGCGAGTTAAGGGCATCTTGTGCAGTGGTGAATCTTTGGCGAAGGCATTCGTCCCACTTAACGTGGTCGTGAGATTGCAGATTGGCCAAGGCTGACTCGAGTGGGTCCACAAGTTGAGAGCAGTGAGGGAGGACACGGCCAAGGACTTTGTAGGCGCCAATAAAGGAACGTAAACTTTTGACAGACTCTGGAGGGCAGCAGGTTGCGAGTGCTGTGATGCGGTGGGGCCTTGCAGATAAGGAGCCTTGTGACCAGATCCAACCCAAGATAGTGGTTGTTTTGGGGCACATGACAGTCTTACATGCAGACAGTCGTAGATTACACTTGGTAAGGGCGTCAAGTATTCGAGACCAGTTAGTGAGGAGCTCTTGTGGGGTGTCACCGCCACAATAAAGATCGTCAGCAAGTTTTGCAGCGCATCCCTCTTGGAGGAAGGCACCAAGAACGCGACACATTAATTCCTCTAATGTGGTCTCTGAACCAGGCATTCCCATGGCTGACCTGGTATACACTCTGATGCCGCCAAACGGAGTGGCCACACCGCAGTATTTCATGGAGGTCTTTGATAGCGGTATCTGGTAAAAGGCACGGGTGAGGTCAGACTTGATGATGTACTTCCAAGGGGCGATGGTGCGGAGAGTAGAGTCGACATCAGGCATCAGCGAGGGGTGTGGTTTGCTGAAACGACCAACGTCCGTGAAGGCTGTAACAAGACGAAATCCACCCGAAGGTTTTTTGATGAGGAATGACGGGTTGAGGTACTCAACGGTGACTCCAATGTCCTCCAGACGTCGGAAGACCTGACATTGCTCCAACTCATCAAATTGTTGCTGCAACTCGAC
This sequence comes from Montipora capitata, assembly GCA_949126865.1. Lineage (NCBI taxonomy): Eukaryota > Metazoa > Cnidaria > Anthozoa > Scleractinia > Acroporidae > Montipora > Montipora capitata. The sequence goes on from OX421453.1 coordinate 4,297,985, forward strand.
CAGCTTGTCACGGGAATATTGGGGAACGCGGCCTTTGCGTTGGGGAGGTTGCACAGGTTCCATGTTGAAAGAAGCTTGGACAGGACCAGCTGTGCCGTTGTATCCGACAATGGTAGGATTGAAGACTTCATCGTGGGTCTGGAGCACTTGGCGGAACTGGCTACAGATGGTGTCAGGTAAGATGTTGTCGGGGTCAACTTTGACCGCATCCGAGAAGAACTCAGACTGCGGTGAGTTGCTTCCGCCAGGGTGGGGAGGTGATGGGTGCGATCCGTCAGGGGGAGATGTGGGAACCACGGTTGTGGTGTGACGAGCTTGGCAGAGGTGTTCGTGGCGTCGCACTGTCCTTGGTTCAGTAGTGTTGTTGAGTATACGAACTCTATTAGCCACTGCTTCTACAATGTGGGGCTGAGGCCAGAGCTGTGAAACTTTGGAGCAGTTATTGGACGGTGCATCAGTACGGGCTTCTATGGCTAAAGTGCAGTCAGGATCTAAGTTGGGAGGTATGTCGAGCTCAAGATATTTCCCCGGAAGGATACCTGTGGTAGGGGCTGAAGAGCGTAACACATAAGACTGGGTGCGACGGACAGCATGAGCCTGGGAGCTGGCATTTGACTCGGGATTGTAGGCGAGTATCTTGGAGCCTTGGATAAGAACCTGTCCCTTTGCCGGGCGAACAGATATGTCATTGGTGATCATGAATGGAGTTCCGGCTAAGGCATCGACATCCAAATCTTCTACCACTAGGGCATCAAGGGTCAGGCGTATGACAGCTCGTGAAAGGGTGAGGTGGGTCTCGTCGACAACGACGAGCGGCGCAACTCCATCTGCTTGTAAGGCCTGTTGGGATGTTTTGACAATGGGAGCATCTATGCTACGGGCGACCGAGGCCTTGATCATGCTGGTTTCGGGACCAGTGTCCAAGGTTAGTTTGAGCGGGTGGTGACAGTAGAAAATGAAATGGGGGGATTGCTTTGTGCTTACGCGGCGAGACACGATCCTGGCCGTGGAATGGAGAGGAGAAGCAACGTCCTCTGTCTCGGGTGGACAAAAGAAAACGGAGTCAGTGGGATCATCTTCATTGTCGAGGCTACTTGTGAGACGTGCTTTGGCGAGGAAAGCGCGGTCTTCAGCAGGTAGGTAAGTGCACTGACTTAAGTGACGATCGTTACGGCCGGCCTGCTTGCACAAGGGGCAAGACTTGACTTGTGGTTTAGGGCCTGGTTTTTGGGAGCTATTGTAACCAGGACTCCTTGCAGGAGGCTGTCTGAACTTCGATGCCGTTGAACGCAAGATTTTAGCGTCGGTATTGTCACTAATCTCTTCCAAGAGGGAATCCAATGCTTGAGAAATTTCAGGCTTGAGAGATGCCAGAGACTTGCACCTGAGCTGTGTGCCGTGGCGTTGTTTGAAGAGACTGGGGAGGTCACGGTGGACTAATCTCAGCCAAGTAAGTACAACAAGATTTTCTAGAGTGGGAGACATTTCCTCGTCAGAGTCTGGGACTTCACCATGGTGCGAGATATTGCCATTTGCCGACAACAAATTATCTTTGATAAATGACATTAGACGTTGATAGAGATCCTTGGGGCGTTCAGCAGGGGCAAGTGTGATGTTGTTGAAGTCGAGGAAGTGGGCGCCAGTTGATTGGAATCCGAAGTGAAGGCAAATCGCTTGCCAGATGGAGTTCATGGAGGTAGAGTTTTTGACGATGGTGTTACGAGAAATTATCGGACAATAATTCGATTTCAATGTTTTAGGGTCAAATAAAGAGTTTTAGTGGGGGTCTTCGTTTTGTAGTTTGAGACGTGTAAAACTACAAAACGAAGACCTAATCGATTTTATGTTTTTGGCGTCAAAAAAAGCGTTTTAGCACTTTTCGGTCTTCAGTCTTTGGTCTTCGGTCTTCGGTTTGTAGACACCCGGATCTGGAGATGTGCTACAAAACGAAAATGTGCTACATTTTTATGGGATGATTGAGATCCAACTAATCAAAGTTATTTAAAGAAAAATGCATTCAAAGATTGAAAATTATTAAGTGCATACATGTAGAAAACCATTTTTAGTTCATTGATTATCTTTATTCTTGGAAACAAAATAGAAAATACCCTCATATAGATTAGTCCAAGTTCTTTCACACCAACAGTTGCATCCATGTTGTATAATTCATAGAACTTTCCAATCTGGCATAAAAAGAGGAAAAGGTGAAATCTACCCTCACTAACATCAGTTCAGGCTGTACTGAGGGTATAAAGTGCTGGATAATTATTTTTTAAAATCTCAAATGGGCATTACATGTATTCACACCATTATGTAAGTAGCATCTATGTAATAAGCAACTTTGTAATCTACAAGTAACTAGTTTTGTCAGTGATTCCTGGTCTGTTTTTTTTATATCAAAGCTGTCAGCAGGGCAAGTGTGTGTTGTGATACACTTGCCCATTCAACACATGGCATTGTATACTGCAGTGCTCTTATTTTAACCCATTGACCCAAGGGAGTGAGACTTAACATATTTTACTCTGTCAAAAGCCAGATGATTTTACTTGGGGCATCATAGGGCGTTTGAGGTGTTAATGGGTTAAACTGGACATACAATCAAATACTGGGCAGCGGTATTTTGCAGAATGCCAAACGTTGAATGGTTAGCTATCAATTATTAGTAGTGCATGACCTTTGATTATTGTTGCATACATGTGCAGTTATTACCATCAAATACTGATTTTATAACGCTCGGAGTCCGGTATTCAAAGCGTTCTGCAAATACCCCTACCATCAAATCTTAATTTGTAGGTCTCTTGCTAAGGATCTTGAGAAGAAGTTTGTGTAACCGACATGGCAATAATGCACAAAATTCATTTTTATCTAAACCCTCCTGTGTCGATCATACCAGAAGTGAAAACTTGCAATTTTGAAAAGATTTAAAATTTGGAAAAGACGTATAAAAGATATTAATTAAGCACTCACTCGTCCAAAGGACAACTAATAGTATACATGTATTGGCCTGAGTAATTTTATTTGTCCATACAAGTTCTTAGTCCTATAAAATGACTGAACAAATGCAGTATTATAACTCAAAAGGTTTTGGCCTGTGATTCTCTAGCTCAAACTGATGGACCATGGTTGTTCTGCACACCTTAAAGAAGAGAACTGTATCATAATTTTCAGCCTTTAACTGCCACCACTGTTTCATTGCCTGAAAAAAAAGATGTTGTTTGATTTTCATTACTTCATCTTTTTCCCACAAGATAGCATACTTCACAACAGCATATCATGTCACAGTAGTTTTTCGCACTAGTTTATCTGAGTATGTTTGACTTCTTGTGTTGTCATTGAACCAAAATTTATGGTTTCTAGAAATGCCCTGTTGAAACCAGTGACTGCCTGAGTGTTGCAAGCAACACTTTGATCTCATTAGATTTTTTAATATGAATTTTGTCCATAAATGGAGGTTGTTCTCTCAATTCAAGTGCCAAGGAGAGCAACTCAAGTGATCTTTTGTGCTTTTTCCCTTTTGTTTAGTCTAGCTGTCAGGCGAGTACAATTTGACTAAAAAGTCCTATTTATGTTTAGTTTCACCCCTTAGAATGTATTTTCTATCTTTTATATTTTTGCTCGTTGTTTTATAGATGTATAATAGCCCAGTTTAATTAATCAGGGGAATGAGCCTTCTGAATATATTGGCATTCCTGTAGAGTGACTTGTTATCGTGATAATCCCAGTGAAACACTCTGTACCCCAAAACACTTAACTGGTATTTAAACTTTTGACCTTCATTGTCACTATGTTCACCACGAGCTACAGTACCGTGCAAATGTAAGTTGACAGTCCCTCGAAGCTCGATCCGCGAAACTCGATTCTCGATCCTCGATTCTCGAAAACTTCGAGGATCGAGGCTCGAGTCGAGTTTCGAGACGTTCGAGAGCTTTCGAGAATTTTTCGAGACAATTTTCGAGACTCTCGAGTGGAGAAAACAAAGGAGTTTTCGCGTGATTAATTTTTCACGCGTCTCTTCCTGTCTATTTTTTACGGCTTTTATTTTATCTTACTGTTGGTTTCCATCATTTTTCGCGTTCGTCAGAAACTCTGGCAAGGCATGTAAGTGTCTTCATTGAATTATTTTGCCTACTTTTGAAAAAAAAAAGTGTTTACCCATCGTTGTAAGTTCCGCGATATCATCGATCGGTCGCTTTGTGCCCGCGTTGTTGATTTCAACTTGAATATTAATTCAAGTATTTGTTTATGCTGCCGAGCGAATGTGATTCATTTCCTCGTGCGATGAATGCACGCAAGGATTCGTTTCATGTTTCATAAAATGTATCGGGTTGAATAAACACTTTAATTGTATTGGTGCTGTTCTCGTAATTTTGTTGAGTGATCTTTATTATTGCATTTTGTATGTTCGGTTGAAGATTTTTGCCGCCGCTTTCTGTTTACCGCAGATCGTTCGCAATGTGCATGGTGGCTTGACTCATTATCAATGTGTTTCCAAGATATTTCGACGTCCGGATTAGTGCCCTTATCAATAGTGTCCTGGTAATTCGGCAGTTATAAACACTGAAGTCGAGAAAACATGGGCGGTGATAAAAAATCGCGCATACAGTGGAAGCGATCGTGAAAAAGACATGTAATTTGATACTGAATGTCTGCAAATATTAAAGGCGGCCGCGTGTCAAAAGCTTTTGTCTAACGCTATTGTTTCGCTTTCGAGAAGTCTCACCTCACCTCGAAATTTCTGATCGAGATCCTCGAAAAAAATTTCGAGGGTCTCGAAACTCGATCCTCGATCCTCGAATCTCGAAACTCGAGCCTCGAAACTCGATCCTCGATTCTCGAAAACATCGAGGATCGCGGATAGAGTTTCGAGTCGAGACTGTCAACTTACATTTACACGGTACTGTACAGTTCAACTGTTCTTAACGAAGGTCAGAAAATATTAAAATATATACATAGCTTTAAGTACTCTAAGTCACATTTAAATTGGTCCCATGAAATAAAGGGCCCTACACATACAATGCATCACATTATGCTTGTCATGACATTAAAACTATGATCTTGAATATTCAACTTTTTGTACCTCAAACTAAAAGAACTCAAGTAAAACTTACAGGTGTAACATCTTTAGAATTTAAAAATGATGAAGGAACCTGAAATGAAGATAGCACATGACAAAAAATTAGACACGTAATTTTTGAATAATGCATAGGGACATAATAAGTTTTTATATTTGAATAAACATCTCGCAGAATTCACTCAAGTTTATCACATTTAAATGTTTTGGAAATACATGTAGCAGACAAGCTGCCTCAAGCTCACAGTTCAGTCTCCCTATATGATCTACACAAATGACTTGCATTAAGTATGCTGAGAGGTTGAAAGATTGTAAAAATATGTGTGACCTCACACAGGAAACTGTACACTAACGCTTGTCCGTTTAATGGCTGAAAGCGTCAGTCAGGCGGGAGTCAGCCGTTAGTAATCTGTTAGTAATCATTAGACGGTTCATGAAAACTGTTAGTAGCAATGATGGATAAAGCGTTAGTGGTTAATTTAAGCTTACTAGCGTCGCCTGATAACCAAGAAAGGTTATGCAGAATTGTCCTCTTGTCTTTTAACGGAGAGCATTTTACCGCTTGATTCGGCAAATTATGCACAGAAATTTTTTTTTTTCAGTGTTTGCTGTGACACTCAGCAGCACAGACTTTCGAAAAACAAACCTTTTCCTTCCAGAAAAATCAAATTAATATTATCCGCTCATCTTACAAACTTTGAATGCAAATCGTGTCTTTTAACTGAGAGAATTTTACCATTTGATTCAGTGAATTATGCACAGTAGACCGAAAAGATGTTTTCTTTTCAGTGAATTTGCCGTGACATTGGCCTCTCGCCGGCACGGGCTTTGGAAAAACAAAACTTTTTATTCCAGCAGTGTTTTGATGTCCCTTCCCCAGCGCTCGTTTGTCAAACTAACTTAACCGTCAAACACGCAGCTACGTGTTAGCACAATCTTGCAAACCGTTAGTGGTGCCTTTAAAAGCGATGGCTTCCATTACCAATCCGTTACTTAGCCGTTAGTTTTGCTCGTTTAACGTCAAAACGTTAGTGTACATTTCCCCGTGTGAGATCGCATGTTGTATGTTGTGTTCTGCTCTTTGTTCAATATTTTAATATATCTTTAGAATAAGAATAGAGAGACTTATACCTGCAGTCCCTTACAACAACAACAACAACATTTATTTATTTATTTATACCAACAGGAAACAAGAAAGTAATACATGGATTTTTGAAACTGAAAAATAAGGTATTAGCTGCCTATAACAACCATAAGGGCTAAGAAAATTAGGCAGCTATCTATGAAATACAATTAGGAAAGAATACGGTCTTGATTACATTCAGTGAAAAATAAAATAACCCTGGACTGTTTTGAAAAAGCAAGCCTTTCATAAGGTGAAGTGGACAACTTACTTTTCTGAGTGTCAACTTTCCATTGCAAGTCTAACATGCTTAGTTCTCAAGTCAAGAAAATCTTTTATTTCAGATCTTTTTCATCAAAATTAATGTCCTATCTGTCACGTCAGAAGCTCATGACTTCGAGACATTCAACTCTGGTTCAGAGCTGGGGGTTTTTTAGTTAAAAAATGCCCTTATTTGGATATAATGTAGCTTGAGCATTTTCCTGCATGTACAGCTTTGATCTTATTTTTGTCCATATTTGGGCATAAAATTGGTGTCCTAAAATCCCCAGCTTTGTTCCAAGGAAAAGAGTTGTAAGTTACATGTTTCCACGTCATGTGCTTCTGGTTACATATAAGTTCCAATTTTTTATTTTTAAAATAAATTCTTCAATAATAATAATTATTGTATGCTTGTTATGTCTTCATTACCAGTAACGTTCTTGAATCATACTCTGGATGGGTCACTGGCCTGCCATGCTTGTCTCTGTAACAGAGATTAAAAGAAAAAGAATAAAGGAACCATTTTAAATGAATTTTTTGGTAAACATGTAAAGCAGGTATCAGTCTTCAAAGAAAAACTGGCAAGAAAATTAATACTTAAGAAACACAAATTAATTTTAGACGAAAGTCCATTTTTCCCTTAAATTGTAAGATGGGTTCCTCGGGATATCCAGGGGAATCCACTGAGGCATGTCAGTCCCTTATAGACAGAATACCATTGTAGTGTCAATATTATTCTTTTCAAGTCAGTTATTCTTAACTCATTGACCCCCCAGGAGTGAGACCTAATAGATTTTACTCTATCTAATGCCAGATGATAATACTCGTCAATGGAGCTGGGAGGGGAGGGGGGGAGGGGAGAGGCGGTTCAGCAGCCAGTGTGTTAAATCTGCGATCAGGCGTACTTTTATTTAGGAAAAGGTACGCCTGATACAATTTCTTATTATAGAGTCGACTGCCACCCACCTGTCAAAAGTGATGTTATCTTGTGTCATGCAATCATGCTATAAATATGATCCAATCAGATTTCACCGGAAATGACATAAGACGACGAAAACAAAATAGGACTCTAGCTGGAATGTCTCCGAAGTCTCACTTTATCCATACAATCAAAGCTACTAGTATTTCTGCAAATCCCACTTGACATTTGGTGTGGTTTTTATGATTAATTAAACCATCAAGGAACAAAGAATTGCGAGATAAAATCACAGAAAAATCAGAATCCTTTTTAATTATCAGGCCCAATCAACAGTACAATAAACTCGAATATTTAAGTCAAAGATGCCAATAAAAGATGCTAATATCTCCGAGGAAAATGGACTTTGAGAAATTCTAGCTTTCCAGGAGCAGCTACTCAACTACTATCTTGTATTGTGTCACTAAACCATTGTTCAGCGCTTTCGTAAACACAAACCTAATTTCTCTGTCAAGCTCGACTGATTCCGCGATTGTGGCAGCACTAAGTTCTATTCGGCTCTTTTCGGATTCACGACTTGTTGCTTCCAAATAATTATTCCAAAGGACTTACAACAACTACAAACATTTTCAAGTCAATGTAAGCGGAACAATGCATTTTTTCTAGAAAGTTCGGGACTGTAAATCTCGTAGGAAGTACAACTACAATGTCTTCTTTCAGCCAAACCATTCTTCGGATGCATTCTCTCTGCTCTTCCTTAAAAGATTTTTGAAAAAAAATCTGAAGTCGAGGCAACAGCAGCTGTAAACAGATCCTAAACATCATTCCTGTTCAAATCCTTCTCGGCGGCCATAATATGATCAGATGTTAACTGATTTTACTAAAGTATGATTTGCATTTCTATAACCAATCGGAGCAAGGCTCCAAGAACTCTATTGTTTCTCGACCAATCAACTAAAAAAAAGCCAAATGTTGGCTTTTTCACATGCAATCCGTACAGGAAACGTATCATGCCCTCCTTCCCCAAGATGATAAGTAGGGAGGGAGGTCATGATCACAAGTTAACTCAGTTTGAACTGAATTGACAAACAAATCCTGATTCAGAAAGCACTGTACCATAATGCCATAAAATTTCTGCATTATCTCACTGACTCCTAAACTGGCCCCAATTGACAAGTAAAATTTTCTGGCACAAGACAGAGTAAAATCTATCAAGTGTCACTCCCAGGAGGCAAGTGGTTTTCAACCCCCAAGCCCACGTACCTGTCATACTAATTAAAACACTGAATTCACTAACAAACTGCTAACTTAAAATTTAAGAACAGGAAGCTCTTCACTGTGGTAAGAATGTAAAAATGGATGAAAGCCTTCACATTAACATTGAACTGCCGATCAGAAGTCTCCAGGGCTTAGTGAAGACAGTGATGATGATAGTCATGTTGGTGAGGTAGTAACAATGTGAATAATTTTTGTTTCTGAAGCCAATGATGTTATCACCTGGTTACTACACATACAGCACATTAGTTTCCTTATTCATACCGCACCAAGAATTTCTCTTGTTTACAGTGCTGTCTTTAAACACAACCACACAGTCAGGGACTTGTTTATTCCGGCTCTTAGTTAAAGGGTGGACACAGCTTAGCCCTGGCTTGCTGCCAGGCTGCATGCAGCTGCCTGACATTAAAAGCCTAAGATAATTTTGGGAAGCCAGTAACCCTAAATCATCTATAATAAATTATGCCAATGTCACAACTGAGCTATAAGGTAACAATTAACGGGCAAATGAAAATAATTAATAAAATAATATTACATGTAATTACAACAATTCAGTACCTTCTTTTGTCTTCTTTCAACCAATCCAACTTTTCATGTGTATAACTTCCTTCACCATTCTCATTATCAACATTTGGACTGTTGGTTGGTGATGAACTCATCTGAAATCTTGCCAGAGACTCTGCGGCCTTATTGGCTGAACTTGATACCTTCTTTGTTAACGACCCCGGCAGTACAGCTGACGGTGTAGTTGTGCTTATCATGGATGCCACGTTGCTACTGGTGTTTGGAGTGCGGGGCGTGGAAGGCTTACGTGTCTTTGTTTTGTTCTGATGTGGAGTAAACACTTTTCCCCGTTTACGTTTACGAGTTGGCTGCGAGAAAAGAGTGTGTGAATTGTAAGCCTAAGGGGAAAGGCAAACTTACTCACAAGCTAAAGTACAAGGGGATAACAGAGCCATTGCTAATCACTGTTATCATAGACTTCACAGCTGATGTTTTGAGAATCACCCTTTGATAATTAAAAGTGATTACCGATAATAATATGGTATAAAGCAACATAAAAATGCACAAATAAAATGATATTTTAGAATAAAATAGATGTTAATGCTGGTAAGCAAATACTGGGCAGCGCCTGGGAGGAGAGCGTGACTTCCCATCACGTGACTACCTTATTTGGCTATTTCATTCATCCCGCCATGCGAGCCTTCTCAGTTTGACATTTCCAAAGCTCAACTAGTTCTGTTTTTTCCGTTGAGCAATTTAATCCCTCCCTCCCGCCCGTTTTGCTTTCTGGTTCTCTTGTCTTTTATTTTATTTTTCCCTTATGAGCTTCTGTAACCTATTTAATAGTTCTCCTTAATAAAATATGGGCGGGGAATTGCTGCCTGCGGCACCCCTTCAGCCCTGTGCTGAAGCCCCGTTAGGGAGGGGGCATATTGTTACTCTGCTGGACTGGGTTAACTTGGCCCCAGGACATTATGCCAGCAACTATGCCCGCCTTGCAATACAGGCATGAGGCACCCCCTCGGCTAGTTGCCGAGGCCCCTCATCCGGTGGTCCATACCGGCGGTGGGTATTATCCGCGCCTTGCCAGTACATTCCCTGCCCCTCGTTTACGCCCAAGTTGTGTGTATTGTCTTTTATTGCGCACCAAAGCATTAATTGAAGGAATGACATGCGTTTGTCAATCTGTAGGGTTCAAGCGTTCCTGAGTTAACACGTTGACTGTTGATAAGAGAAGCCACAGTCATATTTTAACTGTAGTAGCTTAGAAGGTAGAAATAAAGAGCACAAAATGCTCAAATGCAGCATTATTATTTTTCCACTGTCTCAGCTGAGCACCCAAAACCAACATGTAGTTGATGCCCGTGACATGAGTGATTAACAAATCAAGTACTTATAATCAGCCTTCTCAAAAAGATTTTGTGGAGCAGGTTAGCAGAATGGAGGAGTACTGTAGCTACAATCTCGGACAAAACTGTTGAAAAACTGACACAAATTCACTTTCACTTTTACACATGCCTACTTACGCTCCCCTTCCCACTCCCCTCCCCCCTCAGTCAATGTTGCTGAGTATTGTCATATCTTCTACAGTATATTTCCGACCAACAGAAATCAACATTTAGTTTGGGGAGAAGGGAAAGGGCGGCTTTTAAGCAGAACGCTTGGATAAGATGTTGGAGAACCAAAAATATTAATGTCGCTTTGTCTCAACAGGTTTTCTCCGAGATTGTAGACTGGCCGGGGTGCCACTGGCACTTAAATGTAACGAGTGGCCTAAGGGCATGAGCATCTAGGGATGTCCTCAGTGAAACATTTTTGAAATTTAGATTCTCACAGATGCAATTTAGTGCATTCTGGGTGTGTTGAAATGGAAAAAATTGTTGTTGCTCACAGCATAAACAACACATTTGTAATTAAAAGTCGAGTTTGAGTTTTCTTTGAAAATTGAAATTTTACAAATTTCAATAGTAATACTCAATATTATTTTTTTATAAATCCAATTGCAAATTACCGGTAAGCAGTTTCTTTAAATCTGTCTTCTCTGGCATCATTGCAAAATGTAATATTATTAAAAGAATGCATTTTAATATAGACAGTACTTGAGTAAACATATGTCCACATATGGTACATCGTAATTTGCTGCTTCTCACAACAACTTTATCAGCAAAAATAATCAGATCATGAGAAAACTTGGCACTGTATCAATTCCCACAACTTCAACAAAGCAGAAGCCTTGTACTAAGACTATCATTGAGAGGCAGGTAAACAAAAATGATTTCGATTAATTTTGAAACTCATTTTCATTAGATGGCGAGCACGTGTTTGGCCTTCACAAGGAAGGAAAAAAGATAAACAGCAGTAAGTTTTTGCACGTAAATTCTGAATAAACAGAATACTCACCTTCTTTCCTTTGCAGTTTGGCAAAGTAAGACGTGATTTCGAAACAAGGTTTGGCTTTTTGCTTTTGATTGTCTGCCATAAGAAGTTCCTAAGACGGTTGGTAAGTGAATTTCACAGTTGACTTTCACGAACAAAACTGTCCTCGTTTTTATTTTGTTAATGATGGCGCTGTCTTCTTGGCATTTTCTTCCTTTCCAATTTCAATTTCTTGATCAAACAATGCTGGACTGGTCGGTCTTGTGATACGTCGCTATACTTTACCTACTGTAATTTAAATTTTTAGCGCATCAAGGTTAGACTTAACTTTCTCTAAGCTAATTAAACAACGCACTCTGGCGGATGTTCTTTATTTTCTCAGCAAGGATTATTTATTTCCTTTAATATTTTTCTTTTTCCTTTGTTGCCCCTAAAAGCTAAATTTTTTGGACTGAAAAGAGACGGCCAAAATTTAAATGGAGGCGGCTCAATGCGCTGCCAACCGCCCGTTTTGAGAAGGTTGACTATTATTGAAAATTCAAACACACAATGCCTTACTGCAAAACATGGTAACCATTGTTTTTTGGTCGTACCTTCAACCTCATGGCATTGGCTGTTGAACAATCGTTTCATTTGCTGCCATGTTAGTTTTTGCAAGAAAAACTGAAAATTGTTTGTGGAGTTTTAGGCACCAGAAACTATTGAATCCTGCGAATCTCATCACAGGAAAAATTGTTTGCAATGCCAGAGTTTGATGCATGAGTTTGACTTAACATGCATAGTCAGAATACCCTTTACGCACATGCAGTTATTCAACTAGAACCAGAGTTTTCATATAGTTAAATAAAATTTAACATAGTTAACGACTAGGAGCTAGTCTGGTCAGTAGTGTTTTGCAGGCGGTTGTTAGTGTCTTGGCCGTCTGGTAGCGTTGTTCAGCGTTTTGGTGCGTTCTGTAGCGTTTGTTATAGTTACATGGTTCACGACCGGGAGCTAGTCCGGTCAGTAGCGTTTTTGCAGGCGTTTGTTAGCGTTGTTATGCGTTTTTGTAGCGTTTGCAGCACTCTTTAGGTTGGGGGAGCCCTGGGGCTGACATGGTTCAGCGGTATTCCTGCGTAGTGCATGCGTTGTCCAATGTGCTTGCAGCGTGTTTGTTGCTCTGTTGGCGTGGCGTTGTGAGTCGGTTTAGGAGTTTAGTGGTTCTCGGCGTTCTTCTTCTCGCTTCGTTGGCTATCTCGGTCGCTGTCCAGGTTGAAATAGAAGTTCTTCGATCTTCGACCGTCTCCATCTCGTCTTCACCGCCGTGTTGTGGTTCGTCTTACTTTCTCTTGTACCAGTTCCGATAGTCGGCTCGTCGCTCAGATAGCGTGGCGTTTCTTTGGCGGGCTTAGTGTAGCGGTTCCCAGTTGTGGTCAACAAAGGAAAACAACAATAGAGAAAACACAAGGATTTCTTCCGTCATCGACCGTGGTTTCCTCGCCCTCTGTCGTGTCTGTTGGTTTGTCTTTACTCGCTCATCGCTCTTTCGTGCCTCGGACCATCGTGTGCTCCGATACGTTTATTTTGGCGGGCTTAGTGTAGCGGTTCCCAGTTGTGGTCAACAAAGGAATAAATTCTAAGGATTTCGTCAGTCATCGACCAGGGTTTTTTCTTCGGCGGCTGTCGTGTTTATTGGTTTGTCTTTCCTTCACTCGTCGCTCTTTCGTCCCTGGACCGTTGTGTGCTCGCCGATCCGTTCGCGTGGCCAAAGGATTTCGTCCTTCATCGCCCGCGGTTTTTTCTCGCTCTTTGTCGTGTTTGTTGGTTCGTTTTTCACTTCTTTTTCGTGGTCGCCTCTAACTCGCTCGTCGCTGGTTGGTGTTCGATCATACATCATGCCGAACCCACCTCGTTCAACCAACAATAGCTTGTCCGCTGGACTTCGTTCGGAGGACATACCTCTCTTGTCCCCCGCGCCGATGGTGGTTTCTACGGCTCCCTCTGGTCCCGTGGCGCCTTTGGCCGTCGATTCGATCGCCGAGGCTGTTGTTCGCGCGCTTGGAAGCACCCTTCCGACTATCATCTCTTCAATTCAAGGGAGCGCCCCCTCGCCATTACCCCCTTCCGTCCTTGGCACTTCTGTTGGCGTCACTCCATCTAGCTCCTCTGGATCGACTGCTGTTTCTTGTGATGTCAATGTCTCGTCTATGGCTTTTGGGGCGTCATCAGGTACGTTTACTTTGCCGGCCTTCATTCCTACCTTTTCTCCTGTGTCGGCCATCACTGACTCAAGCTCGGCCCGCTTCATGGCCCCCATTACCTCTCCAGTCGCGAGTCCCAGTGTATCCGGCAGCCTGCCAAGATTTGGTAACTCTGGATCAGTGCCTACGTCTGAGAAGGCTTTCATTGTTGGTCCTGGTCATGCACCAGTCCCGGCAAAATTGGCCAAGAAGATCATCGAGGGCCAGTTCGTGGAGTTGGCGGATCTACTTACAGTCAATCTCCGAGCTGGGGATCAGGAACCACAGACCTTCCTGGAGGGTAAACTCCTGGTGTCCAACGTAAAACGCAGGCAGGTTGAAATCAAGGATATTCTTACTTGGACTGAGGCCTTCACGATTTTCCAGCTGGTCCTGTGTGCCTCTCACCCCCTGCGTTGGTTAGACTTGACCAGATATAAGCTGCTCATTATTCAAACAGCCCGCCAATATCCAGGTCTGGCTTGGCTTGAATACGATCTGGCCTTCAGAAGGGATGCCGCTGCCTCGGGCCTTACGGATTGGTCCAAAATGAATTTGGATCTGTATAGTTTTCATTTGCGTTTGCCAGCATCGTCCTCACTGCAACCAAGGCCGTCTTCCCTTTCCGGGTTTCCTCAGTCTTCCTCAGACAGCCCAGACTCCCACCGACGCACACCATTCTGCCATTCCTGGAATGAAGGGAAATGCCGGTGGCTATTTGGGAAGTGCAAGTTCCGCCACGACTGCAGCAATTGCGAGGGAGAGCATACCAAGGCTAACTGCCCCTTTCCCCGCTCAGCTGGATTTCGTTCCCGTTCCCGCTCCCCCTCCCCTGGAGGGAGCAGGGGACAGTACTGAGGGGCGAGGTTCGCCCAGTGTTGTGTTTGTACATAGTTTGAATGATGTGATTGCGTTGCCTCGCCGGCCGTATGGATTGCCTCAGTTGGCAAAGTTGTTTTGTCCTGTTCCAGTTTCAGTTCCAGTCTCAGTTCCCGTTTCTGTTCCAGTTAAGCCCAGCGTTCCAGTTGTCTCTTTTGCCCCGTTATCTCCGGTGTCTCAGGTCACACCATTACAGTTGGATCAATTTCAAGCCGAATTATGCCACCATCCCAACAAGTCAGCTGTGGCATTTGTGACTTCTGGCATACGGGATGGATTTCGGATAGGCTTTGACCCATCCTTGGTGTCCCTCAAATCTGCATCTTCAAACATGCGTAGCTCTGCTGAGCACCCATCAGTGATTGACTCCTACTTGCAAGCTGAAGTCTCTTCTGGCAGGGTGGCAGGTCCTTTTCCAGTGCCCCCGCTTCCGTCATTGCAAATAAGTCGTTTCGGGGTGATCCCCAAAACTAATCAGCCTGGGAAGTGGCGTCTCATTTTAGACCTATCATCCCCAGAGGGGCAAAGCGTCAATGACGGCATCCCTAAGCCCCCGTTTACAGTTCAGTATGTTTCAGTGGATGCTTTCATTGATGGCATAATGTCTCTGGGTCGAGGAACGTTAATGGCCAAGTTCGACGTGGCCAGTGCATATCGGAATGTGGCTATCCACCCAGACGATCGCCCCCTTCTTGGCATGAAGTGGCGTGGGCAATATTTTGTGGATTTGGTGCTCCCTTTTGGGCTGCGTTCAGCACCATTTATTTTCACCGCCATTGCAGACCTGGTTGAATGGATCCTGGTTCACAATTATGAGGTTACATTTCTCCGTCATTACTTGGACGATTTCCTCACTTTGGGCCCACCGGCGTCCCCTGTGTGCCACAACAACCTTCAAACCTGCGTTCGTCTGTGTACAAAACTTGGCCTTCCCCTTAATCCAGATAAGTTGGAGGGACCCGCGACTCGTCTTACAATCCTTGGGATTGAACTTGACTCCGAGAACCTTCAGGCTCGCCTTCCGACTGACAAGAGAGATAGGATTGTTTCACTGTTAGATGAGTGGTCGGCAAAACGTTTTTTGTAAACGTCGCGAGCTGGAATCCCTGATTGGCCATCTCCATCACGCCTGCAAGGTCGCCCCACAGGGTAGGACATTCCTTCGCCGGATGATCGACTTGCTTTGTGCCTTTCGCCGTGATGATCACCCCATTAGGCTTAACCAGGAATTTCGGCGGGATTTAACCTGGTGGCGGGAACTGTTCCAAACTTGGGATGGCCTCAGTTTTTTCTGCATGCCCACATGGGCACCTCTCCCGGACTTCCAGGTCTCATCGGATGCAGCGGGCTCTTTGGGCTATGGAGCTATTTTTAAATCCCACTGGTTTGCTGGTGCCTGGTCAGCTGCACAAAGTTCCTCATCTATAGCGTACAAGGAGCTCTTCCCAATTGTAGTGGCAGCCTATCTGTGGGGCGGTCAGTGGGTATCTCGGCGGGTCGAGTTCTTTTGTGACAATGAGTCTGTGGTGGCTGTACTTAAGTCTGGCACCTCGCGGGACAAAAACCTAATGGTGTTGCTGCGTTATTTGACTATGCTGGCCATCCATCATTCCTTCTCATTTACAGCTTCATCTGTTCGAGGCAAAGCTAATCCAGTTGCTGATGCACTCTCTCGATTCCAATTTCAGCGGTTCAGACGCCTGGAGCCACAGGCCGACCCAACCCCGTCTCCTATTCCTGCTTCCCTTCTGGCAGCGCTTCAGATGCCTTGACTCAGAAGTGTCGGTTCTTACTTACCCAAGGTCTTGCACCTTCCACCCGACGAGTGTACCGATCCGCCCAACGTCGATTTACAGACTTTTGCCGCCAGGATGGTCGTGCAAACCAGGATGGCTCCATCCCCCCAGCCACTGAGGAGACTCTCATGCGCTTTGCTTCCTTCCTGGCCGACAACCTGCACCATTCCTCCATCAAGGTCTATCTATCAGCAGTGCGCTCCCTTCACATTGACCATGGCCTTCCCGACCCGCTAGTCAACTGTCTTCGTTTGCAGCGTCTGCTAAGGGGTATTAAGCGAGTTCAAGGTCCAGTGTCACCCAGGCGCCTACCTATCACCGTTGATCATCTGAAGGTCATTCAGTGCTCTTTGGACCTGTCTACTAGAGACCATGTGATGTTGTGGGCTGCGTGCTGCTTGGCATTTTTGGGGTTTTTGCGTGCGGGCGAATTCACGGTCAACTCGGCCTTTGATCCTCACACCCATATGACTGTTAGCGACCTGCAAGCGGACTCCTTGGTGAATCCCTCTTGTTTCAAAGTCCGTATCAAGTGTTCCAAGACAGACCCCTTCCGTGCGGGTTGTGATATCTACTTGGGGCGTGGCTCGGGCTCTGTGTGCCCCATAACAGCGTTGGGCACGTACTTGTCTCTGCGTGGGTCTGCTCCAGGGCCCCTGTTCTTGTTTAGTGATGGTCGTCCTCTTACCCGGCAGCAGCTATCATCATTTTTGCAGTCTACCCTACATGGGGCTGGGTACTCCGGCGCCTACTCCGGCCATAGTTTCCGGATTGGGGCGGCGACCACTGCAGCGGCACGTGGTGTTCCGGATCACCTGATCAAAACCTTGGGGCGTTGGTCGAGCGAGGCATACCAGATCTATATCAGAACTCCAGTTAGTTCCATTGTCCGTGTTTCCTCCCAGTTGGTGGCGTAACAGGTAGTGGATTTCTCTGGTTACCAGCGGGGGTGGGTGCCTCAGGTTTGGGCTATCGGGGGCTTAGGCCTAGTTGCCCCGAGCCCCCTTGCTCCGGGTTCTTCTTACCCGGAGATCCCTTCGGCATGGCGCGGGGGGCTCGTGGCTTGGTTGCGGGTTGGGCAGGCCAGTCGGGTGTTCTAGCGCCTTGGGGATGTGACTGCGGTTGCAGCCCCCAGGCTTCCTGGGCACCTACCCTCCACTGGCGACGTGGGCGTTAAATATAGTTAAATAAAATTTAACATAGTTAACGACTAGGAGCTAGTCTGGTCAGTAGTGTTTTGCAGGCGGTTGTTAGTGTCTTGGCCGTCTGGTAGCGTTGTTCAGCGTTTTGGTGCGTTCTGTAGCGTTTGTTATAGTTACATGGTTCACGACCGGGAGCTAGTCTGGTCAGTAGCGTTTTTGCAGGCGTTTGTTAGCGTTGTTATGCGTTTTTGTAGCGTTTGCAGCACTCTTTAGGTTGGGGGAGCCCTGGGGCTGACATGGTTCAGCGGTATTCCTGCGTAGTGCATGCGTTGTCCAATGTGCTTGCAGCGTGTTTGTTGCTCTGTTGGCGTGGCGTTGTGAGTCGGTTTAGGAGTTTAGTGGTTCTCGGCGTTCCCTCCCTCTCCCCCCCTTTCTTTTTTTTTTTTTTTTTTTTTTTGTGCTCTTTTTTTTTGTGTGTTATTATTATTATTATTATTATTATTATTCCACTGAGCTATCTGGCTCAAGTGTGACGGGTGCCTTAGGGGGGCCTGGCGCGGGGGGCTCGTGGCTTGGTTGCGGGTTGGGCAGGCCAGTCGGGTGTTCTAGCGCCTTGGGGATGTGACTGCGGTTGCAGCCCCCAGGCTTCCTGGGCACCTACCCTCCACTGGCGACGTGGGCGTTAACTTACGGTTTTGGATCATTCCAGAGCCTCCCGCACCCCTTCCGCTGGACATGGGTAATGCAGGCACTGGGAACGAGATTGGTCACACCTTCTATTACCCATTACTCTTAATTTCGTGTGTAGGGCCCAAAATGTTGGGTTAGAATATTAACTTTGGGAGCCAGACTATCACACAGTAATTATAAAAAAATACAACTCTTCAAACCTTTTCAATGTTCTCTTCTATCTCATCCTCGGAGTGCACCTCATCTTCTGACTCATTTTCATCAACACCGCTGCTACAACTCTCATCATCATCATCAACAGCATCCACATCAGGTTTATAATCATCTGCAGATTAAGGGTAAAAAATAATTAAATTATTTTAATAGTGTAACTTGACATGATAATGAATGGCAACACCTGTGTTAACGAAGTATTGAGAAACTATGAGAAATATGATGAAGAGAAACTAGCATCAACATGATAATGAACGTTCTGCTATGTTTCAGGGTTTCACTTGAGAACCCTGGCCCAATAAAAAAGCCTCTCACGCAATAATAGTTATTATTATTATTAAGTTTTTTGCTGGTTTTGCCATCATGTTCAAGGGGTGTTATGACAAACAACGTTTTATTTGAAGAAACAGGTGACAAATACTCACAATATCACGTTTGATGACTTTGTTGTGACTCGCAAAATGTTCTTAACAAGGGGTTAAGGAAACTTTCAAGATAGTTATGAGAAATCAGAATGTGAAAGTTGCCCAAAAACCTCTCCAGATGCTAAGTCTTATTTTGCAATACAGAAGGCACCTGTACTGAGGGAACAACGAGCTGATGCTGTTTAGTTCACGCCATGCTATGACTGCGATCATGAGTACATCAGACAGACATTAGACAGGAGTGTTGAAACGTAACGTCTTTGAATTGTCACTATTTAGACTACATGTGCAATCAAATTTCTTAAGGCAAGACTAGCATCAAACTGTCTTTTTGAGAGCTTGTTTGACACATTCAACCTGAGGTGGCTGCTAGCCACTTGTCTGAAAATGTTGGTCATCATGCGACTCTTAATTTTTGGCTGCACTGGCAGCCAGTGGGCAACACTGAAAACTACATAATTTGTGACCTTCACAATTTAACCATTCTATGGAATTGCATAGCTGAGTGTCAACAAACCTTCAGAATCTCCTTCAGACCCAGACTCTATAACACGTCTTTTCTTCGTTTTGGAGTTTCTCACTGTAGCTTTCCGTCTTGGACGTTTGCTGTTGTTCTGAAACACATGGCAGATGATTTTACCCATCAATGGGGGAAGTTTAGAGACTTGATAGATTTTACTGTCTAACGCCAGATGATGTTACTCATCAATGGGCAGCAGTTGAGGGGTCAATGGGTTAAAATACATGTAACAGGGCTCTAAATTTTGACTAATATAGACGCATTTGAACCTGAATTTTTCCCCTTTGGGCAAGGCTTAAAATTTAAAAAAAAATCCAGTCGCAATTTTGCGACAAGATATGAAAATTTAGTCGGAAAATCGTTGTGCGGCATTGTGTTGTCAGCGAGCAGCAAAGCGGCAACTGCTGACCCTTTTGTTTTGAAAGAGCGAAGATGAAAACAAGTTGCAAAGGGAAAGAATTCAGTCGCAAATGGGATGTGTCGCAAATTTGCAAAAAGTTTTCACCTTCGTTCTATCGAAATGAAGGTCACTTTGTTGCTACTCCTGCTAAAATAAATGAAGAATTTTCTTTCAATCTGGAGATATGGGGGGCAAATATAGCATAATATAGCTGCGATGTTACATGCATGCCATTCCCTTGAATCCTTCACCATTTTCTTACACACAAGTATTGTGGGTTGTTTTTTGTTACAGCACTAGCAACGCAATACAGCACGACAACATTGCAAGTAAAATTTGCGAAATTGCAACTGGACCTTTTTTAATCTCGAGCCTGTGCAACTATCATTGATTTTAAACATCGGTAGCTGTGCAAGCTCAACCTTACATGTAAACTCCCCCATTCCCCTGGGAGAATTCTTGCAAATCAAACAACTGCATCGCTTGTTTTAATTGCAGCAAAATGAACTTGGACTTGTGTGACTTAAGCAAGTCGCATAAAGACAGGGTTTTACTTAAGATTTTATAGTCATGCAAACCAACGACCTCGGAAGGTAGTGGTCATTGTATACGTCTGCTCCCCTCATCCGTGTGGTGATCTCCAGGTCAGCTTATGTATCTCTTTGTGCAGGAATATTATATTTCTCACTACTCCCTAGTGTCACTGAGGTGGAACTGGCTGGGGCACGTACTTAGGAGAGAAGATGAGAATGATTGTTTCACAGCTTTGGGATGGACGCCGGAGGGTCGAAGGGCGAGAGGGAGACCAAGGACCACTTGGAGAAGGACGGTCGAGAAGGAGAGAGACAAAGCGGGGTGGAAGAGTTATAATGTGGCCAAGGCAGCGGCGCGAAAAAAGAGAGTATTGGGCAAAGAGCGTGACGGCCTTATGCGCCTACTGGCGCAAAGAGAAATGATGATGATGATGATGATGATGAAACCAACGACCTTGTTCAAAATAGTAGTCATTTGATACTCATCTGGGATAACAGGTTTTTCACTTGGTTCTTGTTATATAATGATTGTGTTTTGTGTATTTGTACATAAAGTACTGATTACAACAGTTGAGTTGTGTCAATGGTGAAACCTGAAACAGTTCTTGTGCATGTTGTTTTAGTTTAGGTTTCGTCTGTCCAAGTCATGCTGTAAAGCCCATTTACAGAAACAATAACAAAGTTCTGAGGAAAAGTAAGATTTGCTGTTCAAATAATTATTTGATTCTTAACTGCTGCAACAGTCCCTACTATATCACCAGCTTATTTGAAGTACATGGAAGATGATTAGTATTCTACTTTCGCGTTGCTATTTTACCATAAACACCTGCACATAAGCAGCACCCTGAATTGTCACTACTAACATTGCAACAGAAAATACTTCAAAGTCTTACCTACAATTTTAGCACTACCAACTTTGACAAATGATTGATCTTTCTCTGGTATTTGTTGACAAGTATTTCTTCATTCAACACAGTTTTTCCATAGATCTTTGCATTACAACAAGAACGTTACCGGAACGTTGGTAGCTTAGTACCAAGGCATTAGATCGGACACAAAGATGGCAAAGTGGACACTGGAAGAGGTCTTTTTCAATTTTAATGTTCCCACAGATAAGCCCCCTCCCCCCCCCCCCCCCCACCGATTTCTTGCGGCAATTTTTGGAAAAAAGGTGCCGCTTATCAGTGAGGGTGTTTACGGCACCTTAACAACTACCTTTCTCCCAGTTACTTCATCTTCATTGTCGTCATCATCACCATCCTTGTTTAAGCTATCATCTGCAATTTTTCTTTTCTGTCCACTTAATTCTATGCTGGGACTCCCATCTAATTGCATTGTTTGCTCACTGTCCCCAGTGGATTCTTCCTCATCAGAAGGCAAGCAATTAACAAGTTCTTTCCTTTCTTCTCTGGTGAGAGACAAAGCATCTTCTGCTTGTCGAGCAGCCTTTTTCGCTGTTGGGTCTCCCACATTATTATTAAACTTTTTAACAAATGGCTTGACCTGCCTGAATAAGATAGCACACCATAAGAGCTCATATCAAACGTTCCTGTTCAAAATGCAAAAAATTAGCTGACACCTCAAACACCCTTGGACACCCCCAGTTGACGAGTATAATCGTGTGGCATTTATAGACAGAGTAAAATTTGTCAAGTGTCACTCCCAGGGGTCAATGGGTTAAGGGAGGGGACATAGATGGCGTTTTTGACTATTTTAACCCATTCAGATCATGCACTCCTCAAGCACCCTAGGATGCCACCAGTTGATGAGTAAAATCGTGTGGTGTTAAACAGAGTAAAATCTGTTAAGTCTCACTCCCAGGGGTCAATGGTTTAAGGGAGGGGACATAGATGGAGTTTTTGACTATGTTAACCCATTCATGCACCTCTCAAGCACCCTAGGATGCCACCAGTTGATGAGTAAAATCGCCTGGTGTCAGACAGAGTAAAATCTGTTAAGTCTCACTCCCAGGGGTCAATGGGTTAAGGGAGGGGACATAGATGGAGTTTTTGACTAGGTTAACCCATTCATGCACTTCTCAAGCACCCTAGGATGCCACCAGTTGATGAGTAAAATCGTCTGGTGTTAGACAGAGTAAAATCTGTTAAGTCTCACTCCCATGGGTCAATGGGTTAAGGGAGGGGACATAGATCGAGTTTTTGACTAGGTTAACCCATTCATGCACTGCTCAAGCACCCTAGGATGCCACCAGTTGATGAGTGAAATCGTCTGGCGTTAGACAGAGTAAAATCTGTCAAGTCTCACTCCCAGGGGTCAGTGGGTTAAGGGAGGGGACATACATGGAGTTTTTGACTAGGTTAACCCTTTGACATTCAAACCGGCCTAAACCGGCCAGACTCAGTATTGTACTCTGTCTAATGCCAGACGATTTTACTCGTCAATGGGGAACCCCTGGGAGTCAAAGGGTTAAAAATCCAGCCGTTTTTAATCGTGAGCAATGACAATGTCAATCTCCCAGGAGTATTCCACTTTGTGCCATAACTGGTATAGGGAACGTAGTACCTCTAACATGTTGTGCTCATATCCAATAGCATGAAGCGTTTTGTCTGTCTGACTGCCTGCCTCTGATTTAAGTCTGAGCCTTCTTGGAATGTGAAATGCAAACTTTCAAAGCACATTCACTAGCTGAAAGAATATCAGTTGAATGTGAAATTTCACAATCAACAAATTTATTTTTTAGTGAGGATTTCCAGTGACCTGTGCATTAGAGTTGGTCCTTTGAAGAAGAACAGGTTTTCTTTTCATACACAGGTCAATGGAAATCTTCAATTAGAAACATCTTAATTGACTAAGAAATTTCACATTCAAGCAAGTAAACGTGTTATGGAGTTTGCACTTACCAATCCAGTGAAAAGGCTACAAAAGTATTAAACCACAGGATGTCAATAATTCCACGCCCCGTAAAAAGGGCCAAGTTCGATTCTCTTAGAGTTAACACCTTTGGAAGCTCCAAAAGGCTTGTATCTCTTCCACATAAACATCTTCTTTGCCATCGTGTGCATGATGTCATATTATGGATATTAAACACTCACCTCGTCTTCACCCAAGCTCTGCTCGGCGGCTCACCGAAAAATTGTACATGACACTTATCCTTCAGCTGAAATAGTCCTTGTGTAGGATGATTACAAACCAAACTCGGCCACCAAGGATGTCCCTCGAGTTTCGCCCACAGAATGTCATACAGTTGAATTTGTGCCGAACACGATTCTTCGTTCTTGCTCAGGATTGATCGTTCCTCCGCCTTCCCATTTGCTCTCGCTTTATTCTGGTTGATCGACGGAAAGCCCTGTGCTTCTTCTTTCGGGGAATTACTTTTCTTTTTGTCTGCTATTTCGCTGCAAGCCGGTGAGGGTGGTCCCTTGGCTTTGGGTGTTTTGTTGAAGTAGGAGAAAAGAGTCGACATGCTTGTGTTATTCTGAAACTCGGGTGAATTTTCCCGCGGTTTCCTTCGGATTTAATTACCGGTCATGCGCAAACGCAGACTCGTACCCAAGTCACTTAAAACCTCGTTCCAGGGTCTTTCGCGCAACGAATCATATCAAAAACCCAAAACACCGTGAAGCGAAACTAGTGTAAAGGGCGCTTAGGTAAAGAGAGAGCATGAAAAATTTCTAACGAGATGATGTTTTCCATCCGGTCTTTTCACGTTGTCAAAGGGAAGGCAAGGAAACGTACTACAAAGTAAAACGCACGTGCTATTATAAAATTTATTTTTTTGTGCATTAAATATGCAGATTTTTGCCGTTTTCGTTAAATGAAAGGGGGTAAAACGACAGCCACGGCAAAGAAAACACACCTTCAAAATAACCTTTCTCCCGTCTTGAGCATTTCTATCTTATTCATGTTTAAGTCGTTGAACAATATAGGACATATAGAAGAAGTATACAACAATAGAATTGAAAAAAAAAAGATGCACCATGCCCACTCTTTGTCGTCAAAACCGTAAATTTGGTTAATCGCAAAGTGCGGCAAACAGGTGCAATAATATACATGCTGCGCGATTCTCTTACTCTCTAAAGCAATTGGAAATTGTAGTTCTGTAGCGTTGCCGCTTCGCTTTTTTTTTCAATCCTTCACGAAGATCATACTTTCTAATTTGGACAATTCGGAAAAAAATATCATGAGAAACAATGTTTACCATTTGCCACGAAGCCAGCACACGGGATTCGAACGGTAAGCCTATTAAAGCAACCACTGCTATGTTCTGACAAAGAGGTTAACCTCGACTTCTAGCATATTGGTTCTGAGGGTAAAGGAAAAGGCAAAAAGTAACGATATTAATCCAGAGTTTGTAAGATGACAGAGGCATCCAACAGCTGCACTGGCAATTTTGTGCAAGATCTCTTTAGAGACTCTCCCATTTTTCTACCTGTCACTGATCTCCATGTATCGTCACCCTTCAAGAATGAGGAACTCGACTCACCTTGTCCTAATGGCGCCGACGCGATCATCAGTGCAAGCAACATTCGAAGCTCTTTATCCTCGCGTTGCTAGAGAAGACCAACGGTTAAAAGAGCAAAAAGGGCACCGACAAAGAAAAATCCACGTCGAAAAGAAACAACGAGAATTGACCGAATGCAAAAATGGCCGCCAAAAAATTATTCTTTTTGTCTTTGTGTTAATTAGCCTAACAAGCCTCGTTCACACGCGTAAAATTGAAAGAACTTGGGCTGTAAAACGAGGCTAGTTAGGCTAATTAACACAAAGACAAAAGAATAATTTGTTGGCGGCCATTTTTGCATTCGGTCAATGCACTATTCAAACAATTTAACACTATGTAGCAGTAACGCAGGACAATGATTGTCACAAGAAACTAGTTTAATGGCCCGGTTCCCACGAGTGGTAGAGCATCCGAACTAGTGATCGAAAGTTGTGTGATCAGCTCTGGTGACACACACCTTGGGTTTGGGGCCTTACGGAGGGAAAATGGCTCGGGTTTGGTTCAGCTCAGGTTCCATGTTACCCTTAGGGATGTAAACGGGATAATGTGAAGTGCTAAAATCTTGGACAGAATAAAATGGAACAGAAATGCCCCCTCCCCCCACAAATCAAGTATGAAGCTGCGTGAAGGCCAAAACGCGCCATTTTCCCATCACTGATTTTTGAGGGAGGGGTGGTCTCAATTTTCCATTTAATTTGTCCAAGATTGTAGATTCTACCCATACCATGTGAGTGTTAGCCCTACTAGTGGAATTGGGCCCACACAAGGACAGAGAAAACCTCTGACCTCTGTGAAGTGCAGAATAGGGCTAACGCTCACATGGTTTAAATCATGGGGTAGAATATCGCACTTCACATTACCCTCTAATAGTTAATTCTGATGAAATATGAGTGCTGCCCGGCCAACGTTTGCAAAAACATAACCCTTCCATGTACTTGTACATATTCATTGCCGTGAAATTGTCATCTTAACGTCCCACGACCTGCTCCCGTCTGACTTCAGTCAGTAGAGCAGCGGTGATCTAATCCGAAGGGGCTACATTTTCCAAAAGAAATGTCTCAACTGTTTTTGTCCAGGATTGTAGCTTCTTCACAAAGAAGATGATCGAGATTTTCGACTGAAAAAGAAAACCTTGTATACAAAGTTCAATTTCCAAAAAATTCATTTGAGACACGAACATGCTGGGCCCGGTTGTTCAAAAGCCGATTAACGCTAATCCCAGATTAAAAATTAACCAAGGAGTTTATTTCTCTACTCCCAAATGCTGGTCAACGCTGATAGTCGACCAAACTTTACATTAGAAGAAGTCAATCTTGAAAAACAAAAATATGCAAAACAAACTTTGACCAAAAAGTTGAAAACATGAAACAAACGTTTAGGCTAAACCTGGATTAAGTTAATCGGCTTTCGAACAACTGGGCCCAGGTGCCTCTTTGTCTGGACATAAACATGGCTGCAGTGAATCATAATCGTGTGCAAAGAAATCCCCAAGTGCATCAAGACCTTTTCCCGTGACAAATTGGTTGCGATGAATATCCTGAGAAATCACTGTGTGTACACATCCGCATTGTATACCGGCATAACAATTTTCATTTTATTCCATCTTAGATATCAATGATGACGTAGACCTCATGCTTGTCGTCATAATCGTGAACTTGCATGTTGGAGTATGTAATGGCCTTAACTTCCGTGCCCTAGAGGAAACAACATCCAGATAAAATGAAATTTATCGTAGAATTTGCAAAAAATGTTACTGTCAAAATGACAGACTTAATACATCTTGACCACAGTCCAATTAGTTTTAAGCATCCGACTTCCACGCGGGAGGTTGTGGGATTGAAACTTCGGCCGTACCAACACTCAGGGTCTTTAAAGTGGTACTATAATGACAAAAAAAATCACTTCCTTTTTTTCCTTCAGATTTTCAAAGTGTGTTTGCTTAACACCTGCAAGGCAAAATTTTGAGCTTTGATTTTTATCAGAAACCCATAAGGGTTGAAACGTGTAACGCGCGTTCACAGCTTCCGAATATTCAGCGCGAACTGATTGGTTGAATGTTTCAGTGCTAAGTACCATATTTGGAAACCCCTCGCTCTTGTTGTTCCAAATATGGTACTTAGCAAATTGAATATTCAGAAGCTTGTTTCCCAGCACACAAGGGGCCGTTACACGTTTCAACCCTTATGGGTTTCTGTTTTTATCCAAAGGCTATTAACTTTGAGTGTAAGTTTTGGATTTCCCGATCCTCCTTCACTCACGTTCAAAACTGACCGATTGGACCTCAGAGGGATGGATCTAGGGAAAAGTGAAGTCATTCACTATCTGAAAGCCCGAAACTCCCGTGCTGCATATTAATTCAGTCGCGTACAAATGCATTGCATCCTTAAACTATTGAGTCTTTGACGTCATTTTCTCCTTGATCCAGCCACCATTGAATAGGAAATTCCAGTTAAAATAAACAAGTGTCTTTTTGAAATTTAAGGCTTAACATATGGGTCACTTAAGTGTTTAGTTAACATAGCTTTGAAACCGAAAGAAAAAAAGATTTGATTTTTTGATCAGAGTACCACTTTAAATAACTGAAGAGAAAGTGCTGCCTTTGTAATGACATCTGTAAATGGTTAGACTTTGTAGTCTTCTCGGATAAGAAAGATTAAACTGTTGGTCCGTCTCAGAACACTTGTTGATTAATTCTGATGGATGCAAAAGAACCCACACACTGTTTGCAAAGAGAAGGGCATAGGGTTCACGCCTCATTTCATTCATTCATAGACCTTATTCATAAATGGCGGTCAGTTTATAATTCTTTCGTCGAAGTGCAACTTAGCCTACCAAGCCTCGATACCATACAGTGAATTGAAAAGAATTCTTGCTCTAAAATGAGGCTTGGTAGGCTAATTTGCACGTGGACAAAAGAATTATAAATGTGACCGCCATTTATGAATAAGGCCTATAGGTTGGCTGAGATCGCTAATAGACTGATAGTGGCTGCCAGAGGCTCCTGTAATGCCTGTATATGCTGATGACCGATCTCACCCATAGATTGATTACTTGTTAAGCACAACTGAATACGTAAATAGAAAATGCGCTATATAAATTCATAACTAAATTCATTACCGTCTACCAACCTGAGGATGTTTGCTGAGGTCAAATTCTTCACCCCTCCTAAAAAGAAGGAAAGAAAAACAAGAAGGGGAGGTTTTGAACAGGAAGTCATTGGGGTTTGCAGCTGAGGCATCTATCAGTTTTTTGGCAGTAAAAATAGAAAGAAATGATGGCCAAAACATAAATTTGCAACAGCACAAGAATCAAACGTTATTTCCACCTAATTTGTGTAATACAATATGGAAGTATTCTGTAACTAAATGATACAAGCTTGAAGAAAAGGTAAGGAATTAGTCATTTCATGTCATAGTTTTTGACGAGCACAGCCAAAAAAAATTGCTCTAAGATGCATGCCACATGTGTAACAGGATCCTTTTCCCTCAGTGAAGCTATTGTTTTGCAGCGTAGTTGCTGCTGTAACTGTAGTTAATTCGTATGTGCAATTTTGACCTAAAAATTACTCTACAATGACATAATCATTTTAATTGTCACCTTACCCAACTGCCCTTATCTTGAAATTTTCTTTGTCAAATTCTAAAATTTCAACCTCCTATTCAAAAAACATAGCAAAATCAATATTAAACTTAAGGGGTTTTCTTTGTTTTTTCTTCGTTCTAGAGTGCAAGTTAACAATGCACTAAACAGTAAGGTAAGTGTAATCATTTTCAGTGGGCAAATAAATTTGTAATTTCATGCTTGTTTTCTGTTCCACAGTACCCGTATTTCTTTTGCAGGATTTAGATCTTGAGCTGTGATTCTTGATTAAAATCTTGACTTGTGAGAAGCAGCCGCAGCAGTTC
This sequence comes from Montipora capitata, assembly GCA_949126865.1. NCBI lineage: Eukaryota > Metazoa > Cnidaria > Anthozoa > Scleractinia > Acroporidae > Montipora > Montipora capitata. The sequence goes on from OX421453.1 coordinate 4,326,695, forward strand.
GATTTTTTTTTTTCATTTTGTTTTCTACGCTCACCTTTTCTTATTCACATATCACCAAGGAGACCTCTCAGCATAAGCCCTATGGTTTTTTTAGAGGTCTCCTCGCCACTAACTGTTTTTTTTTAACTTAATGTTATTTAGTATTGAGGCAAATAAAGATAAATTGATTGATTGATTGATTGATTGATTGATTGATTGATTGATTGATTGATTAATTGAAGCTGACCACTTGGCTGAAGATATTATTACAAGTGTGGTCACTAGGAGTTGAACCAGGCTGACAATAAAATAATAATAATAATAATAATAATAATAATAATTATTATTATTATTATTATTATTTCATAGTCATACTGCTCAGCTTAAGTTTTTAACAGCTGGTAAAATTGTGGTGTCGGGCAACAACAAGTTGCCAATGAACACCAAAATGTTTCTTTTCCCTGTCCTTTATATTTCCAATACTTTTCTTGATATCCTTGCTGATCCCAGCAATGCAGACTTCTGGATTAAGGTAATGGATGTGTCTACTCCTATGCCCTTTAAGTTGCCCTTCAGTCGCAATGGCACTGTTCCTAAAGCCCCCAATACAATTGGTACGACTTTGGCTTTCACTTCCCACATCCTCCTCAATTCTCTAGCCAGATTATTATTATTATTATTATTATTATTATTATTATTATTGTTGTTGTTGTTGTTGTTGTTGCCAGCACCCTCCACCAGATGGCAAGCTGTATTGTGTCAAATGAAAGTTATAGTCTATTAGTTAAGGAGTTAATTAAACTAGCACTGGAAATGAAACCAGTATAAAGTAGACTGGACAATTGAATCAAACTCAATTTAATTCTCTTACAGGTGGACCATGCTGCCCATGGCAGTAAAATAACTTACTTAAAATACCTTGACGATGAAGAATGGATCTGCACACATCAGGAACAAAAACTCGTCAAGAAAATGGAATAAGAGATTGATGATGTCATCACCTGTAACAACAATTCCCAGTTAATGTCACTGTTCCTTGGTATCAACATAATTAGCTTTTAAATGCATAACACAAGGTGAAATAGAACGAAACAACAGACGTATTGGCATTTTTTGAGGGGAACACTGCCTTGTGGCTGGTTAGCCTATGCGACTTCCGGATTGCATGACATAAAATAACCTCACTTATCTCCCCAGCACTACGAGCTGAGTGGAAAACAGCACGTGCTCGATCGGACAAGAGTATTGGTTAGCGAGCAATGTACAAAGGCAAAGCTTGGGGGAAGAGTCGCTGCACAGACTTAACCACACCACGCAGGAGTGACCCAATTTTAATGAAGGCAAAGCGATATAACCAACCCATCTCCAAAGGGAGCTGGTTGGTTTAAAAAAGAACACAAACTACCAAGTGAACCTTGGAAGACTAACTGAGGCTTTTATTGCTAGACCCTGTCTATTAAAGTAGCCAGTTGCACAGGTTCTAAGTACTATGTAGCAGGTGGGCAATTTACACATGCTCTTTAGCAGTAATGAATTAGGCCTTAACAGATTTGGCCAATGCAGGTGTATGGTATAATCTGAGATCTAGGAACAAAGTCTTCATGTCCTCGTTTTTTTTACAACAAAACCATTGATTTTATGACCTTGAATGACCAACTACAAAGAACACGAAGATAACTATCATGACATGAATAGCCCTTTCAGTACGGTCACGTTCCTTTAACCATATTTTACTGATGAGGCAGTAAAAGCTCTTATAAAACTCATTAATAATTCATGATGGGAAAACAAAGGAAATGTTTTATTAATCAATATCTGTATTTCTGATACAGCTTTCTCTTCATTTACATAAATGTTTCTTTCAATTTTCACGATTAAAATGTCTTGAATCACCAGAAATACCTAGTGTACATTAACACTTAAATGCTGACATTTCATAAGCACAATACAATTTTCGCGCCAGTATTGTATCGGATATAAAATGTCTCGCCTTCGGCTTGACATTGTATATCCGATACAATACGGTCGCTCATATTGTATTTAGTACATATTGAAAGTTAAACTCCACACATCTCAAATCAAAATTACTCAAAGCCACATTTTTTATCACTCATCTACACCAGGAGAGCATGGAAGCTCTGGAGCGTAAAGGTCAGTCAAACCAGAAAGTGATGTGTCAGGAGGCAGGCATACATTGCACATGGTAAACACATAAGCAGACCCAAACCAAATGCACAGTCACATACTGAATAAAAGAGTGGAATACTGTAATTACCAAAAACAGCAAAGAAAGAATCAAAAGTCTTGAATACAGCAGCGAATTAATGAGTGGGCCAGACGAGCAACGCAATTACTAGGAACTCAAGCAAGAAACTCCTTGGCCAACACCAATTTTACTGTGTCTAATGCAAGACAATTTTACTCATCAATGGGGAACCCCCAGCAGGAGTCAATGGGTTAAGCATTGCCCTGAATTTAGCTAGCCAAATTACTAACAGTCAGTACTCAAGAAATCTTGGGATACCTTCCGCTGTGATTTCTTCTGATCTTTCTATGTCCACAGACTCTAAATCCGTCATGTAACCAAACATTGCTATTGCTACCTTAACAAAAATCACATAAATGAGTCAGACATCATATTTCAATTGCAAAAATTAAGACAAATCCCATAGAACTAAAAAAGATCTCATGCACAACATGTCTGTTTCAAGAAAAAAGTATTTTCAGACACCTAATTTAAAACAAGTTACGGTATTACCACCACAATCCGAAACATTATAGAACACCTAAAAGAAGACTTGTTTAAAAAACTGCAAATCAATGAACAGATTGTCTCTTTGTGCTTTTGCCACTTTTGCTATATCTTTAACAGGACTCAAACTCCATCTTTAACAGGGCTCCAACCTCCAGTTCACGAGCATTTCTTAGTTTTGTCTTCATGAAGGAGCGAGAGGCTAGGTTTTATGCTACAGTCAAAATACTCAGCGCATGCTGCCTAATATTCGAGAATAGGTTTGATTAACTGCCAACGGACTGCATTATTTGTTTCAAACTTCCAAATTTAATTTGAATATTGTACTCATCCAACTGTAGCCCGAGTGTGACCTTATTTCAAATATCGATCATTGATCAGTTTGTACAATGTATTTGACGTGAGCTGCAGCTGATGTATGTGCTTGCCTGGTAAAGTGCTTCCTATCCACATAAGAGGGGAAATTCTGCATTTCTCTAACCAAGGTTACCAAACAGGGGATATAACTTGAGGAGAATTAACCCTTTCACTGCCAAGAGTGACACTTATAGATTTTACTCTGTCTAACCCCAGATGATTTTACTCGTCAATGGGGAACCCCACAGGAGTGAAAGGGTTAAAGATATCCACTCATGTTAGAAAAATTCTAGCTCAATTCAGGACATACAGAAGAGCATATACAATAATTTAATATTCCCTTTGCAATTGGTGGTGGGAGGAAGTACATGTACGTATGAATGATGCATGATGATAATCTGGAAGCTACAAAAGCCCAGCATTTTCACAGCTGAAATGGGCATCAGGCTTCTATTCGAAAGCATCTGTGCTCTATATGATTTGCTGTCCATTAATGCCATTAACAAAACTTCGCGACAAAAAATTTGACGAAAGCCATGACAGACACAACCGTGAGCGAAGGAAGCCCCAAAAATGCACCAAACTTTGCACATGAACACTGCATTTAAATAATTAACAATTATTCGCCGAAGGCGAAGTGATTATCGGTGAATATTCACCGAGACGAAGTCGAGGTGAATATTCACCGATAATCACTGAGGCTGAGGCGAATAATTGTTTTAGTATAAATACAAAGGTGATTATTTCAAAAAAGAGAAGAAAAAAAAACATTTCAACGCGAAATCATCTTCACTTACAGTGCCAAAACGACTACTGGCAGCCATTTTGTCCGTCGAGGTGATTATCGGCTGATAATCCGAGATAGCAAGCCAATGAGAGCGCGCGATTTTGTATAATCACCTGTGTATTTATACTAAAATATTTTATTACAGTCTTTTAGAGATCTATCCCTTATTCCCTTAAAAAGAATCTCACTTAATAAACAATAATTATTAATTATAATCAATAACATAAAATTTTTAATGTCATTGACAGTTTCCTCTTCTCCGTAATTACTCCTTCCTTAATTTTCCCTTTGATTATCTTTATGAATCTTCAGTTTCCCATGGATGGGCAACTTTGGGTAACACCAACTAAGACCAGGATTTTCAAGAGTGGTACATTTTGTACAAAACATCACCCCCTGTACTGTACTCACAGTACAGTAATCACACGCATATAAGAACACTTTTTTCAGGTCTATGGCTAATTGTGTTCTTATTTGAGGGGTGCTTAGTGAGAAATCAGCCTGAAAGTGTTCTTAAAATGTTCTTAAAATTGGTTTCAGAATAGTTCAAATTATATATTACTAGAGGTTTAATTAAGTTAAACCAGAAACCCATAAGGGTTGAAACGTGTAACGCGCGTTCACGGCTTCCGAATATTCAGTGCCAACTGATTGGTGAATGTTTCAGTGCTAAGTACCATATTTGGAAACCCCTCGCTCTTGTTTTTCCAAATATGGTACTTAGCAAATTGAATATTCAGAAGCTTGTTTCCCAGCACACAAGGGGCCGTTACACGTTTCAACCCCTTATGGATTTCTGGTTAAACATGCAATGCTATTTTGTAATAATATATTTTATAGTTTGTAATGGTTCTGAACACCATAGTACTTTGATTTACTGTACTGTACTGTTACTGTACTGTATTCTTTCCTTATCCTAATACCCTTTCCCTTTGTATTAAGAACATGTTTTATTTACCAAGCTGAATTTCAGCCTGACGTTCTTAATCCACTTGTTCTAACTTATATGCGGGTGTTTACTGTTACAGTACTGATTATAGATGATTATAGTATTTGACGCATACAAAGACAAAATTATAATATTAATTTTTTATTTCTTCAGTACCTGTTCAAAAGCCTCCTTCAGATCATCGCCCCCTTATTTTGTCAAAAAAAAATGAAAGAAACAGGCCTTGTGTAAAGGAACAAACTCACAAAAATTACATGAGAATACACCATTTAACATTACAGCCAGGCAATGCTGTGTACTACCAATATCCACAACACAAATTGACTTGAAGCTTGAAGATTTTTCTTCTCAATTAGTCTCTCTACAACAAGAAAATTCAGCTTTGTCTTGGGTTCAACAAAAACTTTCCAAATCCAGAGTGCAAAATGAAACATCCTATCTTTCTGTTTGTAGAATACCCTGGAAATATACCCATTAAGAATCAAGCACAATTTTAAACCACCAGCAGGGCCGTAGCCAGTATGAGGCAAACCGAGGCACTTGCCTCGGTCATTTTTTTGTGAAATTTTAAAATAAAGCGTGATTCCAGTGTTGTCTTTAACATGTACTCATCATAAACACTTAAAATACTTCCGAAGATATTTTTAACCACGGACATTGCCTCAGTCATATTTGTTGTCTGGCTACGGCCCTGACCAGGTCGTGTTCTACGAGGAGAAAACCATCTTTAGTTGCTTTCATTTATCACCTTTTCTCAGTATCTCATTAATAACAATGGTTGAGATTGGTTCACAAAAACATCGAGTAGCCTTCATATCATTTTTGCTAGCTTTTTGCACTGGTCAGGCATGAAATTGGATTCAATAATGAATTTCTGGGGATGATTACTGTAAACCACACAATGATGTCAGGTAATGCATTTTCCAACCAATTACCATGTTTCCAACTTATAGAAAAACAGAAATTGTGCCACTGGAAAACTACAACCACTTTGACCAAAACCGATTGTGTTTAGGAGGGTGGAAGAAACATGATCTACATCATTTCAGTATTCAAGTTAAAACTTCTTACAGCCTATAGTCTGTACTTTCCTTGCATGTCCTTACGATAAAAGAAATTATGCGAAGATCTCGGAAAGTTAAGTCACTTAAGGCTGAAATAGTAATTTATTAATCTGAAAATTAAATACTTCATATACAGTTCCTGTTATAAACAAAACAGGCTTTTAGTGCAAAGGATACAAGCATGAAGTCTGAAAAAGGAGTACAAGAGATAAGAGGAAGAATATTAGAAAAGAAAGTTGAGCTTGTCAACTACAATCAAAACAAATACCGGTAGTGTGTAAAAACGTCAAAACTTGTTGACCATTCCCCAAACTACTTTGTATCAGAATGTTAAATACATAAATTTCTTCCTGGAAACAACAAGAAACATAGTCTTGACGTGATGACAACATCAATCTTTTTGTCTCTTTCAAAATGGGGACTAACTCTTGTTTCAAGATGGAATTCATCTAAATATCATGAATGTGGAAATCAAAAATCTTTATTACCATTATGAAACTAAAATATATATGACCTTAAGAAAAACTTACTGGACATCAGCAGTATGGTCTAAATCTGAAATAACAGAAAAAAGATCAATAAATTTAAAACTTAAAATTTAAAACACACTTTTTTTACAGCTGGTACTCGGAAGTTCCTTTAGCTCTGAAGCTATTATCAAAGAAAGCCAAGGAGGTGCTTCTTCTGGCCTGTTTGTAACATGAATACCATTCGAATAGGCCATTTCCGAGTTCATGTCTGCCTCCTTTTCAAAACGAGTCTTAGTGCCAAGTTTTTCTTATAAAAATTAGTTTTCATTCATGTGTAAAGTAGAACTAGTCACCACCACAAAAACTTCGCACTTAGCCTCACTTTGAAGAGGAGGCAGACATGAACTCGGAAATTACCTGTTGACTTAATTAGACCAAAGCTCAATGTATGCCTTGTCCAGTACTGTCAATACATATCAATTTGGTTAAATGAACTGGCTTGTTGGTGATGTCTCAGGACAGCTCCTTGGGAAAAAAATGTCTGAAAGAAAACTGCCATGTCCTAGCTTGGCCAAGATCTAAGAGACAGTCTGTTTTGTTTCTGGTCAAAAAATAAAATAAAATGTCATAGTTAGCCTGGCGTATTTTCCCAGTATCAGCCAATAGAATCTCAGCATGCCTTCAAGATCATGGTGGTAGCAATTTATGTAAACAAACACCTTCGCGATCAGCCCTGGAAATTTGCTTATTCTTCAAAAATTCTAATCATTATTTTTTTAACACAATCACTGTTTTCCAAAATATTGGAAATCTGTAAATTATAATAATGGCGACACTGTCAGTACAACAGACTGAGTGAATCCAGACCTCCTGCACCAGTAATCATTATCATCATTATTGTTTAATTAGTTGAGGTGTTGCAGTTTCAGTCTTTGTCTTTCGTTTAATGAAGTTTCAAAGCCGGCATCTTTTGAGGGTGTCACTGTTAAGGCTGGTTTACACATACGACACAAGCATAAGCATAAGCAGTATACGCAGGTGCATTAACTTGTTGTTAATTAGAGTAAGGTAAAGTCTGCGTTCGAGCCAAGGAGGCCCATCAGGCCGTCACTTATCTCTGGTTTCTGTAGCATGAGGCGACTAGGAGTATTTCTACTCCCCCCTGGATGGGATGCTAGTCCATCGCAGGGTTACCCCCAGCATTGAATTCGCCGGTACCCATTTATACACCTGGGTGGAGAGAGGCACCGTGAGAGTAAAGTGTTTTGCCCAAGAACACAACACGATGTCCCCGGCCAGGCCCCGAACCCGGACCACTCGATCCGGAGTCGAGCGCACTAACCATGAGGCCACCGCACCTCCCACTGTTTATTAGAGTATTTTGTTCTAATGACGGGTACCAATTATCAAAACACGACTGCGTCTGCATATGTTGCTTGTGCTTATGCTTGCGTCGTATGTGCAAACCAGCCTTTACGGGCGAGGACAAAACGCGGAGCTCTACTCCATGGAGTACCCTATGGACTACCCAAATGGAGTACCCTAAAAATACTATTTCGAATGCATACTGTTGATCCATGTGTAAGCAGCAACTCAAATAGTCCTTACTTAAGCCTCAACACCCATTTTAAACAGCATTGTTCAACAGTATTTAAGTCTAAGCACCCATTTTAAAAAGGTTAGCTTTCGATTAGTGTTGTGATGGCCGATTACTTCATGTAAACTGACCTTTTTAAAATGGGTGCTTAGACTTAAATACTGTTGAACAATGCTGTTTAAAATGGGTGTTGAGGCTTAAGTAAGAACTATTTGAGATGCTGCTTACACATTAATCAACAGTACTCATTCGAAATAGTATTTTTAGGGTACTCCACTTGGGTAGTCCATAGGGTACTCCATGGAGTAGGGCTCCGCGTTTTGTCCTCTCCCAGCCTTTACAGACTGTTTAGCAATTTGCAACAATGGCGTGCACGAGTGACGAAAGACAATGGTTCCCGAATTCAAAGAAAATAATGTTGAACCGCAACCTGTATGAAATACTCTGCAAAAATTGGGCAAAAGATTTTGTTCCAGCCAAAAAAAGAATGAATAAAGAATACATAGACCAATTCGGCTAACTCAATGCTGTACCCAATTCAGATCCTGTGGGAATACAACGTTTTGTTCCAAATATTCCCATACGAATGCTACATCATCATGCAAATGAAATACAAAAAGAGTCTTAACCCCGAGAGATTTGAATTGGGTACAACATTGCGATAGCCGAATTGGGATTCATATAAAAAGTTCCAAAGAAACAAGCCAGTATCTAGAGGTCTACAAGTTACTCACACTCATATTTGGCTGCCATCGTCAGATCAAAAGCAAAGAAATTTCTCCGGATGAAAAAGATAACAATGCTACTAATTAGCTAAGCCAAGATTTCATCATTCTTTCGGTAAGGCGTTCATGTTAGGCCCATAAGTTATTTCTCTTTCCCTCAAATCCATCGGGCCACGTTTTGCGCCTGCAATCAACCAACCTTTTCACTCGGAGTACCGAGCATGCGCAGAAAGTGTCAAGATGGCGGTAGATTTGAGTTACGTGAAAGCTGTTGTGGCGTTTCAGGTATTTCCAACAACTACCTCAGCTCGTTCTTACCTATTGTTCCCACAGTCTGACGATCATTTTTCTTTTTGTGTTAGGCACATGTTCGTGGTTATTTCACTCGAAAAAAACTGCTTCAAGTTCGCAAAGAGTTTGAGGAAGTGTTAAAGGATTTGGAAAGGGATGCAAAAGTAGTGCAGTGGAAAAGGAATTGTATTGGTCTGCCATTGGTGACTTCGAAAATAAGTTTTTCAAACCCTGAAAACGAGACAACGAGCTTGAGTATTCCTGGAGATGGTGAAGATGAAAAAACACGAAAGAAAGATCTTGAAGCTAATGAAGTCTTTAGCGATGGTAAACATTTTTCACGTAACATTGCTGAACACGGATTCACAAACCCAGAAAATGAAGGGCAACCTATTGAAAGTGAAAACGTTAAATTTTCTCGAATGCACAGGGAACAAGACGATAAAGAAATAAACGTAGATAAAGATTGTCCTTTGCCAGCAACAACTTTGAATTTTGAAAGATGCCATGTGCAGGATTCACACCAGAACCAGCTAGATTTTCCACAGATAACAATTGACTATCAGCGAAAACGGGAACCGGAGGATCCAGTTATTCCTTCAAAGGAAAGTAACCCGGAAAATAACAAATCTTTATCTAAGGTCATGCATTTGGACAAATCAGGTGGTAAACAATTCCAAACATTTCCTTCACCTGATTTTCCATTGAGCGGTACTCCAAGACCTACATCAAGTGACGAGCAGAAGATCAAAGAAAACTCTGGGTACGATATCACATCTGAGACAGATACGCCAGTGACAAGGAATGCGCCTCACTTACAGACTCAAGCAATTCTCAGTGAGAGTTGGATGACTGACAAATCATTTGGTACGATATACAATGTACCTTTCATTTAATAGGCAGGTCTGAAACACAGGTCACATTCCACAGTCCCTGCTCCACTGATGAACAAGTAAGCCAACAGTTTCCCCCAGACCTGAAACAACATTTTTGTAGAGTGATTATGGCTGGGAGACACTTTTGGTGTTTTCATGTATCTGTAGCACAGTGAGATGTACACTCACCTGGGAACCGTGACCTGTGATCTAGATCTGCCCTCACTTTATTTTGAGAAGAGAGTCTTGATTATCTTTGGTCCACAAATCAAAAGAAGAAAAGCATTTTAGCAACAAGAAATGAGAAAGTGGATAAGAATCTCCTTATGAAAAGAAGTAGTACCAGTTTGATCACATGGTGAACTTTATTAACATCATCATAATTATTCATGATCTTTATCCCCAATCAACTTTTTTCTGATTTTAAAAGCTACATGTAACTGTGTACCGGATTGACCACAAAGTTTCAATTACGGTAGTACAGACAGCCAATGAAAAGCATCGGCTAAATCATTCAGAGAAGGCCACCACTTTTTTCCTTAAATTAAACTAATTAAAGACAGATTCTTTAGGTGCTACTATGGTGAAAAAAACAGTTCTCGTTTTTCTTCAGCTTTCAGCAATCTGGATTGAGAAGAAAGTGACATCATTTACTCACAAGTTAGCTTAACAATGAAGTGTGTGAATACGGCTTAATAATTGTAGGATATGCAGCACAAGAGTGTTTAGTTTTCAAATTGTCAAATTCATGTTCTGCATACTAATTTTATTAAGCCATGTTCACTATTGTGCATTTTTAAGCTAGTGAGTAAATGACGTCATATTCTTCTCGATCCAGCTCTCCAGGTGCTTATCTGTCAAAATCACACCAAGTAATGGCGTCCAGACCATTGAATAAAAAAAGTGCCTTAAAAATAAACAGTTTTTTTCTTGAAATGATTGCATAAAGTCTCGTATTTCAAGTATTCGGCACAAGAACTTTCAAAATGCGAAGAAAAACGAGAAGTGATTTTCGATCATAGCAGCACTGTAACCCATTGACCCCTGAGAGTGACACTTAATAGA
>OX421453.1:4342605-4377605 GCA_949126865.1 Montipora capitata
CACACCTTTATTCAAATGTGCTTAGAGTGTGCACGTTCGCAAGTGAGCAAACACAAAATCTTTGCACAGATGAAAACTGTCGGATAGTAGCTCATCCACCAGAGAAATCTGGCCTTTGAACAACTGTGCCCAGGCCCCAGTTCTTCAAAGGGTGGATAGTGATTTATCTGGTGGATATAGCGTTATCCACCTTTTGAACAACTGCCAGGTGCATAAATTGCTTCCAGCAACATATGGGAGAAACCCTGTCAGACTAGCATCCCATCCAGGCGACTGCGGCAGTACTCTTAGTCATGTCATGCTATAGAAACCAGGATAAGCTCTGCTTTTATAGTGTGCCCCCGATGGCTTACATGCAACATTGTTGCTTTTTTGTCTGCAGCAATATTTCCATACTTTTCATTGAGACGCCTTTGTTTGAAATGTGTAAAAGATTTCATTAACACACTTTTTAAGGTTCCTTTAATTAACCCTTTGATACCCCAATCGGCCTCACTTAGTATTTTACTCTGTCTAACACCAGATGATGTTATTCGTCGGGAGTTCTTGGGTTAAATGCCCTTTGTAATGCTGTCTCACCCATTTGAAATTTTTCTCTTTCAGTACCTTGGTCTCAGGAGGGGATTGGCACAAGGAGATCAAGGCACCCAAACCCCAAATTGAAATATTCGGTACGATGACAAAATGTAAAAGGCTGATCATTCATATGTACCAAACCTATTCTCTCTATCCTCTGGGCAAGAATGTGAAAGGGACAGAAAGTTGGGGAGAGGGCTCGCCCAGTCCTTACCCCATCTCTCTTTGTCCTCCTTGGAGCCATGTTTGGTGCTAATCATGGTTGTTTTTTTCACGTGACTTTTATATCAACAACAGCTGAATAAGTTCCTTCAGAAATTGCAGTGATTTTTTAAGTTGCATTTAATGTGAAGTTTGAATGGCCAAATTTATGCTACAGATGAATAACTCTTCTGAGATGAATTATCCATCGAAGACGGAAATTTTGTCTGCAATAAGACGTTTTCAACCAATCTCTGGGGACACCAATAACAATAGAGAAATGTATGACTTCTAGTGGACAAACAAAAGTTAAGTAATGAAAGATCTTTTGTTTTTGTCCACCAACCTGACAGCAATGACGTCTCAATATTAATCCAGTGTTGTAACCAATTATGGACCAAAATTTCTACTCCCTACCTAATTCACCTAAACACCAGATTTATACCTAAACAAATTGCAGACAAAATTTCCATCTTAGACAAGTTATTTCTCTTGTTAATCATAACCATTACAATTTTCTAAAATTTGATTGGTGCAACTACTTTATTTTTCACTAATTATTGTGTAGGGTTGAATTCGGACAGTTACATCAGCTTAATCCACCAATCACAGAATTTATCACAATAACCATAGCAACAACCACTTACCCTACCAAACTGGAGATTTTCCAAAATGCGCCAATTTGTAACATTTGACAGTGAAAAAGGAATGCATTAATTTTTTCTTCTCAGAAATTGAAAGTTATGATTAATTGGTAACAGGACTTTGTGTTGTCCAATTCAGTCTGTAATCATACTTAAAACAAATCGGACCCCTGCTACGTTATTATATAATTAAATTCAGCCAATATGACAAGTGAAATAATTCTCCCTTGCTTTCGGGGATGGGGGGGGGGGGGGAAAGTGGCTTTCAAAGGCTCCCCTCCCCCCAGCACCCGCTTGATTTCTTTTGCCTGTTCTTGTTCCCTCGCCTCCACTATCTGAGACCCTGGAATAGGCAAGACAAATTTCTGATCAAAAGTCAGTTTTTGGATTCACTGAATGGAACACACCTTCATTTTACTTTACATCTGTTGGAATAGAGTTTAAGCTGGAACCACCTCAAGGATGTCAAAGCTAGCCTTGGTTTGTCAGCGAACCTATCAGAAACACCATGATCAATGTGAACGAGCATCTTTCCTAATGCTCCTATTCCGCAACAAAGCATTACTAAAACCTGATGCACCTTCTATCTCTTTTAATTTGCAAAATAGAAAGATCACAAGCTCTTAGACCACCTCAAGTCCGAGTCACATTTCTTTCACCTTCAACAACTAAGCAGCATTATATACAGCAAGGAGGGCACAATATCACAACTCCTCCAGTTCTTTAATTTTTTTTTCGTTGTGTCCTCTTAGTTACATTTGGAGAACTGGGCTAGCACACTGTTTAGAGCATGCTCTTTTCAAGAAGACCAAAATTTGAATACATTCACTTTACTTAAATTTGATTCTGGTGTTTGTAACTACACAGTAGTAGCGAAACTGTGCTCTGCCCTGTGTGCTTCACACTTTTCCCCAGACATGTTTCAGATTATGAATTTCATTAGGCATATGAATGCTTGTGTGTCAGGCAAAATAAAATCAGGCACAGTTTTAGTAAGACGACAACTTTATTTCTTTCAACTACTTCCTAACTTGTCTATAAAAAAACTAAGAAAGTAACTAAAGCATTGGTTGAAGTGATGCTCACATAATTGCAACTAATAGCTCAAGCTTACATATACCGTAATATACAAGTTGACAATATATATTTTCACACTAGCAGCAACTGCCAAGTGTCCTAAACAGACATAATAAGGAAGTTGAGCTGTATAATAGACTATTATTCAAACAGAAAATCAACAGCACCATTCTTCAGCAAAACACTGTTCACATCAAACTGCAAAAGAAAAAATAACCAAGAAAAAGGTAAGATAACTGGAACAATATGTGACCAGTGGTTTCTGGGAAGGAAAAACACTGGAACAATGTTGTGATCCAGTATTGTCGGAATGGGGAAATTAATTCTAATTCCATTTACGTGGACAACAGTCAACAGAAAATGGTTTAAAAGTTCAAAGCTACAGTATCGTAATTTTGTGGGGTTTCTTTATTTACCATAAGCTTTGACTCTGAACAGTTATGTTAAAGTGCTACTAAACACTAAGTGAGCCCAGTTTTAAGCCCTGATTTCAAGACACCTGTTTATTTCAACTGGAATTTTCCTATTCAACGGTCCGGCATTACCAACCTTAAAATCTTTAGGAAGGCTGGATTAAGGAGAAAATGACACAAGACTCGATAGTTTAAGAATACAATGCGCACGTGAATTAATATGTAGCACAGGAGTTTTGGGCTTTCAGACTTTTAAAATCTTGTTTTGCATACATAATAAGCTGCATTCACATGCTGAAATGTTAAGATAGTGAGCCTTTGATGCCACTTTTCCCTAGATCCAAAACCTCCGAGTTCCAATGGGACAGTTTGGAATGTGAACAATGGTGGACCTTGAAATCCAAAACTCACACTCAAAGTAAAAAGCCTTTGGATAAAAATGAAAGCTCAAATTTGCCAAATTATTAAGCCAAAAAAGATAAATCACTTCCCTTTTTCTTCATATTGTTTTTATCATAGTAGCACTTAAACATGACATTCTTTTATTAGTAAAATTAACATGACATCAAAGACTATTCTGGGCGAAAATGGTATTCAACCAGGGGTTTCTTCAAGGGAACCCAAATTTCATCCCTTTCATACATCTCTTGCCATCCACAAATCGTTATGGCTTTGCTACACACTTTAACACTTTGGATGTCCATCCTCCTCAATTATGGCTTAAAAAACCAAGTTTGCAACCCTGCTCCCGAGATGAAAATACATCCCTTTCTGTGCCACTTATTGACATCCCTCATATACTTCCCATGCAACCTCTTCTCCCAAAATGTCTCTTTCCTTGCCTTCTCCTCCCGCTTCTTGTACTTGTTGTTCTTTTTGTCCCACATGCAACCACTCTCTCCAACAACCTTTAACATCCACTTATCACTCACTTTGACATATTCAAACAGACCATATTCCTCCTCCTTCTCACAATCATACCCAATGATCAATCCCATCCCGCTTACCTTCCTCTTCATGCACAACCTCACTGTACTTCCCTTCTTCTCTAAGTTCCCGATCACTTCAATCCAAAATCCCTGTAATGTACCTCATCACACCTATAGTACAGGCATTTAGTGCCCTAATCAAATTCCCACTGTATGTAACTTCGACCTTGCCACCAGTTTCACCCGTATCAAATACCCCTGCTTGACCTTCTTCATCTCCTTCTGCATAATATCCACACCCTTAAACCACCCTCATCAACTTTACCTATCATCTGACCATCCCGAAAAACAATTCCTTCACAATGAACCTTCACCCCCCTTCAACACCAACACAGCACACTTGTCCAGTCCAAACTCCATCTCTCTGCCCCACGAAAAACCTTGCATACAATTTCAAAGTATCCATAAAGAACAAATGGTTGATCAACCTCTTGATAATGATGATGCACTGGGGCACTCATTGAGGGACAATGTACTGAAAGAGGAGCCCACGAGTAAGAGCTTCCCTCTCCCATACAAGCCTTGTGCACATGTTTCTATTTTTAGAATGCTATTAGTTGTTCAGCTCTGTTCACACACTGTTTAGAACGGCCATTCAGAAAAAAGTTGTCAAACGAAGACAAAAATAGCAAAACCAGTGTATGCCAATGAATGTAAATGAGTTTCCTACTGAAGGATTACCGGTAGTTCTAAAAGTAGAATGATACCAGTAAAGGTTGACTCAAGGATATAGCGCACAGGGAGGCTGCTATTCATGGGCTCCTGATGGAAGCAATTACTTTGAACAAATACAACCACAGCCAGTGGTTGAAACCACTTGAACATGGAGCCAATTTCTTTGTGCTGTTTACTTGCACCTTCGACACTTCACAACTGCTATTTATTTTTTACTTGGCGATGAAACAGACTTACGCAATGACAAAGATGGACATGACAAGCCCAGCAAAACCTTTGACAGTCCCAACTCCACTTGTAGGTGCTGTAAAAGAGAAGTTGAATCAAAATCACAAATGATAAGGCTGCAGGTCATGGAAATCAACCCAAATGTGTAACAAGGGCCAAAGATAAACGTTTGAAAAAAGCGCTTTTCCTTTGTAACTAGTGCTTAATTTATTGTATCTAACCTTATTTTAACAAAATTAGCATTTTTACTTTTGACGGGGTAATGACAATCTGCGAGCCAGCGAGCCATGCGAATTTCGCATTTAAGTCTAAGCACCCATTTGAAATAGCGCTGATAAACAGTTATTAAGTCTAAGCACCCATTTTAAAACGGTTAGCTTTCAATAACTGTATGACTCG
Organism: Montipora capitata; assembly: GCA_949126865.1. Lineage (NCBI taxonomy): Eukaryota > Metazoa > Cnidaria > Anthozoa > Scleractinia > Acroporidae > Montipora > Montipora capitata. Next base: position 4,347,808 of record OX421453.1, read on the forward strand.
CATGCTGACTCGCAGCCATGACTCGCATGGCTCGCAGCCATGACTCGCATGGCTCGCTTCTTGGCTCGCATGGCTCACAGCCATGGTTCGCTGGCTCGCACATTAGTAAAACTCCTTTTGACGTCCAATCCGGCCTAAAACGGCCAGATGATTTTACTCTTCAATGGGGAACCCCTGGGAGTCAATGGGTTAAGCAAAAAATTAAAATTACCAATCCTTTGATGGCAAGGTCTCTTAGCAGGATTTGACTAAATAGACACATTTTCTGTCAATTTATTGCTTGATGAAGAAAATGTCTAAATTTAATGATTGATAAATAAATTAACGATTACCTCAACCCCTTGTCAGTGTTGTCATTTCACAGTATTTGTCGGTTATTTAATGTCTTGTTACATTCTTAATTTTAGTGTCTAAAACAACATTATCAAGCAATCAAAACTTAAATCAGATCGAAGACTGCATGAGATAGAAATAAATATAATTTAAACCCCAGGTGAAAGCTGATAAATATAAAGGTCTTTGCTCAATAAATGAAATTTCCAGCACACCCTGTGAAAAAGGCCAGGTTACCAAGGCTTTATTCCACGCTGAATTAACGAAGAAACTGCTCCCACTTGACAGGACAACGCACTTGTTTTGGTTGATTTTCTTCATATCAAATACTGAAGTTGTCACAGGATGCAGCTTAAAGATGGTGAAGTTAGGATATGTGTTAGGTACTCTGAATTTTTGCTCTAGAAAATTGTATTAACACAGCACAAGCGAAACGTTTATGCAACAGGGCGTGAAATTGGATAAGCAATCATTAATTTCTTAATCCTGAATGTCGATGAAACTACTAGCAAGTAGACCTCGGAAAATGTGTTTGGTAAACTTGTAAACTGACGTTTCTCGCAAGAGGATAAATGCAAGAAACAAACTTTCAATTAAGTAACTTAAGGGAAAGAATGATGATTCGTGGTGCAAATCTTGAAGAGCATAAAATTATTGTGTGCATTAACTGAGCCACTGTTGTTAATTTTGTTGCCCTTGGTGTGTGATACACTGTAAAATCAGCGAAACTACTTGTGCAGTGGAAGCCATGTTACTCGTTACAACACTTGACTGTATGTTTCGTGTCCATGATAAAATTTGCAAACATTTAACTCAGCTTGCTTGGTATATCTCCCCATTTTTGAGCTTGTTGACTGTAACATTTGTTTTATAATTCTGGGAAGTTTGAGCTCATTTCATTTAAGAGAAACTCGCGAGCTGGGGTTTCGTGTGCTGGGTACTAATTGGGCCTGTGGAATGTGCTTTAAGCTAAAGGAATTAAGGTTTTGCTACCTACCACGCTATGAGACATGGTATTGCTGAGACTTCAATTCAAAGCTATAGCAGTCATGCATCCGTTATTATTTTCAAAAAAGATTACAATATCATTTTAGAAGTTGAAGGGCAAAATAATAAACAAGGGACTCACTTGTAGGTTTTTCTGCATCTGGGTCGTGAGCCGGGGAGCTTTTTGTGGCACTAGATTCACTAGCTAGAAAATGGTTAAAAATATTAATATTGTTTTACACTGACACAGGCTAACACATGCATAAAGTCAAGTGATACTTACTGGTTTTTGACGTTGCTGCAGAAAGAACAAAAAAATGATGTTAAATATCAGAGAATTAAGTGATGATGCATTTAAGTTATGCTTGAATCAAGAAATACTTATACAGCAAAGCAACCTGGGAAACCTCTAGCTGTAACAAGATGTGAATTTAATCTAGCATTAAGGGTTTACACGAAGTGTTTCTTTCTGAGAATTCAACAGAAACTGTGCAGTCTTGCAGATAGCAAAATGTCACTAATTCCTCTGTGTTTCAAATTTGCAAATTCATTTGTATGCTGTTATATAAATTTGAAGATTGCAAATTAAATCTCTCTCTCTCTCTCTCTCTCTCTCTCTCTCTCTCTCTCTCTCTCTCTCTCTCTCTCTCTGGTACTAATTTAGAACAGCATTCCACTCTCTATCAACTCAATAAACAAAGATCAATTTCAAAGCAAACTTAAGTATTAATTAACTCTTTGAAATCCTGAAAGAGGACGTTTTCTTATAAGTTCTTCTGATTGAGTACAATTCTCAAAATCATAACATTGTATGTTACTCCCAGTATTGACTGCAGTCCGCCTTCCTGTCTCACTCTGGCTAGATTGCTTCTCGGTTTGTTTGTTGAAAATTATTTATAGAATTTCTCAATTTTCTTTTGTCCTTTTTTTTTGCCCGCCTCAAATAGCCCTTGTTCACTGCAGGCAAAAGCTCATTAGTTAGAATTTAAAATTAAAAAGATCTAAAAGAATTGTAATTACTTGATAAAGAAAGTTTTAATTGAGAGTCGTAAAACCAAAACCAAATTAATTACTTTGGCAAATCAAAAGGACAGAGGCAATCCAGTAAACCAATCAAAGCTTGAAGTCATTACACGTAGCTGACACAAAGTGCGGGAAAATGTGCATGCACGACCCACAATAATTATTGTTTTTGGTTTCACTTTTGATTGGTTGAAAAGCGGCACAAGAACTTTGAACTAATCAACGAGTGAAGGAATACAAAAGCAAAGCAATTCGCTAATTACTTGGACACTCAACTGAAAACCACTCTAATTTGATTTTTGAATTAATTTTGTTGTTGCGATGATTGTTATATGGTGTAGAGAGTGATCATTATGACGACCTGCTCTGGCATCAATACTGAGAGCATTAAGCAACAACACTGAGAGACAGATTGTCCCAGAAATTTAAGCCAATGTCACAATTTCCCAGTTATTCTACCTGGTTATGAATGCTTTGATTACTAATCAAGAAGTGTATAAATTCTATATGGACTATTTGGTCAAAAAAGTATTTCAAATCTACTTCCCTTTAAGTGCTACCACGATAAATTGGTCCTTATTTTTGTTCACATTTTTAAAGTACTTACATCTTGCATTTAATGTCAAACAGGGAATTTTTTTTTGTTATAACTTCAAGAGGAAGACTTTATTTTAACTCCACTTTTGTCATTAAACAGTCCACCATTACTTGGTGCAGTTCCAACCAATAAAGCTTACAGCAATCTGGATCTGAAGGAGAAAGTGACGTCATTTACTCACTGGCTCAAAAATGAAGTGTGTGAATGCAGCTTAATTAGTATGAAGAACACGAACTTGGCACTTCAAAAGCCAAAACCTCTTGTGCTCTTGCAAGTGAGTAAATGACATCACTTTGTCCTTGATCCAGCTTCCTGAGGGCTTATCTGTCAGAACCACCTCAAGTAATGGAGGACCGTTAAATGAAGTAATTTCTGATCGTAGCAGCACTTTTAAAAGACACATAACTCTGACCCACCCTGACATAAGAGATGAACACAATATTGTTATTATTATTGTTGATGTTGTTGTTGTTAACTTACAAGTTGATGTTTTGGATGTTACTGTTGCTGAAAGAAAATAACAAAATCAAGATTCCCTAAAAAATGCAATATATGGTCCCTTTCTTGCAAAGTTAGAGTCACAGTGAGTCATGGCCTACGCTACAAACCACTCTTTTATAAGGTCAGAAGTTCAGGGTCCATACACTTTTCACTTTGTGTCCTTAAATACCACAACTTTTGCAGGACTTTTACTGTTGTTTTCATCTAAGCGTGGATACATGACGGGAAAACATGTTCTTTGAAGTTTGAGTTTGGCAGCCGTTAAGTAAACAGTAGAAACTTTTGCGCGTGATAGTTTGAAAATATTTGAAGCATACTTTATCAGATTAGGGTCAATTTCTTAGAAAGTGTTTGATGTCCAGTCTTGCCACCATTCCAGGAAAACTTGCACGAACCTTTGAATAATCTAAGACAAACCTTGTCACATTTGCAGCCAATCAGAGCATGTTTTCAGGTCAGGTGTCCACACTTAGATGAAAACGACAGTATTTAGGACCATACAAGACAAAATCCAGGACCTTAGAAACCCTGAAATGTATGTGTATACGGTCCAGAATATGACAGAGTGCTCTGAAAACGGTATACAGTACCGCTCAAAAGTAAGTTACCACCCTCGGGCGCGACGCGAATCGCGTCGCGCGCTACAGGAATCGCGTCGCGCGCTACGCAAATCGCGTCACGCGCGATGGTAAGAAATCTGTAAGTGCAGTGGCTTGACGCTCGCGCGCGATTTTAATTGTCCTTTTGTTTCAAATTTTAACCGTGGAAGGTGTTTGTGAAAGGCCAATTTTCGAAGAAAATATGCCTATGATAAATTGCAGTATCTTCACATGTAAAAATGTGGCAATTTCCGAGCACATTTCGTTGTTTACAAAGCTTCGTTCACCGATCGGCAAACCGTGAATCAAGCGCTTTTGTAAGGAAAGTAAGTTCTCGTATTATTTACGCGTTTCAAGATAATAATAATCCTTGGTTTGTGTTTCCTTTTGGAGACTCGTTCTGAAAATTTTAAACGCAAATTTTAACCCGATGGTCAAAGAATGAAACGCTTCAGATAATTAATGCCTTATCGAGTGCGAACTTAAGATTGTGGACGCTAACAGCACTGCTGACTGTAGCTATAATATTGTTGTCATCATATTGTTGTTATGTAGAAAGGCTGTTTTGGAATAAAGTTAATTGTAGTTTTATTCTGTGTAATTATTATTTGTTGCTGTTAATGTTCGTGTGTGAGCGTCCAGAACAAATTCATCCTTTCATTGCGCATGAAGTTTCGTTTTCAATGTTTGCGGATATTTAAAGAATGTATGTTTCAAATTTCTCACTTCAAAAGGTTTGAAGTTGGCAAGAAATTTTAGTAACGCACAATGGACATTGTTTTTGTAAGAATTTTTCCACCAAGTGGACGATGTTTCAATGAAATCGTCGCTTATTCGTGAACGAGTTTTAGAAACACCCTGTATGAAGAATTTATTTTCCATCGGAATTTTCGTTTGTAAACTAGACGCATGTTTTTGTTGACGCTTAAACGTCGTCTCCTTACAGCAATTTCGACGTGGATTTTTTTATTGTTAAAGTGACAGTATCGCTAATTTCCAAACAAATGAAGAAAATCAGACCCACACATGATCGACGATCGATTTAAGGTGTGGAAAAGAAACTTGCATGGATCGATTTGAAGTCAACTCCACGCATTTATTAACTTTACACAGAAGATCGCCGAATTTTTTCCACCAAATGGTCGATGTTTCAACGAAATCATCGCTTGTTCGCCTTTAAGAATTTATTTTTCATGGGAATTTCCGCTTGTAAACCAGATGCATGTTTACTGTAGCTTAAACGTCGTCTCCAATTCGCAAATTCGCAGTTTGCAATTTAGACAATTCCCATACAATTTAACTAATCAAAAATCGCCTTCGCTTACTCACGCAACTGCAGAGATAATTTATACGCGAAATTGATTGATTTCGCGTAACACATTAGTTCCTAATATATGCCAGAAATTTACGCTTCGATTATTCTCGCGCTACGCGAATCGCGTCGCGCAGGAAACGCGACGCGAGGTGGTAACTTACTTTTGAGCGGTACTGTACAAAATACCCAGGTTGTGGCAATGTTTCCCACTGACGAGTTTTAAGTCTCGCTCCTGGAGTCAATGGGTTAAAGGGAACAGTTTTTGAGTGGATGCAGAGCTTATTGAAATTAATTAGGTCTAAGTTTCCAGCATTCTTTATGACTTGTCCGTATATCATATTCCATGATTTCCAAGCCAGCATTTTATAATATTGCAAATCAATGACCCATAAGATATAAACCCTGGAAATTGAACCAGAAAAAAAACAACAACAACAATTAAGGGGCCCAAGAAAACTAAGTGTTAAGGTTGTATTATAATTCCTGGACCCATTCACCCCTAAACTGGCCTAAACCGGCCATACTTAGTATTTTACTCTAACGCCAGACGATTTTAATCGTCAATGGGGAAACCCCAGGAGTCAATGGGTTAAATCACGAAACAAAGACAAACTTTTTAATAAGTCTGCCATATTGATGAGAACGACCAGAAAATGGCCGACATAAGCTTGTATGATCTTTGAGAAGAGTCTTCCAAATCAAAACTTTTTTCTCTTGATATATAGAACATATCCAGATACACCAAGATTTGAAAAGCAAGGGTGAACTGTAGACAGACCCTTAAGTTTTTGCTACGACAAATCTAGTTTAACTTGCTTTAGTCTCATCTTCGTTGACACATTACGCGATGCAATGCCGGAGGTTTGTCAGGGACCAAGCACTAGGTTAGTTGACCAGTTGTCAACATCACTTTGCCTGGTAATTTTATCATAAAGGTACTTTCTTTTGTAAAAGAAAAGTACAGATGCCCAGCTTCTAAATTCCCACGACATCTAATGAGAAGCCTCATTTTGTAACTTACTTGTTGTAACTTGACTTGCAGCTGCAAATAAATGACCAAGAAGAAATGAGTAGAGTTCTTGGGACAAGTTTGAAAATACCTTGGGTACAGGAAGGTACAAAAGTCGGATCAGATGAACTTGCATTGACGTGAAAAATATGACAAGGCCTGGAGAGATCACCCTAACCCCTAATCTTTAAGCCAACCTTGGTTAAATCGGGGTAAATGTTGAAATAGTTTTGGCACACAAAACCATTTTTTTTTGGCAATCACAGTTGATCCGGTCCAACTTTTGTTTTAATTTGCTCATTTGTATTTGTGTTTTCCATTACTGCCAATTAATGTTATGGAGGATTTAAGGGTAATCACAAAGAATCAAACTGCAGGCTCTTGAAAAGAAATTTGATCCTTCCATTTAAGAAAATTCAATGCTTTTAAGCACTATTGGGTACAAATAATTACTTGCTATATGCTATTGCTATAGCAATACCCCAGTTGCTGACAAATAAATTAATAAAAACCATAATAGAGAATAAACTACAAAATAATGTTTCATCTTACTAGTTGACGTCGAATCACTGCTGGCTTGTATCAAGCAAACTGTACAAACAAGAAAGTAAAAATCAATTCCTTGATTCTAAGACGGTGATCAATGTTAAGCAATGGCCGTTAACATGTTCTATAAAGCAACCAAGAAATTTACTCAAGTCAAACACCAGACAATCCGACCCACTGTAGCATTTCCCACCTTCTGTCGTCTTACACACTTCATTTTGCCAAAAACAAGTGTGCTAAGCCATAACGTCCTCCCAAGCAAAATCTATGTAATGTGACACCTCCAAGTAGTAGAAAATTTCTTTTACCCTTTGATGTCAAAAGTGGCCTCACTAGTATTTTACTCTGTGTAATGCCAGACGATTTTTTACTCGTCAATGGAGAACCCCCTGGAGACAATGGGTTAAGCTTTCCTCTTCAACTGCTATTTCAAGGTCCCCCAAGAGGAATGAATGAAAGCACCAGTGTTGCATCCAGATTGCATCATGGGATGCAATATCTTGCATCTGGACGTCCTAAAATGCTAAGAAGGGGTCCTTGCGGACGCACAATTTTCATGCTTGAAATATATGCAGCAGTGTTAGACACTTACTTTCTTAGTAAATATTTTACTTTCTTAGTAAATGTTTTAGAAAATGTTTTGCTCCACTTGCATCGACGCCAAGAAAAACTATCCGCTTGCCACATGCGGAACAACGAACTTTCGAAGATCAACACTGCAATGAATATCATGCTGCCACAGAAGCCCAAGTCCTTCGCCGATGCATGAACGTTGCAACTGAGAAAGTAACAAGGAAAAGGCGATAATGTCAGCAATGAAGACCGCTTACTTCGTCACATAGATGAATCTTCCGATCTCCCACTATGGGGAGCTGATTGAATTTCTTCGTTTCCAAGGTAAGAAGTGACATTCATTTATACTTAAAACAGTGCTTCTATTTGACTGTTCTTTCTGATGCTTAATTGTTACCAATGATGGCTTTTCGCATTCATTCACTTCGTCTTTTTTGAGTTCTTGCAACATGCACTTTTCATGGAGGCGTAGCGTCACTGGAGCAACATATTCTCGGCCCAGTATTTTCAAGATGGCGAACACCAATGCCCGATGCGATTTTCAATCTTGTCTTTACTTTCGCATTTGCCAGGTTGTGAAGATCTTCATGCTCATCTGTCAGCTGGAGGGAACTGCACTTACAATTCCAGAGCAATAGCACAAAGCTTTTTGGAGGCATTTTCAGATGTCACTGAAGAAGAACTTCTGCAACAACTCAATAGGCAGCGTATAAATCTCAGTCCTTATGGATGAATCCACTGACTTGACGATTACGAAGAATTCAAGACAGGATTAAGGTTAAGTCACCTGCATGGATTTCTTGCTTAACTGTTGATCAACTTATGAGAGTTTGTATTAATGGCAACAGTTACAAAGACTTTGATTATTGCAAGGCTCTCTCTAAATGGAGGGTGAAGGATAGGTGCATATTTTAAACAGTATAGTGGGCATGAATATTGTTAAGTTAAGTTTGTTCTAATGATAGCCATCATGTAAGTAATTGGGAAAATCAATTAGAGGATTATTCTGGTCTGTCCCCCAAATATTTGGCAAAGGCGGAGGACCCCTAGTCAGTAAAACCTGGATGCAACACTGAAGCACTAATTTTGTTATTTGTAATTTGTTTCTATCAGACATCTATCTGGCTCTGCAATTCTTTATCTCACTGAAATACGAGGTCCATACTTTTGTGGTATGATTGGCCATTCTCAACACATCCAATGGAAAGTGATTACATCATTTTAACACCCTCTGTTGCAATGGCATTAAAATACATCAACTGCGTAAATAACCAATTAAAAGAAGCTCTAGGCTGGGAATCAGGAGTCCACATGGGTTCCATTGTTACTTCACCTCCACGTAGATAACACCTTTATCATTGAGTCTGGCCATTTCAATAAAAGTTGTTTTCCATAGCAACTCTAGCTGTATTTCAACAGTCCTATTATTATCATTAATTTTATTATTTCACGACTTATTAATCATACAATAATCAGATTGTATTTGGATATTATCATTTGTACTTAGAGGATTTATTGAATTTGCCACAATTAATTCAACTAGAGTAAATCACCCCCAAAAACTACTGTGCACAGCTTGATTGTTACAAACATTCTTTCTTTATTTGAATAGTTAGAAGCTGGAATGATTTGCAAAAAGACATAGTAGAATCTGAAAGTCTATCAATTTTAAGTCTAAGCTGTGGCAATAAAGTTTTCAATTTTCATCGCATTCAAACACTTAATTTCTAGGTTTCTACCTTCAAGTCTTAATAATTCTTAGCTGTATTTTTGTATCTTTTTTAAAAGCGAGTTTATGCTTAGAGCTGACCTCATAACCCCCTTTCAAGATGTATTTTAACCCATTCACACCTTTAAGACTCTAGGACCCCCCCCCCCCCCCCCCCTCCAGGAGTAATCTCATCTGGCGTTAGACAGAGTAAAATCTATGAAGTGTCACTCTCAATGGGTTGGGGCATGGCAAGCCAATTGTATCAATATTCAATAAATGGATATTTCAATTCAAAAAGTCTATTTTAGTTCAAATCAACACATAAATTTACCGTATTTACCTGTATATAAGTCGACCTTTTATGGCCTCAAAACAAGCTCCAAAAATTGCCCTCGACTTATACACGGGTCAAAGACTTTGAGCCAAGTTCCAGCTAAGTAATTTATTCAAAATTAACATAATAATGTTGTCTTGGGCATAACGAAGGTAGTGGACAAAAGCCGATAAAAGACTTCAAAATGAATGACAAAAGACTTCAAAACGAATGTAAGCAATTCCAGTTTAAATGAAAAAGGATCTGTCCAACTCTAAATGTTGAAGATACTCACAAGCACAAATATGAACTAGACACTGGAAATTTTCGATTTCCAAAGGCGGAAAGCTCTAAAAGGCATTTCTGTTTCTTCAAATAAAAACTCGATCGTTCAATGGCTTAGTAACCTGGTGCAATACTTGTGTTTGCGTGCAAGCAGTGTCACTTGTGTTGCGTGAAAATGCTGGTTGGTAATGAATGTTTTTTATTCTTTGTACAAACCTGGCTGACTTAAAATGCTTTTGCAAACTTCGTATTGTTTGGTTTATGAGTTTTGTTTTGTTTCTCATTTGAGAAATTATAAGTCAAGGACCAATTAAACCTTGAACATTTTCGTATCATTCGCAAGTTATTTTCAAAGATTGACTCCTGCTTCCTGTGATGTTGTGCTTATCCCCTAAAGCCCTTTATCACTGATCAACGAAACAGGTTAGTTTGAGGTTTACATGTTCGATTTTCTGATAACTTTTTTGAAACTCAAGGACAAAATGCCCGCATATACAACAGATGCTGAACCACAAAACTATTAAGCGCTTGAGGCCCTGGTTTTTTTTGTGTATTCACATTTCGAGAAATTGAAGAATACAAGATTAGTGTCCCATGAACATTTAACAAAGAAATTAAGAAATTGCTTTTTTTGCCATCAAAAATGGGGGTCGACTTATACATGGGATCGACTTATCCACGGGTAAATACGGTATGTTCAATATACTTTTTTTTGGTTCAACTTCAGATTTTGCATTCAACACTTATTTCGTTCAAAGCAATTTAGTTTCGTTCAACGATTTATTGTATAGCCGTTGACCACTATTGCCTAGCCCCTCTTGATCTTGTGAGGTCGTGGGAGGCTGGAACACAGCTTGTTAGTAGTCCATGTATGGCCCACCATACATTGAATACTAACCGAAAAAGGTTGGATTTTGCGATTTACCACTATACTAAAACAATTATTCTTTTTAATCCTGGTGAACAGTGGCAGAATATTTACCTCCCCACTTCGTGGCTCTGTAAATATTCTGCGACTATTCACCTCGATTTCAAAGAATAACTGTTAATTACCAACATCAGTTTCTTTTCACACAGAATACAGAGTGCACTTATGGTGTAATAACCCATTGACCCCTGAGAGTGACACCTAATAGATTTTGCTCTGTCTAACACCACATGATTTTAGTCATTGATGGGGGGGGGGGGGGGGGGGTGGGGTGGTTGTCCCAAGGTATTTGAGATGTGAATGGGGTAAAGACAAATCTTGGGATTGAATCTGGGACTAAACATGGCAGAAAATCTTACCACAACCAAGAAGGACAAATGCTGCAATCACAACTTTCTGCATCTAAATAAAAAGAAGCAAAATACTGGATGATCTTCATGAGCACAAGCTAAAAAACATTTTAATTTTAATTGTGGACTGAAAGGTAAACTGCATAATCCCCAATCACTTATTGGCATGTCAATGGTGTGAATTGTTACAGGCCTTGTTCTCTGGACCTTGTCACCAAAGGGCTCGAAATTAACTTTTTTGCCAGCTGGCAACTAATGGGAAAAATTTGGTCGCCAGATCATAAATTTTGGTCACCAAGTTATTTAATGACTCACTGAAAAACTATGTCCACATTAAATTAATATACGACTTACGTAAGGACATGTTTTTAAATGTTATTTTGCATGCAAGGTCATAATTATTAAGTAGCAAGAAAAAAGAAAGCTTGAGAAAGATCTCTACAAGCCACTGTTGTTTTCGGCTTGTCTTTAGTTTCGTAGTGGCGTTCATTATAGTTATTTGAAATGAAGCAAAGCACAGAACGCTTTAAGTCTGTGTTTTCCATAGCAAGGCAACCATGGGTCCTTTATCCTTGCTTTCCACCTCTTTAAAACGTGGTTCTTTATTCTCCTACAGCTTGTGTGAGCAACCTGCCTTTATCCCAACTAAACACAATGCTACAATTGCTCGGTCTAGGCCCCCACACAACCACAATACTTGTACCAGTCTCCGACCGGGATAAAATAAAGGAGCAGCTTGTACGGTTTCAGTAGCCTCTAGAATCAGAGGAACTTGGTTTCTTAAGTACCTTTCTAAGGATATTTATATCCATTTATTAATCACTTGTGTAGTCAATTTTGCAGGTGTCCGCTTTCTAACAGAGGTGACAAGTTCTCCAACCTACTTTACGTTAAGGGTACAGGTTGCTTTTTGAAGATTCCACACAAATTTCAAACTGATTATGCAATGTCCAGGTTCATTATCAATATATTATCAATATATTATTAATATCACGCTAGTTCCAAGGAGGCCCTTCGGTAATTTAGCAAAATCTACGTTTTCAGCATTCACAACTGACGATGGATTTCAATCTTCAATTGATCCTCTGGCTGAATCTTCATCTTCCGGCCACAAACTCTCACGTAACCATTAAGAAGAACATGGTGTTTTTAGTGCGCCCACAATCTCATGAAGCCGCTGAAACAATATGGCGCCTAGTAAATGTGGTGATTGAAGTGTCAGGGCTCGAAATTAACATTTTTAGTAAGGCGCCAATTGGCGACTGATCCAAAAATTTTGGTCGCCAGATCTTAACTTTTAGTCGCCATTTTTTCCACTGATGTTTTTTTCTTCATTTTTCTGATGATCATGTACACATGAAATCTTCTTCATAGTCCTAAGTTTACGCTTTTAAGACTGAGATACTAAAACTTAAAAGGAAGCCAGGGCTCGTAGAACATATCATTACGCATTACGAGGTAAATAATCAATGTGAAAGCAGCTTCATTCACGTTTCCTGTGCTTCCTTCGCTTTTGTTAAGTTTCCATGTAACATCGAGTCTATAGCTTACATAAATAGACGAACCTGAACATAAACAATCACCAGCTTTCCATATTTTCAGTGCTAAAAAGCCAAGGCTTCGTTGCAATTTCGATCGACAGACGTATCGGTACTAGGCCCTGCTCTGCCACATTGTTGGTAGTCGTACCAGGCTCCATTCTTTTTTAGGTTACTATAAAACCAATGCGCAAAACACTTGCAAGTTGCGGTTTTGATTCCGGGATCTCGGTAAATTTGGCAGTTTTCTTGAAAATTTCATGTGTTGCATAATACTCAGCATTGGAGTACAGTTCTTCTGCAACTAGAAGACGCAGCCAGTTACTTCGTGTTTCATCACAACAAAGAAAAAGCGAAACGGAATTATACAAACAATCTCCGTTTGCAGTGGATTTTAACGCCACAGGATGACCTGCTGGTTTGTGATCGATGTCTGGTATCAGGCTGGTTCCAAAGTCGTCCTTTGCCAGCTTGCAAAAATCTGCTTTATCCGCCTGAACGGCCCACAACAAGCTCAAATCATCGATTCTACATTGTTTGCATTCAGCAAAGTATGCAATGAATTTAAGGCATCTTTTGACCTAGAATTCGATGAAATATTCATGATCTGACCAGGGATCAGACCTCGTGTGAACTTCACGCTTCAATGATTGCACGTGTTGTTTAGTGCGCCCGCAATACCAGCTGCTGAATCAAACATGGCGCTCGATTATGAAACATGGAGATCGAAGAGCCAGAAGAGTCGTGGGTTTGTTTTGTTATTTCTGTGCGCATAAATCGTGCATTTTATCCAAAACTACGGTTCATTTGCCTTTGAGGTTAAAAGGATGAAGGAAAAAGGTTAAGGTTAGTCGCCCACTGGCGACTAGCTCTAAAAATGTAGTCGCCAACGCTTGATTTTTGGTCGCATTGGCGACCAGTGAGTCGCAATGTCGAGCCTCGAGTGTCGAAGTATATTTTGTCCTATTAATTGACAGAGTGTGAAACCGATTTCCTTGTAGTATGTAGACATTATTTTAGTGGGAAAAGAAAGGTGAGTCGTGTTCTAGCTACCAGTTCTGAATGATTTCATCATATAAAGATTTAAATACAGAAGTCAATTGTCTACTGTTTATCCTGGGTTACCAGACAAAACGTGATTCGCCAGCTGGAGACATACATGTCCAATACACTCGACCTGAGTCGGGTTGTCTTCACTCGCAGGCGGATTGAGTCCGATCGCGACCGGAACCGGAATTGGGTGCATGGCGCTTGATCAGTGGTACCGGACGTGAGGGTTAACGGGAGCGAGGGGGGTTGAAAAAGTTGGCAAACAGACTCGATCGGATCCGATGGAGACAGCTCTTCCTGGCAAGAGTCAATCGGACTCTTGGAAGTCAGTTCGCGCGTGACAGAAAACATCTCTCAGCCATGACGCGAAACAAGCACACGCTACACGTGAAATATACGTCGTTCTTAAAGCCATGAGGCGATACAAGCGCGCTACACATGTAACATTAGTCGTTCTTTAAGACATGAGGCGAAAGTCAACATCACAAAACATTGCACTCCACACTATACCTCGTTCTTTAAAGCATGAAGCTGAACAAGATTTTCACAAATCCAGGTCATTGAATTTCCAATTGCAACAGAAATTCTTGTCATCCAATCTCTGACAACAATAAATTATTAGCTTTTCAGTCAAATCCACTGATTTCAGTGACGAAGACAAAGATACTCTGCGTGAAAGAGAGCCTTTCCCTGGATGAAAACTTTCATTTGTTTTTCTAATTGAAATTGTGATTAATTCCATAAGACATTAGAAATTTCTATAGCATTCTGGAACTGTTCTAGTTAGAAGAGCTCTATATTGATTATATTTGAAATATAGAATGGTCAAGGTTATGACATTAGAAAGTTCTATAGCATTCTAGAACTGCTCTAGTTTGAAGAGCTCTATAGAAAGTTCTATATCATTCTAGAACCGCTCTAGTAAAATGGTCGTATGTGGAAACTTCTAAAGTTCTGATTAAAGTCAAAATTCGCAGTTCTAGGGTTCCGATTTCTAGAGTTCTAAGTTCTAGAATTCTCAATTGTTATATGTTACCCTCTGTGGGCTCTAGAATGTCTAGAGTTCTAGAATAGCCAGACTCTCTAAGTGAGTTACAGAACGTCTAAACTGCACACTAGGCTTGGTTGATTTGACTGATTACCATTCACTAGTTTAAATACTAAGCACTAATTTAAGCAAAAACAAATCCCCATGAATACCATGTAACCACGTTATACCTCGACCGTATCCAAGCACCTTAAGTGAGCCAGGTATCGCTCTTTAGCTTTCACTTTGCGGTTCGGTTAACTACACTTTTCCCGAGATTATGTGAAGAAGAAAGCACTCGTTTACTGATTAAGCCTAAGCGCTCCTTTCAGTTATTAGGCCCCAGCAAGCACTCTCGCAAAAGTTTAGCTTTCATTTTGCGGTTCGGTCAACTACACTTTTTACACAATCTCCGACAACAATAAATTATTAGCTGTTCAGTCAAATCAGTGTAGAAGACAAAGATAATCTGAACGAGAGCCTTTCCCTGGATTAAAACTTCCATTTGATTTTCTAATTGAAATTGTGATTAATTCGGAATAACTGTGATATGTTATTTATTTATGAAAATAAGTAAGTGAAAACAACATGGAAGGATGTTTAACAAACCCAAAAAATTATTACTACCCCAGCAAGAACTTGTTCGCCGAACGTCCGGCTCGGTGTGCGCTTGCAATGTCACTGAACCACCGAAGCCATCGGAGATATGTCCAGAAATGCACGCAACAACCAAAAATGGCAAAAACGAGATAATGTTGGCGAATTTGGCAACTATGGCGAAAATGACAATTTTGCCGCAATCGCCAACAAGGTAAAGCACAAAGCAGAGAGTGCTTAGGCCTAATCACTGAAAGGAGCGCTTAGGCGTAATCAGTAAACGACTGCTTTTTTCGAACCGTAAAATGAAAGCTAAAATTTTACAATAGTGCTTAGGCCTAATCACTGAAACGAGCGCTTACACTTTTGAAATATCGCTATAATGAACTGCCATCGCGGTCCGCAATCCCGTAGTCGAGGAATGAAAATTGTTCAAGGGCAAGACGATCTCGTGAAAAGTGTAGTGAACCGAACAACAAAATGAAAGCTAATATTTCAAGAGAGTGCTTTGGACTAATCACGAAAGCGAGCGCTTCGGCGTAATCAGTAAACGAGTGCTTTCTTCCCCACAAGATCTCGTGAAAAGTGTATTTAAGTGTACTGCTGTTTTCTTCTTCACACGCACTCGTGAATAGTGTAGTAAACCGAAGCACAAAATGAAAGCTACAATTTTACGAGAGTGCTTAGGCCTAATCACTGATACGAGCGCTTAGTCTTAAACAGGAATCGAGTGCTATTTCCTCTAGTTAACTGAACCGTAAAATGAAAGTTAACCGAATTGTAAAATGATTCGATCAACGCACTATAAGAACAAGAGATACATATCAACAAGGGGATTGATCGCGCTTTAAGAAACATTACTGTTTTTCACTCGATCATCGTGCTTTATGAACGAGAAATACACATACATCAACGGTCTTGCGCTCTTTTTGTTTGGCGCCTCAGGAAGGAGAAATACTGCGTATCAGGGGAACCCAACGTCAATTTTCGGAAAATATCTGTTCGGAAGACGATTTGAGATTTATAATTTTCGGAACATTTGTAAAATTTCTTGCTTTCCTGCCTCTCCTAGGATTTTCGAACATCTGAAAAATGGTATAATTGCTCATTTTTAACGGATTTTTACCCTAAAAAGGTCACCTAGAATTTTCGGGAGCCTTTTTTCTGGCTAAAATTTTCGAAAAGGTATGTTTTGATCCCTATAATTTTCGGATCACTAGACTTTTCGGCTAGGAAATCCGAACAGATAAATTTTTTAGGGCATAAAAATATGCCTATATCTACCGTTTAAATACCAAAATAAGTTTAACAATGCTATGTTTAAGTGGTTTTGAACTATATTCTCGTTGGGTGCCCCTGGCGTATCCACTAAGCTCGGTGTCTCCTGTGCGTATCTCCGTATCAGCGTATCCACGCAATTTAGGGTAAAGCTTCGAGGTGGCAGGGTATTGCAGTTAAGCCGTTGACTTCACCGATAGGGTTTTTTTCTCTTGTAATTTATTCACACAATTTGTGATTTTCACTCCACTTTTCTCTGAAGAAATTATTTCTGTATGAAAAGTGGAGAAGCGGAAGCCACCAAGTGTGTTAGATGAGAGGGAAAACAAAGCTGAAGAGCCTTTTCAAATCCTCATGTCATTTAACAGTTGCACCGGAAGTAACTGGGTGAAACACGAAATTAAACAGGTCTGTTGGAAGCGTGCTTGAATTTCGACAAATGAGCCCCAAAATCAGCAATAATTTGTGACGCTGATGAATGAAAATTATTAAAGGGCAAGCAGTATAAAGAGCAGCCACCGCGGTCCGCAATCCCGTAGTCGATGAATGGAAATTGTTCAAGGGCAAGACGATCTCGTGATAGGTTTGCCGACATTTTCCACCCCCTCCTCAACTATACTTTGCTGTATATCTACTAAGTCTCTCGCGAACTGATTCGCGGCAGTCCGATGGATTCTTGCCACGGCAACCCGTCTCCATCGGATCCGATGGAGTCCGTTTGCCGACATTTTCCACCCCCTCCTCAACTATACTTTGCTGTATATTTAGTAAGTCTCTCGAACTGATTCGCGGCAGTCCGATGGATTCTTGCCACGGCAACCCATCTCCATCAGATCCGATGGAGTCCGTTTGCCGACATTTTGCACCCCCTCCTCAACTATACTTTGCTGTATATTACTAAGTCTCTCGCGAACTGACTTCCGGTGAGTCTGGTTGCTCATGGCCTTCGTCCATCGGACTCAGTTTGGGTGTATTGGACAACCCTCGCTGGAGACCAGTTCTGAAAATCTAATCGCCAGCACGCCAACTTCTGGTTGCATTGGCGACCAGTGAGTCCCAATTTCGAGCCCTGCACTACAAGAACACAATAGTGGCCGGGTATTCTGCAGTTTCTCCTTTGCTATTTTGACCCAAAAGAAAAGTCTACAACTCTAAAATATTTAACCAATTTGACCCTTTGACGTCCAAACTGGCCTCACCCTGCCAGACTTAGTATTTTACTCTAATGCCAGACGATTTTACTTGTCAATGGAGAACCTCTGGGAGTCAATGGGTTAGTTTCAAGGGAATTATCTCTACTGATAAAAATTACTTAACTATCAAGTGTTCTTTTACTACTAGTCTCAGTTGAATAAGACACAAGGGAAGTTTGGTGACAAGTTTCAGTGTTAAAGTTACCATGTTGTCAAGGGCAACTTGGTTTGTTTTTAAGGGTTGCTTTTTGGGAGCTGACATCATTTAACTGGTCACGGTCACCAGTTTGAATTTAACCATTGCCAATAGTGGATTTTGGCAGTGTCCATCCCTCATGCGATGTCAAGGCCCTCATAGTTACTCTTGGAACCGAAGAAAGTTACCCTTGACAACATGGTAACTTTTAACACTGAGAATTTGTCACCAATGCAAACTTCCCTCTAGTGTCATAAACTGACGAATTTCTTTCAAAATTAACTTTCACACTGGAATTTGCTTAGTTTTCGTTTAAATGTAGGCTTATCCTCAAAAAGTAAGTTTTCATTTTTGAGCAACTTTAAAAACTGGACATGAAAATGGGGAATAACCTAGCCTTTGGGTGATGGAATTTTATCTCTCCTAAGTACTAGCAACACAAATTTGGATGTAATGATTCATTTGGTTGTCTCCATTGTTTTGCAAAGTAAAATTCTTGAAGCAATCAATTTATAAACAAGCCATAACACTACAGCAGCCAGGAAATATAACAAAAAAAAAGGGGGCGATTGAATTCTCTAAAATTGTGTTGATCACCAAAACTGCTTCCTTATTTCCTAATAACTCAAAAAAAAAAGGAGAAGAAGAATAACAATTTCTGAGGATACATGAACTATGTAAAAAGTTACTGGTAGTGGATTTGCTAAAAACAAATCCAAGAAAACAGAAAATCTATCAGAACAAGGTTTAACTTAATGGATAACTGCCTGGGAAGCAATTTTGATATTTCTAATGCTGTTTAGGAGCAAAAAAATCGTGAATTAAAAAAAAGGCTTAAAACAAAGTGAAAATTTTATTGTCCGAATAAAGTCGGTAATACATTATTCATATTTCAGGAGTCGTCTGTTATTAGTTAAGCCGTTCATCAAAAAGCGCTTTCATTATCGTCAAGTTTGTAATCACGTGGGACTCGCAAATTTCCGGCATCAATTTAGTTTAAATACACTTTGGACTCGCACTCAAAATACGAAATTCGCAGGAAATATGTAAACGCAAATACGTTTTCCAAGCCCTTGCTAGTCGAGAGATCTTGCCATCTTATGTCTTTCGTATGACTCCATCAATATTTTACGATTTCTTCAAAGCCTCCTTTCAGGCAATTAATTGAAGTTCGTTTATATTTTTGTACATTATTGACGATACAATAGGTAATTGAAGAACGAGTCGTTTGAGAGGCAATTTTGCCATTTATCAAGAATTCATGCTGCGGAAAATAAATTGATTTCCATCCCTTTATTTTTACCGTCATGGAAGTGACAGCAGTTAAGGACGAGAAAAAATGTGATATTTGCTGTGTTTTTTTAGTTTCCCTCTTAAACCGAGTCAGGCGACATCTGCAAAACCAACACCTTGCATGGTTTCCGAGAATGTGACGAGGAAATGGATTCCCTGTCAGTTTGAAACCTAAACTCTGGATCAAAGTGCAAAGGAGACCACGTAAACAGCGCCTTCGTTGAACGATTAAAATTGTCTTCCTTTAGCGCTATAGCGAGGTGTTAAGACTTCCTCGCCGCGATTTCTTGAATCCGCTTCATTCCGCAGGTCGAAGTTCCACTTTCGTTGATTGTCAGAGTCACGCGAAGGATTCTTACAGTGTAATTAACCTATGCCCGCGAATGTCGCGAATGTTCCCGGCCTCGGAGATTTCATTTAACGTGCACACCATCTGAAAATAAATTAACTTACTATTTACGATTTGGCGAGGTACACCAGCCATAATAGACCGGCGACGCAACACGGTTTTAACGGTATCAAAATTTCCACAGCAAAGGTTAATAGTATCGACGAAAAAACGTGCCCATATGAATAAAATGAAAGGCCAAAACTTTTGCAGATGTCGCCTGAAAAACCTTTGAATGATATTTTAAAGGGGTTTTATTTACAATCTACATGAAAAACAGAAAGTTGGCGAATACTCGAACTTTAACACTGTGTAAGATTCGCCATGATGGCTCTTTAGCAAACGTGGGTCGTTTTATCGGCAAACGAACAAGACACAACTTGATTGCAGTCAATTTTCACCACCCGCCTTAGCTACAGAAAGTAGGTATTAAAATCGCAACACGCACAATAAAGAAACACTGTAATACAAGAATGGCTTTACGAGCGCTTCGTCTTCATGAAAACGACAAGATACGTTTTGATGGGTGTTGTTTGACCACGCCACGCTTATCACCGCAGCACTGCGGGAAGTTTTCGCTCCAATGAAGAGGAAAAAAGTGCCTTCGTGCAGTGAAGCAGAAAATAAAACCGGAATTTCCTTCAAACACTCGAATGTGATTTAACTGCAACTGCATCACCCTCCTAGAGTTGAAATAACACGTTTGGATATATTCAACTGCAGATTTGAACGAACACGTACTTCATCAACCATGCTGACTATGAAATCAACATGGTAAAATGAAAACGAAAACAGTATTCAGAACATAAGTTTACGTCGATATTGCTCGTCCAATATAACATGAAATTCTCTCTGTGATTGCAACTTTGACTTGAAAATCGTGGTGAATTAAAGCAAGTCAAAAATCCTTCGTGCAATTTTCTCCTTTTGTCAGAGGTAAACTATCTTCGCATATTTCGACGAATACATTGATTTTACCAACTTTAAATGGCTTTTTTAAAGTTTAAGGCAAAACCTTGGAATCCTCACAGATTCAAAAAATCAGGGGGAAAAAATTTAGGCGGCGGCGTTGTCGTCAATCCAAATGAGCCGATAGATTTCATCCATAAAAATGTAACTAATCATTCCGAATTCTGAGCATCTAACAGCAATTGATCATAGCGCAAGTAAGTGGACTACATATCAAGCTTACCTTTGGAATTAGGGAGTTCGGAATTTACTTGATAAAGCTTGCTGAGTCCTTCGTACTGAACTTAACACTACGCTGCACCAACGCCTTGGAAGAGAGAGCGCTTCGATGATGACCTCTTCCCTTTTCAAATACAAAAAGCACGTGATGAACACGTGATTGTCTTTGTTATTCTAAGTGACGTAAGACAACTGGAATCTGTCCCGTCTTGAGTCCGCCTTCCTTGGATTGAAGCAACCAGCCTAATCTCAACTTTTTTTGGAACACATGACTCAATTAAACAATAAAAAAGTCGCGTGATTGTTCAGTTTTAATAATTTCATCCAAGAAGAGAATACCCCCAACTCACAGCAGTTTTCAAGAGTGCCAGGATGATCTCAGTAGTTTGATTGACAGCTACCAAGGCTGATACGCGCCCTTTGTTGGCCTCTGGATGTTTATATCACAAATAGGGGAGGCGGCTTTTTGGTCAAAGAGACAACTAAATACAATTAACAGTGGCCGGCTAGAAATTTCTCTACGGTTTAATATGGAAATTGCATTTATGACCATGTCAGGGATTTGATGTTTACATTGTTCGTTAAACATAACAAATAACTTTGCAATCATTTGCATAAATAAAATTGTAACTGTGCGAGACCACAGCGGCCATGTGCGTGCAAGCACTTCTGAAAGAGTCTGCACTTGAAGCGTTCGATCGTCACCCATTTATGTTGGCGCAGGCTCAATGTTATCTTGAGTAAAATCCACCATCTTTGCATCATGAAAGTGACCTCGACAAAGGCGACAAATTCGAAATCGAAACGCACGTCAGAATCTGTTATCACCGATGTCGGAAATTGTAAAAATTGTTTGGTGCATTCATCATGTTCGTGGGTGGGGTCGACAGGAGAAAATTTTCTCTGAGGTGACAATTTAAGCTTAGGAGAAATGACTTTAGTGGTTTCCTTTCCGCAAAAAAACATTTTAAAGAAGAATATTTGTCGCTCAAGTAGGAATTTTGGGGAGTCGCGCTTAGATAAATATCAATCGAAACATCTTGGCAGATTGTGGTTATTGGTAACATGAAACTGAAGTTTATTCGTGATCGGCAGCAATGCATTAATTATGACAAGTATGAGTTGCACACGAATATATGAAGTTCGATTAAGGAACAATTTTAATGCAAATAAATGGGGAAGCTAACAAGCAGAGGCGCATACATTTCGCATCTCGCAAATTGCTTAATTAATCTAGAGAGCATTTTCCAGTCCCTGTTCCGTCAGAAAGTGATATGTTGAACGCCGGTGATTCCTCGTTAATATTGGATTTGCTATGGCGTTACAGTTTGACGGCGTGTGCCACATACTTCGTATGTTTGATTACAAAGTAATTTTGACTTTGCGGTAACTTGAGCGAAGTGTTTGTTAAATCTAGAGAGCATTTTCCAGTCCCTGTTCCGTCAGAAGTTGATATGTTGAACGCCGGTGATTCCTCGTTAATATTGCTATGGTGTTACAGCTTGACGGCTTGTGCTACATACTTCATATGTTTGATTACAAAGTAATTTTGACTTTGCGGTAACTTGAACGAAGTGTTTGTTGAAACCGGAAGAGAAATTGATCGAAGGATGAAAGCGTCTGAGTATGAATTAAAAGAAAAGGATTCTTCCAGAATGTTAACATGGGAGAATGCAGTCCATTCTCGCAGTAAAAGCGTTGAAAATGACAACAAATTTATCAAAGAAGTGAAAGAACTCAATCAAATAAAAATGTCCAAATAGATAACTTTCAATGATTGATGGATTGCCCACTAAAGGGAAATCACAATACGTTTCAGTTTTTTGGCTAGCTTGTTCCAGGCTCCCAGAGAGTCGGGAAAACGCATTCTCGTCCCCATCGCCCTTTTCGTTTCTCTTAGTCGGCTGGGCCTTGGCACGAGAAAACGAAGGGCTCTGGAGACATAATTGGAGACATAGGATTTTCGAATTTTTTGATTGGCTAATGGAAAACAAAGAGATACTAAGCGGAAGTGAAAATGTTCATGTGTATCAAAAAGAACAGCGGTGCGTTCAACATGGAAGACTCTCCCAAAAAAATTATGTTCAACGTTCCCAATAATTGTCGTTGTTGTAACAAAACAGTTTTAGTTAAAAACCATCCGGTTGATATTTTCGGGGAAAAAAGCATTCAAGAGCCGGAATTGTCAAACGTGCTTCAGTTTTTAACCGGAAAAGAAATTAAGTATGACGATGGTTTGCCGAAAAAACTCTACCAACCGTGCTTCAGGAAGGTGAAAAATATTATAGAATTCCGCGCTTTGTCACTGGCAACACTTTCTGCACAGGAATTGTTGATTGGAGAGACTCGTATGAAGCGAGTCCGTGGCTCGCAAACAGGTTGGAGAATCACCTTCTTCGAGTCAACAGGCGAAAAAGACTGGGGGCGATCAACATCACCCCCCTCAGTTTAGACCTATTGCTCCCAAGAATATCACCACTGCACCACGGCGCCTTCCAGAAATTTTTCAAGGTGATAAAGAAAGACATGATGCAACTAAGATTCAAGTGTCTGAGAGTCCTGCCGACCGGTCTATTCAAGCCGACATCATGAGACAAAGCGGCTTACGAAAATACCAGGTGCGTGAAATACTATTGACTTTCGACTTATAATACTGTATTCTTAATTATAATTGCTATATCTCACCGAATTCATTGTACTGCAATATATTCAGTATTTCCTGACCCATCAGAATTATTAGTGACAGTAAATTGTAATAGTTTCTCAAGTAAAATGCATATTATAATTATAATAATTATTCATTCTGTTGTCAAACATGCTGAGTTCACTGAAGTGTTTGTCCCCCAACTTTGAACCATTGTTTTTCTCTTCCCTTCAGTTTACCTGGGAAAAGTTGTACAAGACACAGTCTTCGGCTACGTTCACACGGTACCGGACGAATTTTCTACCGGTTGAAAATTCGTCCATTTAGGGGTTCCGTTCACACGGAACCACGCTAAACGTACGAAATCTAGACGCGTCGCCGTTCAAAAATTTGAACGCCAAAATCGAGGACGAATTTTCAGACGGTACGGTCGAAAATTTAACCGGCGCGCTGTGAACACCTTGACCGTCTAAATTTTTGCACGGCAAAGGCGTGGTTGCATGAATGCGTGGTAACGCAGCTACTATTGTTAGCCTTTCTCTTTCTTGACGCCATTTTGGATTTCGCTAAGTAGCGCTCTGCGCATGAACAGATGGTAAAACCACTGACAAAGGTTAAACTTTAGTCCGATTCGTCAGTTCCATGTGAACAGAGCAAAAATATTGCACGGTTCCGTGCGAACAAAATGTACGGTCAAATTTTCAACCGGTAGAAAATTCGTCCGGTACCGTGTGAACGTAGCCTTCACGTGACATGGGCACCCTCTTCTATTTCAGACAAAGGTTCGGACAGACAAATGTTCCCCCACAAGTGAAGAAGGTGCGGAGGCCCTTATGCTTCAGGTAACACGTGCACAAATTTGCACACATTTACAGTACTTTACAAAGTACTGCCAGCAACACTCCTCCCTGTTTTTATTATAAAAATGATCTTGACACTACTGTAACATCCAGTAAACTAGTAAGGCAAATCGCGAAGGGGGTAAGTCGTTGTGCTTTCATCAAAAACACGATTATCAATACTCGAGTCTTTCGGTTAGGTAATTACGGCGGCTTCCGTTTTTTAGAATCATAGTAAGGGACCGGTCATTATTTATATAGAGGGGGGGGGGGGGGGGGTGGGAGAATAATGTTGGGCATGTCAAATTTTCTGTGTGGCCCCCTCATTAGGGTATGCAAATAGCAAGTGACCCCCCTTATCTATCAATTATTTCAACCACGACCCCCCTTTCCCACTACCTCGCATCTACTGGCTATGTAGATGTTTAATATAAGGCCAGTGATAATTGAAAGCTTACTATCACATACAATTATTAGATGATTTTTGATAACCTTCGACTAACCTCTTAAATTGCAAAATCAGTGTATCGTGTAGACCAGAAATTTTGCCAAGGATCTTTGAAGCTGCAAGACCGCACATGACTGAATGTGCATTTGAAGAGTACTTATTCAAAGAGAGAAAAAAGAGATAGGAAGTAAAAATCGAAATGGAGAAAATAGAACAAAAAGTTAATTATCTTTTGAGTAGCGATAATGATGCTTGCTATGGTAATTACTTGAACTCTCAATCAAGTGTCCAATCAAGTGTCCAATCAAGTGAGCGTGGAGTTAAGGAACTGTCATACTTGGAAGAAAAACTTATTTTAAGTTTTTATATTACTGCACTGTTTTTGTTAAAATCACAAGACATGATTAATCAATAGCAGTATAGCTATGGCGGTATGGCGTTCCGTTGCGGTCAAAATATCCAGATATCGAAATGTTATTCCAAAAGCCAAAATTTAGTCGAGATGTACAAAATATGATGCCAAAAATTATAACTTACAGATCCGGTCCAAAAAAGAAATGTAAATCGAGTTTCAGTTTATTTGATGAAATAATCTGTAATGAGATTACTTCGAAGTCGAAAATTTTCGATGACGTCACGAATCAAAAAAACCAAAAAAGAGTCGAGTGCAAAAAAAAAAATTGAAGTCGAGATTTAAGTCGAGATTGCGAGAGGACTCTGAACAGTTGCCAATGACAGTCTGTGGATTCATTCTCATGGGATTGAGGCTATAGGTGCGGTTACACGGGGCACTTTTACCGTGTTGAATTAGAAAATGGCGGGGCCGTTGGCAAAAACCTGATCGGATCGGACCGGACCGGACCGGATCGGATCGCATCGGATCGGATCGGATCGGATCGGATCGGATCGGATCGGATCGGATCGGACCGGACCGGACCGGACCGGATCGGATCGGATCGGATCGACAAAACCTGGACTGGTTCAATATCAAAATTCCTGCCAATAGACACATGAAATCCCTGGGTCACCAGTTAAGGTTACTTCCCACCTTCACGGGTGTCCTTCCGGAAAAAGTTCGTACTCGCGTTTCAATAAAATCATAGCAAACTATACATCAGAAGAAAGCTTAATAAATGTGGACAGTTTTTGTATGCAAGGGCCAGCTGAACAAAGTACAAGTGCCGGATCTTGGGAGATCTGACCAGTAAATAATATTTAGACTAAAAACAAAATAATTATGCAAGGCTGGTTGTACGGCTGTGAGGATATATAGTTCTTGTTTGAGCAATATTTCGTCGGGTACGGCCCGACTTCTTCAGGGAGTTATGTAAGAGTTATGATTTAACGCCCTGAAGAAGTCAGGCCGTGCCTGACGAAAATTGGTCAAACAAACACTATATATCCTCACATCCGTAAAACCAGCCTTGCATACTTATTTTGTTTTTAGTCTTAATAAATGTAGTTTACGCCAACAGATATAGTGTAACCGAGTTTTCCTTTTATTGTCAGGAGCCGGTAAGACGTGAGACCACCGAGAGTTCTTCTAACTAGACCCTCCGTGAGGGTACACTGGGTTGCCTGTGGTACGTGCAGCGTTAAAGGCAAATTTTTTCAAGTTGAGGGGTCATTAAGACCATTTATTATATGGCTTGTGTTTGTAGCCGATATAACGCGCGCTCTGGTTGGCTAATTGTGACTGAATTGTAGGGCATTATTCTCCCGTAATGCCCACGGGTCGATTACCGACTTGCAAAAACAAAGCAAAAGGTAATTAAAAAAACGTATTTCCAACAGCGTATAACTTATTTACAGAAAACTGAAACATTTTATAAAAGCGAAAGTTGAACGAAAAAATTTAAGAAAAATAACAGTAAAATATGTTTTCCAGGCAAAATTTGGTCATTTTAGCGTTTATTACGAATTTTTGGATGCAAAACTAAAATTTTCTGCAATTTATCTGCTTTCTTGGACATAAATTCGACCGAAAACTGATGAGGCACGAAATTTTTGGCATATTGTAAAACACGGACTGGATTGGATTTGTAAAACACGGACTGGATTTGTAAAACATGGATTTGTAAAACACGGATTTGTAAAACATGGATTTGTAGCTACCAATTCAAACGCTAAAAATTATCCGTTTTTAATTTCTTTCTTGCGACCTTCTGCACTCTTTTTCACGTGTTTGCTGGATGCAGAGAATTCACTTTTTCACGTATTTGAGTTAACTGAAAAAGCTCGGTCCAGATATGTACAGTTACTATAACAAATCTGGAAAACGTTTCTTTCCTGCTATGAAGAATATAAACATTTCAAGTACATGGCGCTTAGATAGACTCCAGTGTTTTATTCATCTTTAACGATAACTTTAAAACATAATGTCAACATAGCAGAACCACCCATTATCATGCTTGGTGTCCCTTGCTGTACAAAGAAGTAATCCGTATATAATCTTAGACCTTCTTCTTCTTCCAAGCTCATCTTTAATTTTTACAGAGCTCCATGGGAACTCTGGAAACTCAAATCCACGTCGCCGTTTTCTGGTCAGAGATGGAAGTTTAAAAGAAGCCGCCATCTCCTTCCTCGCACAATAACCTATCTTCTCCCGCGCAAATTTAAAAGATGCAAATTTATTTTCTACAGAGGTCTACAATGCATTTTTAAAATTACGGTCTTTTGGCAGCGTGGTTGTTTGTATGTTACGTACACTTTTGTTTGTTCTATGTTTGCCCTAGTAAAATGACATTCCCGTAAAACGTTGGAAATCGGTCTTGACCATCTCCTGTGTATTAAGATGTTGATAATTTTAAAAATAAAAACGCGCCGAATGTATTGTAGAGTTAAATATAAGCACGCGGAATTTTGTTTTTGGAACACGAGAGAATGCCGAAAATGCCGGGAATACTTACTCGCTGTAACCGAGTGCTTCTCGTATTTCTCGATTATTTGTAAAAATTTCCAAATGCTAATATTACTCAACATCAAACAATCTTTTAGAGAAATTATTTAAATGTGAAGCGGTAATATAAAATGAAAATAATATAAAGTAAAAGAATTAAGATTAAAAAGGGACAGACAGAAATAAACAAATAAACAGTCAAACAATGCTATCATTTTTACAAAAAATGATAAACCACCCTTTACAAATGCGTATTTTACAAAATCCATGTTTTAAAAATCCGTGTTTTACAAATCCGTGTTTTACAAATCCAGTCCGTGTTTTACAACTCCAATCCAGTCCATGTTTTACAATATGCCAATATTTTTAGATTTTTAGGAATAATCGGATTAGCGATCAATGCGTAATGTGATAATGCGATAAAAGTGTCAAATTTGCGACCCGTTGCGAACGGCAACGAAAGCGATCGCATTACGAATAATTAACCTCTGTTTGCCAAAAACCACCCAAATAACCGATTTTTTCGACGGAAAATTCGTCCCAGAGGATAAAACTATTCACGGGACATGTAATTAAGGTAAATATGTTCGAGCGAAAGCGAAAACAAGCGAATATTTTGAGGGGGGAAAACACAATTATGTGAGATCAAAGGAAAATCTGGTTATTAAGACACGCAATTGCATCGCTACGAAAATAATTTTACCTTTTCAGTGATTTTAACGCTTGAAATTCCATCCAATCCACCTGGTCTAGTCTTTGAATTCACTATTATTGCTGCCCTACGAATCTTCAGTGTTCTACATAACAGCACACTTGGTAAAGACGGCTCGACGGGAGACAGATTGTTGTCGAAGTCCATTACTCGTCGCTTTTAAGCTTGTTCAGTACCCAATTGACTTGCCATTATTGAGCTTCATAATGGTATATTTTGTTCAAAGATCCACTAAAACGCCACTCGCGTTACATGACTTTCGACGCCATTGCCGGTTAAGTTAATCGTTCTACTGTGTCCACCAGAGAAATCTACGCATTTCCCACTACCCTCTCGATCCTAAGAAAATACACGCAGAAGGCTCTATGCACAAAGACACCACTTAGCAGGGGAGTGACAGGCAAGACTTTTACCGACACGGAAAATAAAACGGAGAAATCTACCCATTTTCCGACTTGGATTGCCATACGGCAACCCAGTAATTAATTTATCGGGTATCGGATGCCGCTTCACGAGCAAAATGACTTCACAGTGTTGTTATTCACAAGCCATCAATCAACGAAATTGTCTCAGGCGTTTTCGATATTCTGATTGGTTGTTTAGATATCCGCATCTAAGGTTGGAGTAGCCAAAAATATGCGAGGTATGTTGTGTAAATGGACGCCATGAGAAATTATTCTAAATATCGAAATCTCCTGACAAGCTTTTGTTGATTGATGGCTTGTGAATAACAACACTGTGAAGTCATTTTGCTCGTGAAGCGGCATCCGATACCCGATAAATTTAACAGAAGAACCCTTGGCGGTTTCACGTCTTACCGGCGCCGATTCTAACACTTACCAAAAGAAAAACTCGCTAAAGCAGTATATTTATCGTAAACTACATTTACTAAGCTTTCTTCTGATGTATAGTTTGTTATGATTTTATTGAAACTAACGCGAGTACGAACTTCCCCGCGAAGGTGGGAAGCAACCTTAACTGATGAACCAGGGATTTCATGTGTCTATTGGCAGGAATTTTGATATTGAACCAGTCCGGGTTTTGTCGATCCGATCCGATCCGATCCGATCCGATACGGTCCGGTCCGGTCCGGTCCGGTCCGGTCCGGTCCGGTCCGATCCGATCCTGGTTTTGCCAACGGCCAAATGGCGGCGCGTTGGCTACCGAACACTGGAGAATTTTTCTTCTCTCCTGCAAGACTTATAGAGAGCTCGGAAAGGCAGCTCCATTCAGCTTCATATGACAACTCAGAATTCTTGATTCGACGCCTTGACGAGTACGAAAGAACACTTGCAACCTTATTAGCACGATTTGTGGAATCCTATGGAAGTTTACCTTCACAACAAAACACAGTTTCAAATCTCAGCTAGTTCGCAACCGTGTTTCTTTTCTTCGCTCGCATTTCGAACAGCGATATGTAGTTGATTGGGATAACTG
>OX421453.1:4390105-4395105 GCA_949126865.1 Montipora capitata
CGTCGTTAGAGAAAATAGGGGGCTTTAGCACGCGGGTTTTTAAGACGCGGACGGCAACCGCGTGGCAGCGTGGTCGAGTGGTTTGAATGGATGAATCGAACCACTGTGTACAATTTCACATTGTTAAAAGTGGGGTGCCTGTAAACTAATATGATAGCTAAGTGCACTTCCACTATAAACAAAGCATTTATATTTACATTTACCGGAAGTTTTGCCGTCCGCGTCTCAAAAGCGCGCGTGCTTAAGCTCACCTGAGCACAGACGGACACCGGAAGTGAACGTTTTGCACGCCAGGACAGTGGTCTCTCCCAGATTTTTCAACTAATCTTCTCTAATAGCGAAAAGATACTTAGCAGTATAAATATGGTATTGTCAAGACAAGTTAAAAAGGAAAGCTGCTAACTTCTTGACTCTCGCGTGCATAATCTCCGTACTGGGCTCCCTCTAATCGATAGTATATTTTCTCCCAGTCACCAAGATATTTGGCTAGCTCTGTTTTGTAGTTTTTGCAGTTTGTCCTGCAAAGTTACTCCACAGTTTCCCCAAACAAAATTGCAGTAGTTGAAATGACATTGTACTAGGGCCTCTGTGGAATCGCAGTTACCAGTAGCTAAAAAAGCACGGAGGAACTTGCTGAAAGATATCCATTGTTTATTTGCAAATATAATACTTTTTAGTCCCCAATTAGTAAATTTTCACACCTATTATTTTTAATTTCTATTGACGTGGGATGCGTGTTGACATTTCGAAAAAAAACGTGAACAAAACAAAAAAACAAACAAGACGCCGGTAAGGGTTCACGTGGGATGACTTGGTCAATGTAAGGATAACATTAAACTTTAAATGGGTACCGATAAACACAGTCTGTTTACACTAACAAACTAGCTTGCGTTAAAGTGGTGCAAGGGAAGCTTGCGAATTAGAAAGGTGGAGTAGCAACTTCAACTGTAATGTCCTGCAATGTAACTGAAGAGACTCGTTGAAAAAGGGTCTCGAAAGCATCAGTAAATGCTGTCAGCCACAATTTCTTCTTTGGTTATGCATAATTTTACAGATACATCCCTCTTGTAGCCCACCCCGTCGTTTTGACACCCGGCCCAGACCTATCCCACGCTCTTCCAATATTGGGTCTGATGCGTGTTGTCTTATTGGACATGTTAGCCTGAAGTCAAGTCAACGATGAACTTCACCCAGACTTTTTTCTGACTAGAAGACTATTCATCTGCGAAAGATAAGCATGGCATTGTCGCACGTTGCTTTGAGCTGTGTGTTTTTGCTGTTTTTGTACCGCCATAGCGGCTATGGTATTTCTGAAACTGGACGTAGTGCTTTCCAGTGTCTTGATGGACTTAGGAAAACAGCTAAAAGATCTACAAACCACTATCTACTCTCCGAAATATTGTTTTTATATCGACCACAGTTGAACTTGGAAACGACACGCTTTGGCAATCAACTCAATATTTGCATATTGGACTTGCTGGATGTCCCTAAAGACCTAACGTACTACAATGGCGTCAACAATGGTTTTTGTTCGATCTTACTGCCTTTCATATATAGTAAACAATGGCGCACGTCATGCTCAAGATGCGTGAAGACAAGATATTCTAAATCAAGAGTTGCTTACTACTCCAACAGTATTGCTAGTTTTCAACTGTTATGATTGCTGGTGATATTCATCCTCAACCAGGACCGCTAGCTAATCATGATCAAAAGCCAAGAGTTTTGGCGCGTAATGCTCTACTGATGGGCATGGCGGAATGATTTCCGTACAGGTCCCTACTTCATTATGCATGCAGAATAAATTAATTATTCATTCGCGCTATTGTTTTGTAGAACAATACGTATACCCAAGAGAACCGAATATATACATGGGTAATTTGTACTTACGGGATGAATAAAAACGGATCTCATTTTTTCTCTCCCTCCCTCTCTCTCTTCTTTCCCTTCATCGCCCACACCGTTACTCGTTTTTGTCCCAGCTTTCCCCTTTCTATCCCTTCGTCTTGTTTTTATTTCCAGATCCCGCTCGGCTTTTTGTACCATTTTATCCCACGATATGTCACTCGCAGCTTGCCTTGAACTCCGACCCACTGTAAACCTCTGGATTACTTGTCCCTGTTCTTTACCACTGAGCTAACGTGTCAAGTTGCTAATTCACACCTTGAAAATGATATTTATTTTGAATTCTGGCTGACTATTTACATAACAATGATACGTAATTATATACACGTGCCGCGCCGAGCACCTACAATCGAACTTACACTTGTAGGTTACCGTTAAGAGATCCCTGTTTTACTACTCTTGAAACAACCCATCCCTTTAATAATGCTAACTGTAACCCTAATTACGACTAAAGGCACTGTTTAGGCTTAAGGTTAGTCCCTGTGATAGTTTTAGGTTTTCAAGTATTGCTGCTGAACTGTGACCTGCTTTTCCTTCATGCCCCGTGCGTGCGGCACACTTATAAGTTCACTGCGTGGAAGAGTATACCACGCTTAAAGTCTGATTGGTGCATCTTTCATGGGAAACTTTCATGCACGAGTTCATTGCAATTAAAATCGTTTCATATTTCCCTTCTTTTGAAGCAAACTTGTGTCTTCGTAAAAATCAAGATGGCTACCGAAGTAAAAGGGTCACAGCAATGGGAGATTTGATCATTTGGAAATTGTCCCTGCTTTATAGCCTTTCCAGAGTTGTGCATAGAGTGGTGCAAAGAAAACAATTTACTTTCGTCTTCCGTGTCCAAAACCTGTGTGAAAACGCAGTCAGTTGGCAAAGACAAAGTGCCGCATCGGGAGATGGATCTGTTTCGCGATGCTCAAGAAAAAACTGCAATGGATAGCCTTAATTCAATTCGCCAGAACACATATTAATTTTCTGACCGTAAACTTTCCTTGAAAAAATATTAGCCCTAGCTACCTGTGGCCGGAAAGTTTACAACTGCCTACAAGACAAGGGCTAACATCATCTCACCGCAGTTAACCATCGCCTAAACTTCGTCGACCCAGACAAACGAGCCCACAGCAGGGCATTGAAAAGACATGATGGGGAGTGAAACGAAGTATGCCTCCTACGGGAACATCCATGGATCTCTACCAAAGCTATTTACTTGGAAGTATCATTGAGCACATTGCCGATCTCTACGAAGAGCGATAAATCGCAAAATCCCTCTAAATGCACCGTTCGCGATCCTAAATACAGGAAAGGAAGAAAATATACACTTTGCAGTGTCTCGGCGAATTTTTAAGCAGACAGGAAGAACAATTTCACGATAAAAAGAGCAGGTAGCCATTAAATTTCTTATGACAGTACTTTTATTTGGTTTGTTTGTTATGTTTGCGAATCTGAACCCTATTACAACGATTGCTTGAAACTCCACTTCTTGCGCTTATTCTAAAACTGAAAAATGGGTAAAATTGCAGGAAAAGTGCCGAAATTGCGGGAAAAACTGTTCGATTTTCCGTATTTCAGACAGAAGTTCGACCGACTTTTTTAAAGTCCATATATAGTTAGAAAAAAAACCTCTAAAAAGAAAGAACAAAGCGCCACAGTCCCAAAGGACGTCTCATTGTTATCGCTATTGTTTTCTTGAAACAAAGGAGTGTATGCATAATGAAGTAGGGACCTGTGCGGAAATCTTGCCGGCATGGCAAATGTGCGCTCTTTAAGAAACAAAACATCGGATTTTGTTGATTATGTATGCAGTACCAATGTGGATATATTTGCTATAACCGAAACATGGCTTAACGTAAATGACGACACCATTAGATGTGCAGCCTGTCCTGAAGGTTATCATCTAGCTGATCATCCTCGATCAACTGGACGTGGAGGCGGCACTGCTCTGCTTTATCGTGACTCACTAGCCGCCAAGAAGATCGAAGCCGGGGAGAAAACGTCATTTGAATATTCGGAGTGGTTAGTACAATCAAAACATCACAACCTACGTATAGCCATTATCTACCGACCGCCTCATTCGGAAGAACATAAAGTTACGATTGGGACATTTTTAAATGAATTTTCAGAATATATTGAAACACTCTTGTTATAAAATGAGGAAATTATTATACTTGGTGATTTTAACATCCACGTGGATAATTCAAATGACAACGATGCGACTAAACTAATGGATATGATTGAGTCTTTGGGACTCAAACAGCATGTTGAAGAACCAACGCATATCTTTGGGCACACATTGGACTTAGTCATAACTCGACTATCAGATGATGTAGTTCGAGACTCTCCTCGTTTAGATAGTTACATCTCAGATCATGGGGTTGTTCTTTTTAAGTTGAATAGCGTCAAACCTTCTCTTTCTGTCAAGACTGTTTCGTATAGAAAGTATAAAGCTATTAATATTCAGGATTTTCAGTCTGACTTGGCTAAATCTAACTTATGTACAAACCATACGAACTCTCTTGATGAGCTAGTTTCTTGTTATGATGAAACTTTGAAAGCTACATTAGACAAACACGCACCACTGTTGACCAAGACAGTTGTGGTAAGACCTCGTGTTCCGTGGTTTAATGAAGAAATAAGGGAAGCTAAGCGGGAAAGAAGAAGAGCAGAGAAGAAATGGCGAAAGACGAAAAATGCTGTTGATCTCACCATCTTTAAAGTAAAAAGAAACGCTGTAGTATCATTGATGAACAAAGCACGTAAGGAATTCTATACTAATTTTATTGAGGAAAATAGTTACGATCAACGGAAATTGTTTAATGAACAAAGCACGTAAGGAATTCTATACTAATTTTATTGAGGAAAATAGTTACGATCAACGGAAATTGTTTAAGGCTAGTAAGAGTCTACTTAATTGTAAACAAAAATTTGGTTTTATCAACGGAGTTGATAATGTAAATTGGCCACCGTACAGAGATTCTAAACCTTGCAACGTTATACCACCTGATATTGATGAGAAACAATTCGCAGAGGATATAGGAAAATTCTTTGTACAGAAAGTTTTGGATATAAGGAATCGATTGGATAATATCCATTCTAGCTGT
>OX421453.1:4400105-4402605 GCA_949126865.1 Montipora capitata
TAAAAAATTCTACTAAATATAAGTGAATTAATACATAAAATTTAAGTGTCTTGCCCAAGAACACAACACAATGTACCGGGCCAGGTCCCGAACCTGGACCATTCGCTCCGAAGTCAAGCACACTAACCATGAGGCCACAGTGCCTCTCTCCACCCAGGTGTATAAATGGGTACCAGTGATAAGCTGGGGGTAACCCTGCGATGGACTAGCATCCAGGGGGGAGTAGAAATACTCCTAGTCGCTTCATGCCACAGAAACCGGGGATAAGCTCCGGCCTGATGGGCCACTAGCCTGTAAGCTGACTTTACCTAATACATAAAATAAGGGTTGACTTTTAGTGTCCAATAATTCTTTAATTCTATTACATATAACAAAAAATGGTATATACGCACACAATGATAATTTTATTGCCCTTAAAATCATTTGACCATACTGGGTAAAAAAGTCTACTAAATACAAGATGATTAGTTTCATAAGCAGAATAAGGGTTCTATAGTTAAATAATTTATAAATCCTATTAAAAGTATGCATGGAAAAAATTACTCAATTCTGATTGGCTAAGAAAGAGGGCAGTTCTCATGTAACATAAATATAGATTACTTCATGGTTTGTGAGTTCGTACGATTTTTATTCACGAGTTGTGAAGGATCACGTAAACGAACGAGTGAGCAAAGTGAATGAGTGAGTTTAACGATCCTTCACAACAAGTGAGTAATAAAGCCCCAACCAAATAGCAAAATATTTTTGAATTAAAAGAAATCTTTACCTTCCATACCTTCCTTGAGCACTTTTAAAACTTTTTTAAGATCTTCTGAAGTATTTTGTGGAGAAAACTAAGCAATAAAAGATTAAAAGCTTTGAAAACCATACACCAGTCGGCAGCCATGTTTACAAATTTTACTCCCACTGCACAGGCCACTCGTGCCAAAGTTCAAGATGATATTATTAGCCAATCAAAAGGCTGATACGACAATTTTTCACTAGTGAAAAAAATCGTCCGACCAATCAAAACGCCAATACGACACTTTTTCATTAATGAAAACATCGTATGTCATTTTTATTTCATCACGGAAATGTACGTAAATCATTCATGAAAGGCATCGAAAGGCACGATTTCTATATGTAACCATAAAACTGTGGGCCCCAAAATTATGTAAGGCACAAAATATGTCACTCCTTGCACACCTTTCTGCCTGTTTCCTACATGCAAATCTGCTCTTGTAGGTGCCGTTTTACGTAATGTAAAAATATTTTTTACTCTCTTATGTAGGTATATATATAGGTCCCTTGTGTTGTATTGTAAAACATCCCTGACAAAGTGTGCGTTAGTCACACGAAACTCATAGGATAAAATAAATCGTTTTTGATCTCTTTGAGTTTGCAGACGTGCTGCTCACTAGTTCAATCTGAAAAATTTCAAAAAATCAAAAATAAAAAAAAAAGATGTCTACCGGTGAGGAATATCCCTTCAGATTTTTGCTCCCACTGTTTCGCCCAATATGCTACAGTGATAAAACAGGATGGCTTAGTAGAAAACAGTAGGTCTGGTGGTAACAAGACTATTGTCTTAAAACCACTTTCAACTGTAGTCACGCACGCATCAAGCGTGTTATTAGCCAGATACTACCAGACTTGGATTGCACTGTTTGTTACAAATCTACTATAACTTTAGCTAGTCTATGTAAATAAGCAAATCAGGATAATGAATTCTTTCAGGCCATGGTTAATAGAGGGGACTGGTTTTGAAGCCCGGCAAACATCAAAGGAGCAAACAATGATGCCAAGATTTAGGTTGGAAAGTCCATGACCGTGCACAATCTTTTGTTTTGCGCTTGTACACTCTGCATGAATTACATAACAAACACATTTTTATTGGTTAGTTCCTCAGTAGGGAGTACACAAGTATTGTGATTTGTGCACGGCCAAGGCCAAAAAAGAGAATAAAAACATACAACAAAGAAATTTGTTGGGTTTCATGACCATTCCCCTCTATTATCTATGTTCAGGCTGAAGACATACTTTTAGGGGAGTTTCCAACTGACTGACTAAAATCCTGTATTTTGAGCGATTAAATTGTGAGATTTCTAAATGGATGTAATAAAGTGGTAATTGAACTTTGTGTTATGCCATTTGGTCTGAAATCAATCTTGTGATTTCAAATCGAACTCCACTTTGAAGTCACACATATAATATCAGACCCACTAATAAACACAAAAAATATACAGTGCATTGATTGGCTGAGAGCACATCAATTAATTCAAAACAGTGCAGAAAGTTGAAATGGTGCAATAAAAGTGAACTTTTTGCATATGATAGCTCATCAAATGCGAGCCCAGCTGGATGGCGCAATTTTTCCATAATTGTATGACAGGTGTGCGTTGCTTCTGCTGAAGTTAACTGTCTTGAATTTTTCATGTATATTATTAATATGTAATCACATGATTTTTCTCGTGCAATCTGGAATAAATAAGCACTTGTAAATTTTTTCAGACCATAAATT
>OX421453.1:4410105-4412605 GCA_949126865.1 Montipora capitata
TATATCCATGAGATCTTTCCCGTACAAATGTTACAGCCCCCACTACTTCCTAGGGTGGGGGGCTGTGATTTCAATTATTGACCAGTACATAAACATGGAACATGGAAAAAGAAAGCGAGGAAGACCAAAGGAGACACAGAGACGATCAGTTGAAAGGGAGATAAAGGAGAAAGGGTGGAGCTGGGGAGAGGTGGTAAAACTAGTGAAGGACAAGCAACAATCGCGTTCACTAGTAACGGCCTTATGTGTGCGGACACACACAAAGAGGATTAAGTAAGTAGTGCATAAACAAAATTATGCAAATTCCCGCAAAATTTGAAGTGGCATAAGGAGATTTCTAACATCTGTTTTTTAGACGTTGTGCCTTGTGCAATGATCTAATTTTCCATTGAGCGAATGATACTAATAAAATGACTTAAAGTATTTTAAAATTTTTGAAATCTGCCTTTTTGCAGCAGAGTTACAGAGATTTGCATTTGGCCACAATCCCATACATTCACTGTAATTTAAGGTGCATCTTAACCTCAACCAAGATGGCGTAAGAAGCATGAAAAGGTCTATTTTCCAAGATATAGAACAATACAAACCCCAACAGTTTGAACTGACATCTTTCCAAAATGGTTTTACTAGTATTTGATCAAAAAGTTAAAAAATTCTACTAAATATAAGTGAATTAATACATAAAATTTAAGTGTCTTGCCCAAGAACACAACACAATGTACCGGGCCAGGTCCCGAACCTGGACCATTCGCTCCGAAGTCAAGCACACTAACCATGAGGCCACAGTGCCTCTCTCCACCCAGGTGTATAAATGGGTACCAGTGATAAGCTGGGGGTAACCCTGCGATGGACTAGCATCCAGGGGGGAGTAGAAATACTCCTAGTCGCTTCATGCCACAGAAACCGGGGATAAGCTCCGGCCTGATGGGCCACTAGCCTGTAAGCTGACTTTACCTAATACATAAAATAAGGGTTGACTTTTAGTGTCCAATAATTCTTTAATTCTATTACATATAACAAAAAATGGTATATACGCACACAATGATAATTTTATTGCCCTTAAAATCATTTGACCATACTGGGTAAAAAAGTCTACTAAATACAAGATGATTAGTTTCATAAGCAGAATAAGGGTTCTATAGTTAAATAATTTATAAATCCTATTAAAAGTATGCATGGAAAAAATTACTCAATTCTGATTGGCTAAGAAAGAGGGCAGTTCTCATGTAACATAAATATAGATTACTTCATGGTTTGTGAGTTCGTACGATTTTTATTCACGAGTTGTGAAGGATCACGTAAACGAACGAGTGAGCAAAGTGAATGAGTGAGTTTAACGATCCTTCACAACAAGTGAGTAATAAAGCCCCAACCAAATAGCAAAATATTTTTGAATTAAAAGAAATCTTTACCTTCCATACCTTCCTTGAGCACTTTTAAAACTTTTTTAAGATCTTCTGAAGTATTTTGTGGAGAAAACTAAGCAATAAAAGATTAAAAGCTTTGAAAACCATACACCAGTCGGCAGCCATGTTTACAAATTTTACTCCCACTGCACAGGCCACTCGTGCCAAAGTTCAAGATGATATTATTAGCCAATCAAAAGGCTGATACGACAATTTTTCACTAGTGAAAAAAATCGTCCGACCAATCAAAACGCCAATACGACACTTTTTCATTAATGAAAACATCGTATGTCATTTTTATTTCATCACGGAAATGTACGTAAATCATTCATGAAAGGCATCGAAAGGCACGATTTCTATATGTAACCATAAAACTGTGGGCCCCAAAATTATGTAAGGCACAAAATATGTCACTCCTTGCACACCTTTCTGCCTGTTTCCTACATGCAAATCTGCTCTTGTAGGTGCCGTTTTACGTAATGTAAAAATATTTTTTACTCTCTTATGTAGGTATATATATAGGTCCCTTGTGTTGTATTGTAAAACATCCCTGACAAAGTGTGCGTTAGTCACACGAAACTCATAGGATAAAATAAATCGTTTTTGATCTCTTTGAGTTTGCAGACGTGCTGCTCACTAGTTCAATCTGAAAAATTTCAAAAAATCAAAAATAAAAAAAAAAGATGTCTACCGGTGAGGAATATCCCTTCAGATTTTTGCTCCCACTGTTTCGCCCAATATGCTACAGTGATAAAACAGGATGGCTTAGTAGAAAACAGTAGGTCTGGTGGTAACAAGACTATTGTCTTAAAACCACTTTCAACTGTAGTCACGCACGCATCAAGCGTGTTATTAGCCAGATACTACCAGACTTGGATTGCACTGTTTGTTACAAATCTACTATAACTTTAGCTAGTCTATGTAAATAAGCAAATCAGGATAATGAATTCTTTCAGGCCATGGTTAATAGAGGGGACTGGTTTTGAAGCCCGGCAAACATCAAAGGAGCAAACAATGATGCCAAGATTTAGGTTGGAAAGTCCATGACCGTGCACAATCTTTTGTTTTGCGCTTGTACACTCTGCATGAATTAC
>OX421453.1:4430105-4437605 GCA_949126865.1 Montipora capitata
GAGACATTATTATGACTTATAAAAGCCTCAACGGTCTCACTTTACGAAAGGTTTTCACAACAATATCGGAGATCTATGAAGGAAATACCAGAAA
Source organism: Montipora capitata (assembly GCA_949126865.1). Taxonomy (NCBI): domain Eukaryota; kingdom Metazoa; phylum Cnidaria; class Anthozoa; order Scleractinia; family Acroporidae; genus Montipora; species Montipora capitata. The sequence continues at coordinate 4,430,200 of OX421453.1, forward strand.
TAAGGACAAACTGCATGTACCTCTTTGCAGAACAACAACAGCACAGCGATCGTTTAAATACAGGGGTACTTCTCTATGGAATAGCCTGCTTACGAACATTCGGGATATCAGCTCTTTAGATTCTTTTAAAAAACAAATTATGAATCGTGCTTTTTATACATTTTTATCAAATAAGTGATCCAATGCGAATCTGATGATGTATATCTTTTTATTTGTTGGTATCTTTGTGATGTATTCTCTTTTATTTAGATTTTATACTTGTAATTGGTTTCTGGAAAACCATGTAGTGGATGAACCAATAAAGTTGTATTGTATTGCTACAATAAGACCGGAATCTAGCAGAACGAACCAATCTTTCTGTTGAAAACATCTTGAAACTTTCAGACTTCGTACTCAACCACAATTACTTCAAATATGATGGCGACCACTACAAACAAATTTTTGGATGTGTCATGGGTTCTTCCATTAGTCCAGTTTTAGCCGACCTGGTTATGGAAGAAATTGAGGACGGCTATCTCCACATTCCCGCACCCTCCGAAATGGTGGTTTCGCTTTGTTGACGATAATCTTTCTTGTTTAAAAAAGGATCAAGTCGACGAGTTTCATAAACATCTGAACTCAATTAACCCAAATATACAGTTCACTTTGGAACTAGAAAACACCAATGGACAATTAAGGCTTACCTTTTCTTGACACCATTACAATAGACGCGGCACCGAAATTCAAGTGGATGTTTACAGAAAACCGACACACACCGACCGTTATCTCGATTTCTTTTCGTGTCACCCTTTGTGGCACAAAAGATCCGGGGTTAACACTTTGCTGAAAAGAGCAAACAATATTCCGTCAACGAATAAAGGAAGACGAGAAGAAACGCAACGAGTCAAAGCCGTTCTGCGAGGTAACAATTATCTCATGTCCTTTATTCAAAACTGCGACTGAGAGGGCGTTAAACAAACAACCCGCCGAGAACAACTTCCATGGCTTTGTAGTGCTGCCGTATGTACAGGGCGTTTCCGAGACAATAGGTCGCATTTTGAAACAACAAAAGGTCAAAGTAGCTTACAAACCACAACTAAGCATCAACAGCCTTTTTCCGCGCCCCAAAGAGTTGAACGATTCTGACTGTCAGAAATCAGGCATAGTGTACAAAATCAATTGCACACAGTGTAATTTTGTGTACTATGGCCAAACAGAAAGACCATTAAAGACTCGAATTGCGGAGAAAAAAGGCAGTGGCAGGTTTTGACCAAAACTCCAAAGTTGCAAGCCATGTCCACCATTTCAACCACATCATGAACTTTGAAAATGTCGAACACCGAAGCGCGTAAATACAAAGAGAAAAGGATGTGTTAAAAGCTCACAAGCAACACACAAACAGACATTCATCGAAAGATTAAGTTTATCGGCTTCTCTTAATTTGCTTTCGATGTAATACAGATCCGAAATGCTATATTTATGTCCCACGGCAACCAGGGAATTCAACGTACACCTGTGGTAGATCTCTTTGAAAAAATTTACTCGTGCTTATTTATTCCAAATTGCACTCGAAATCATGCGAAATGTGACAGTGAAGAATTATTTGAATGAAAAGTTTTGGTCTCTTTTGTGTTTCATTATTTACGGTCAAGGTTCTTTCGAAAAGGGTTTGCGTGAACTGTCAGAAATTTATTTAATTGCATATGCTTTGTGACACGGATTGTGTGTCTTGTTTGCACGCACGCAATTGAAGTAGGAAGGGTTCACAAAAATAAACAGGTCTGTTGGAAGCGTGCTTGAGTTTCAACAAAATGAGCCCCAAAATCAGCAAAAAATTGTGGCGCTCATGTAGCTGCTATTTGCAAAACGATGGAGTTACTTGTTGATAAATAACCTCGTCTTGGAGAGTAAATTTTTGACTTTGCAGAAACAATGGTCAACCTTAAGAGTTGGGCGATTGTGATCTTTGTGTTGAATTCGCACATTTCATGTCAAACTTTATAGCACTTGAAAGTAAAAGAAAACTAACAAAAACAAAAACCCGGTATCTTGCTATCATTTGACACAGAGGCTTCACTGTTTCGCGAGTAAACACGCCGCGGTAACTTGATCACGGCGCCCGCTGAATTCGATGTCACTTTCGATTTTGCGATTTTATACATGTGCAGCCAAGAGTACAACAACAAAATTGAACGTAGCAAAAATCTCTTAAAATGTTTTTCGATGATGGTAACTTTTTATATTCGCGGTTCAAAATTAATGTTGTTCTCATGTCGTACATTTTGTTGCTGATGGCAAAATATTTTATTCTCGATCGACCGTCCTGAAAACTTCCTTCTGCTCTTCCTAAAACCTGTGTATCAATATTTATTTACTTTTGCATCAATATTTGTTTTGCATAAAGCAAGATAACAAAATCTGTACCTTGCTTAGTTCGCATCTTTGAGCGTTAAAATAGAATTTTCGGTCCTATGCTTCTGTTACAAAGTGATAATTTTTTAGGTCACCCATCCAGATACTAACCCCGCCGGATAAAAATTAACTTAGTGAACTTTTGTATGACAAAGCTGTCAGGCGCGCAGAGTGCTCGCTTAACTTGTGGTGAAAAGAAGTTGTGACGGAACTTGAAAATGATCAACATGTCAGCCTAGAAGCCAATATTTCTCAATTCCCTTTTATTTTCTTCAATCTTTCTGGGTTTAGTACTTTTCTAGTAACCACATGTCTTCTCAGGGGGCTATTTACCTAAGACTTCTACCATGGCACTACAATGATATACAATACCAAAACAATATCGTGTACTGTTAGAGCTACATATTACGCAAAGACAACTACAATCTACTGGAAGACAAAACGCAGCTTAGTTGACAATATGGAATAAAGCGCTGTATTACTGCACTGCCACACGTACGCAGGGCGTGCCTATTTTTTCTAAAGATGACAGGAATTTTTTCTTTCTAACAAATGATTAATAGGCCGGTAGCCAGGTTTTTAACCTCAGAAAAAGATCTGTTTCGTCGTATGAACGTGTGAGCCAAAGGACCTCTGCTGGTTCGACTTCTGGGTTACCGCTTAAATGGTCTTAATGACCCCCGACTTGAAAAAATTGCCTGGAACGCTGCAGTTCAATACCACCCAACTTAGTCCCTCTTTTTTTTTTTTCTGAGTAACACGTACCACAGGCAATCAAGTGTACTTTTGAGTAACACGTACCACAGGCAACCCAGTGTACGCTCATGGAGCGTCTAGTTTCTTGTACTTGGGGTAACGCACTGACAAATAGAGGTTTGGTTGGTTGCCCCACTGTTTCTTTTATAATTACATTTAGATTAACCACGCTATGCAATTCAGGCTGAAAAACACCTGTCTCATGATCTTCCTGCCTCTCATCTGCGGGCTTAGATACAAGTCTTTCACCTGAGGGTTTCCGTTGTACGATAGCAGCTGTTTCTTTTCCGCTTTGACAAGATGTCAGAAATGAAACTTCAAGGCTGCTGCAATCGCACTTTCTTTACGAAATTTCTATGCGCGTCGTACTCGATACTTGCAAGTATCACAAACAGCTTGGGGTCTTCCGTCGCCGGCTATTGTTTGGCCAGGCAGAATGTCTAAAAATTTTTTACGAAATTGCCAGTGATGTTTCTCTTTCTCTTAACATTTGTTTCATCGAACTTTAAGCCACAGAGGCGGCAACAATTGACAAAAACACTTCTAGGCTCATAACTGCAAAACTTTATTTAACTGCGGGACATTGCACATATATTTTGCATTTAGGACAACTACTTGCTCCAAACTTAATTTGCCATGGTAATTTTAGAAGCGGAACCCTAAAAGCTGCTAAAAGACGACTAGTACCTTCCCTTGCAATTGGTCTTCTTCCTGATTCATTCTTTTAGGATATTCGAAGGTGTTTTGACCAAGCATTTTGATTTTACACATGTACAGACAATTGTCCTCCCTTGGATTTTGCTGGTCCGTTTGCGACCCAAATTTTCTTCGCAGGGTATGTCCGTTGAACAAACCAGACAAGGAGAGCAATAGAAATAAAACGCCGACCGTAGATATGTTATTTGCTCTGGAACTCGTCCGTTAAAGGTATGTTCCCAGGGGCTCTTCTCTCCTTACTTGAAAACTTAACGCCAGTCCCGATTTTGCCCGTGAATTTCTCGTCCCGTCTCGACTGACTGCCCTTGGGTCTCCGAGGATGGCTAATTTTATCAACATCCGGTCTGCCAAATTTGAAGAGAAACGGAAGTAACGCAATTTTTCCAAGAATCTTTTTTATCAATGGGAGTTTCAGAGCACGGTCAGGAATTGAGTTTTAATTAACATGTCTAGGGAGAAAGATTGTTCAACGGCTGTAACATTAGGTAATACCAAGCTCTTCCTCGGTGTTCTTTGTCGTACGATTGATTGTTTTGTTGTAAGTTTATTGTAAGTTTATTTTCTTGTAAGTTTGCTAGTCTTGGTTTAAGTCAGCTGTATTTATTACACCGTATTTGAACTGTATGTTATTCTTCACATTTTCCACGTGGAAGGCGATTACCCTATAGGCAAAAAATCAGTCTTTGTTTTCGTGTGTTTCAGGTATTTCTCTTCCAAAGCACTGGGATCCAATGCCTTACCATGGTAGGACTGTGCACTTGGTACCACTCGCCGTAGGGTCCTCTGAGTACCAAACTGTGGCCAGCAAATTTCATTCAACTGCCCAGAGATTCAATATTCAGAAAATCGAGCGAGTTCAAAATCCCCATCTTTATCAGTCTTATGTGGTCAGAAAACAAAAAATGGACCAAGACAACGGAGGAAATAATGAACGACAGCTATTTCATGGCACCGATGCTAAAAATGTAACTGCTATAAACACGCAGGGCTTTAACAAGAGTTTTTGTGGGGCGCATGGTAAGTACTTATTTTTGAAGTTGCTGAGGGGAGGTGACATGGTGTGAGGGGTTTCTTATGTAGACCCAAATCCCAGCTACAGACTGCAGCTCGCATATAAGGATGTATGATGAAATTGAGCGGCTCTAGGCTTCAGTCTCAGACGAATACAGTCCATTCTCTCTAAATCAGATACCCTCGGAACCAGCTCCAGGATGTCCGTATTATGGACAAATATGGAAAGTAAATTGAACCGGGATCAAGCATCAATCACTTCGTGAATGTGAGGCAATGTTATCCACTTGGAGATAGTTAACTGTACTGCCCCTCTTTTAGATCAATTAAATTTGTCCTATTTTTGTCGTCTACATGTATCATGTTGTATTTTTTGGAGTCAGTAGTTTGTCGAGATCCTTTTCTTTCTTGCAAATCAATAATAATTTGTTTTTTTGTGTTTTCAGGAGTTGATTTTGGACGCGGGTTGTACTTTGCCAGAGATGCCTCTTACTCCGTTGGATACGCAAGGGGTGGAGCTGGGTCTCGCTACATGTACCTCGCCCGCGTCCTGGTTGGGCAATGTTGTGTAGGCAACTCAGCCATGATTGTTCCTCCTCCGAAAAATCCTTCCAGTCCAGAGATTCTGTATGAGTCAGTTGTCGACAACACAGGAAACCCAACCATCTTTGTTGTATTTTACGACTCTCAGTGTTATCCTGAGTACCTTATTACATTTAAGTAGCTTTAAATTAATGTTTTCTTCCATTTGGTAACAATCAGACATAGTTTGATACTTCTCTGGTTGAAGAAACTTGAAATTACCTTCAAAAGTTTCGACACTCCTGTCTAGTGTTTTCATCGGGGTGATTAAAAGTCATCGAAAGAGTCCATTTATATGCTACCATTGTGCTAAAAAAGGAAAATTAATTATTGTCCTTTTCTTTTAACAAGTTGCAAATAGATGTAAGGCAAAATGCCGCCATTATCACTGTTTAAAGGGGCGTAGGCGGCATTGATGTGCCAATCTTCCAAACAACGGTGTTGATTATACCGCTGGTTGGTGGTAATAATTCTAGAATTACCCCCCACGCAATTGCGTGGTTATATTGGCAAGCATGCTTCTTCAACGCAGAGTTTCCTCCTTGCAAAGAAAAACCGCCTCTGGATGCTCCTTCAAACATGCGCTAAACTGACGTTTGGTCTGTCCGGTAGATACTCATGATCACAGTCATTGCGCGGAATGGCTTGAGTAAACGGCGTCAGTTCCTTTTTCCGGCCTTCAGTTCGAGATCCTTAGGTTTGGCAAAAATATGACTGAGCACGTCTGGCAAGGGTTTGCGGGGCAGCTTTTACGTTGTGGCTACTCAAAACGTTCTTGATAGATCCTGTAACCCATTGAATGTACAGGATGATGGAAAAACCAGCTGTTTTCGTCCCTCAAAGTGTTACGAGAAGGCGGAGTGACTTGCTGTGTGCGATAACGCAAGGCACCAAGAACATATTCTCTCTCCTTTACCTTAGAATCACACTGTCTGCCATCTTTCTAAGCTACTGTCAAATTTCTTCAATCCAGAGCCTGAGGAGAATCAAACTTTTCTGATTTTCAGCCTGGTTGCAACGTGAACTGCAACTTTCGTCATGGTAACAGCAAATTGACAAAATGTGTAAAAATGTGTCAAACTCTGTTATTAATTTTAGCTGTCACACACTGAATCAAACAACTGCGCATTGCAAACATTTTGCGAACTGACCTTGGGTTATGCGCGGCCCGGTGAGCTGGCTTCAAAAAAGAGGAGAATAAGTGGTGACGTAGTGGGCAAGAACCAAAAGGCTACAAAGCGATAGGTTTTACACTTCGGTACATTTCTTTACTGTTTTGTCGTACCAACGTGTGAAGCGACCAAATTTGAGGTTACACTGAGGTTACACAAATGAGCACCCGATCATAAATTTTCTTTTTTGTCTGTAATAGCCTGCGTAGCAAGCGTTTCCGTTGGGTTTCACAGAAGATAACTTTTGACCGAGCAAAAAATGAAGAGAGGGGGGAGGGGAGTCGTGCTATTCACCTCTTGAAGATTCGCCAGGAGCGCCCTTCGTTTCTTCAGCGCTGACAAAACAATTCCAACAAATGTACGTAGAATCACTTTCCAATTTACACTCCATATTCCTCATGTACTTTAAAAGTATTACCTCTAAGACCCTATCCGCTCTTTTTACCATGCACAATCCTCATCGTAAAATCTTTCACGGTGGTCTTGGTGTCAACGAAAGATGTTGTTTCAAAGGAACAAAAGCCAATCAAAAGTCGTTGTTTCAATGATGTAACAATTGGGGGTAATAACCAATCAGATAATTTTCCAGACATTCCAGAAAAAGTCACGTGGCCTCGAACACGTCTATCAACGGCAAATCACAGACGCTCCTCTCCAATTTTTTTTAGGAGAGCGGGAGGCTGTACACAGGCTAGAGTTCGTCCCGGTATATTCGGTCGTGCAATTGTTACGAAGTGTCCAACCTCCTTTTAAGGGATGGCAAAAGTGAGCTTTCCC
>OX421453.1:4440105-4442605 GCA_949126865.1 Montipora capitata
AGTTTTCGTTTGTTTTCGGAGACTGATTTTATGGCACTTTTCTGCCCGTATTAAATATGAGATGAAAGTTTCTACTTCGGTGCATGATATTTCCCTCAGTTCGTAACATATCAAAAATTCCTCACACGGTATTGGAGTGCATTCATCTGTGACTAAAATGCAACAAAGTGCGTTTGTTTTTGCAATAAGGCGAAGGGATAGGAGCTTCTGTAGCAGACTCGCTCGTTCAACCTCGTTCCCAGGGTGTCTCTTCTCTGCCTCCATTGTCGTTGAGAAAAAGGTGATTCTCCTCAACGACAAAGGAGGCAGAGAAGAGACACTCTGGGAACGAGGTTGTCGGTCGTTATGAGTTTGAGGCCTCAAACCTAAAAGGCAATATTATATACCGCTCGTACCATTCAAGTTTTCGGACAACTGGTCCAGTGACGTCACAGCATGCTAGTCATGGTAGCGAGGTGACTGGGGGCTTTGTTGCGTCAAAAAGGCGACGTGGTCCGAATGGTTAGGGCGTTGGGTTTCCATGCAGTTGCCCCGGGTTGAAATCCCGTTCTAACCTCTGGTTTGGATTTGTTTCCGCTTGTCACGGATTCAACTCTTCCACGCTTTGTAAATAGCCAACTGGTTGCCTCCTGCCAGTTGGGGTTCTTAATCATGTTTTCTTCGAATTATTAAAAGTGGGGTGCCTGTGGACAAGCTTGATAGCTAAGTGCACTTCCACTATAAACTAAGCATTTACATTTACATTTAAATCAATCATAAGAACAGCATTTCCTCTTAAGTGAGGTTGCATAGTTTTTTGTGATGCTACTACGTTGAGGGCAAAATTTACTCAGGTAGTTGATGGCTCCAAGGTCTCTGCGGATTCATTGTTTGTCAGATGAAGTAGGCATGGTATATTCCTTCACCGTTAAATCAGCCTTGCTCTTTTTAGCTTTTTATAATATTTAAATCGCTGTTAAGGTCCTTCACCAGGATACGGCGCTTCTGTTTTGTTACGCTGGTCCTTGCTTAGAAAGTTGTATGGCAACTACAGCTTGAAGAGTAACAGGGTTAGGCTGGAGTCAATCTGTAGCGAAGACATGGCCCATGAAGGTTGCTTTGCGAACAAGGAATTTCATTTACTGAATCCAGCTTTAACTCGCTTTACATGTTGCTGGTTAAATTGCTCAAGCACGGCAAAAAGGTTTCGGTCGTGGTGGCCCACAAGGGACATGATGCAAATTAAAGAATTGCTGCAAATAAAATAAATTTGCTGCAAATTGAATAAAGTTGCTGCAAATTTAAAATAGTTGCTGCAAATTAAAAGAATGTTGCTGCAAATTAAAACAGCAAAAGTATGCGCGCGCACTGAAGGAACGACAGGTACAAAACAGAGGTCACAGGTCCCAAGTCACAGGTCATTCTTTAGCAATACAGGGACAACCCTAACTGTTTACAAATGCTAACATTAGGCCTAATTAAGCCTAAGGTTAGCTTTAATGGTGTTTAGGATACGTTCTGTATTGTTAAAACAATGACCTGTGACTTGTGTTTTGTATCTGCCCTTCCTTCAGGCATACTTTTGATGTTTTAATTTGCAGCAACATTCTTTAATTTGCAGCAACTCTTTAAATTGCCGCATGTCCCTTGTGGGTCACTGTAATTCTCGCTCCACTTCGGTAGGGCCACAACTCGGCACTAATTATGTCATTGGCAATAGTGATGATAGAGAGACCTTCGAGGACCATATGGATTCGGCGCTGCCATCTCATGATGCAGATGAAATGCCAAATGGCAGCCATTGATTCAAAATGCCAGTTGGTCATCAGGGAGGCAGGATCTCAGCGTCAAAGAGATGCTTTGGAAGGCTTCTTTAACATCTATTGCAGACATATATTTGATTCCATACAGCTAGTATAGATTCTCTCCCAAGGTTGGGATGATGTAGTTGGAACGACGGATGGCTTTAGTGAGGGTCTGAAAAGGGTCTAAGCAGATCCGTGTCTTTCCTTGCTTGGTGGGGTTGGCTCTCGCTCTCGTGCAACCATGTTGGAGACCCATTCCGTTGGTTGAGGTACCCTTACCAGCTGGCCCGTGGCTTTATAAGCTTCCTGAGGGCAGCTTTGATTGATTCTATCTCGGTTAAAGGGGGCGTCGACGGCTTTGATCAAAATCAACGGGTGGCAAGCGAAACCCAGGCCTTGAAAGAGAGTGGTGCAGTTTTTTGAAATGAAGGCCAGAGCTTAGGCCAGACTCGGAAGTGGCCCCGCGGCTGCTTCTTGGTTATTTTCATACTCAATTGTGAGAGATGGGAAGGTGTTGCTTGTAGAGCATTTTCTTACGAAGTCACTGAGCATGGAGAGATGGCGCGCCAAACAGGTTAAGCTGGCCTCTATATAGAGTAAGGCTGGTTGGTCAGTGGTAATGACTTGGAAGGTGAGATTGTGTGCAGAATGACCTTTGCTGGCTTCGAGGGTGACTTGACCTATTGGTTTAATTGGTGGACTGGTATACGATAGCG
>OX421453.1:4450105-4455105 GCA_949126865.1 Montipora capitata
CCTCTTCTAATGTAGCGTTTTGCCGAATATCAGCGTTGAACGGCATTTTGGACTAGAGAAATAAACTCCTTGGTTAATTTTTAATCTGGGATTAGCGTTAATCGGCTTTTGAACAACCGGGCCCAGGTCCAGGTTGTAGTCCAGGGCCCGGTTGTTCGAAAGCCGATTAACTTAATCCAGGATTAGCGTAAACGTTGGTGTAATATTTTCAACTTTTCATTGCAAGTTTCTTTTGGTTATTTTTGGTTTTCAAGATTGACTTCCCCTAATGTAAAATTTTGCCAAATATCAGCGTTGTACAACATTTTGGATAAGAGAAATAAACTCCTTGGTAATTTTTAAATCTGGGATTAGCGTTAATCGGCTTTCGAACAACTGGGCCCAGGGCCCGGTTGTTCAAAAGCCGATTAAGGCTAATCCAAGATTAAAAATTAACCGAGAAGTTTATTTCTCTACTTCCAAATGCTGTTCAATACTGATATTCGGCAAAACTTTACATTGGAAAAAGTCAATCTTGAAAAACAAAAATAAGCAAAAGAAACTTCGCCAAAAAGTTTTAAACTTGAAACAAAAGTTTACGCTAATCCTGGATTAAGCTAATCGGCTTTCGAACAACCGGGCCCAGGTTGTAGCTGGGTGAGGTTGTATTCGGTTGTTCGAAAGCCGATTAACTTAATCCAGGATTAGTGTAAACTTTTGTTTCATGTTTTCCACTTTTTGGTGAAAGTTCCTTTTCTTAGTTTTGTTTTTCAAGATTGACTTCCTCTAATGTACAGTTTTGCCGAATATCAGCGTTGAACAGCATTTGGGAGAAGAGAAATAAACTCCTTGGTTAATTTTTAATCTGGGATTAGCGTTAATCGGCTTTTGAACAACCGGGCCCTGGTTCCACAGCTTCTAAGTAATTCATTTTTTTGTATTAAGCTACAACAACAACAACATCAACAACAACAATAATAATAATAATAATAATAATAATAATAATTTTATTGTAAACTGCATAGCTCTAATAATAGATTTCTCACAATAACAACTAATAACAATTGATTCGCAAAAAGTGGTTGAAAGTTATAAATTTCAAAGCTATTTACAAAAGGTCATATATAAAAATCACTATATCTTCCAAGTACATATATCAGATAGTACTTAAAGCTTTAAACCTATTTACAATAATTAAGAACGCGTATTAAAAAGTACTAAGGAAAAAGAAAGGAAAGTGTAAACAGACAAAACAATTTAAAACGTATGAATCCCTAAATCTAAATGTCCCTTTAAAAACGTCAATAATTATCTCCTTCAGTGTTTTCAATTTCTATATCAGTATTGCGAAAGTCCCATGATTTCCTTGCAGTGGTTCTTATTCCTCTGAGACAGATTAATGTGGATCTCAGAAGTGCAAAGCTTAGCCAGGGCGTCTTGATGATCTTTAGCTTTAGACTTTGGCCCTGGTTTTTGTAGGCCTGCAGCAAGGAGGACAAAAGCGGCTTTGAGAGACACATGACAATTATCAGAGGAGTTATTCCAGTCATTAATGTGTGACATCACTTGATCTATAAAGTCTCGTCTGATTTTTCCATATGGTACCAGAAACACATCTTTTTTACATCTGACAATCTCACTGTAAGCATTAATTATGGTTGACGATGATAAGACAATTGTACTTCCGTCATTTTGCTGTCCCCAATTGATCAGAGATGGTGCAGTGGGTATATAATCTGGGAGACAACCTGGCATGCTGTCATTGTCATGTCCGGTATCGCTTTTACTTGCATTTTCTTGGTTTGTGTTGTTATCACCCCCATTACCTATAGGCGTGTTAATTCCATTCCGCCCCGTCTGCTCGATTCCTCCTGGGATTTCACTGTTGGTGCAGATCGTATGCAAATCTGGGTTTGATGTTTCTCAAGAGAATTAGCATAATGGCTGCTTGTGTATCCTTCTTCTGTGTCAGACAAGTTAATAGCTTGAGAAATAAACTCATTTGAGTCAATCCCAGGTTGACAATTTCAAGACGCATTTGATCTAGCAGTAAGAAGCTCAGAAATCAATTCTGCTTGTTCTTCCCAAATTGTATTTTGTGAATTCACTCCTATTGATTTTTCAAGCCTTGCGGCTTGATCACGCAAGTTTTGATTTGAGAATCCATGCTCCCAATAACCTTTGGCATCCCAAAAATTCCTTCATAATTTTGATATAGCCCTTCTTCTTTCCATTCCTCCCAAGCAGAGGTTGCTCCGATGTTGTCATAGCCACAGCCCGTCGTATACAGATCAAAAGGTCATCATTCATCTGTTGAGTCCATTTGCGTCTTGGTTTGAACTGCCTTTGCTCAGCCATGATAATAATAATAATAATAATAATAATAATAATAATAATAATAATAATAATAATAATAATAATAATAATAATAATAATAATAATGATGATGATGATGATGATGATGATGATGATGATGATGATGATGATAATAATAAGCCTACCACGGGAATATGGACGCTCCCGCCCACCAGAGTCTTGGCAAGTGCCAACAACCCAAAAGCCACCCCTGTTAGGGTTACAACAACCTCATTTGATGAGAATGTCAAATATTGAATTTCACACTAATGACGTCAACGGGACTGGAGCTGAAAGGAAGAAGAACTGAAGAGCCATTCTGGAAGAGAAGGATTAAGGGGAATATTGAAACTTGGCGAAAAGACCTGAGCAGGATTAAGGAAGTCCCGAAGAGGAAACATGAGACTGAAACAAAGAGAGAGGGAAAAGTTGAACAGAAAATATCATCTTGAGGAAAGGGGAACTTTGTATGTCTCATGCATGTTGAAACAGAAGATCAAAGCAGGTGGAGTTAAGATCAACAGATACGACGAGAGATGTCAACAGTTCAAACAGAAGCACCTGTTTAGAACCAATCAGAAGCTGTTCTACAAAACACAAGATGGAAAGGAACGAGGAGAAACGGTGTTACCTGATCCCACAGAAGCAACCTCCTTCTGGAGCAAGATCTGGTCAGAGGAAATCGGTCACAATAAGAGAGCATCTTGCTAAAGGATGTAGAGGTGGAGTTCAGTACAACAGAGGTGCAAGAAGATATCAGCATCACTGTGGAGGATATTTAGAAATGGAGTGAGCAAGATGGCAAACTGGAAGGTAGCCGGCCGGCCGGCTGGTTTAAGAAACTGACAGGATTGCACTCTAGATTGCAAGAATGCTTGCAAGACTGTATATGTCAAGAGAATGTACCAGAGTGGATGGTCAGGGGAAGAACAGTTTTGATACAAAAGGACACAGCGAAGGGTGCCCAGGCCAGCAACTACTGCCCTAATGCCTGCCTACCTATGATGTGGAAGTTCTTGACAGGAGTTATGGGAGAGACGTTATAGCACCACTTGGAAAGGAATGGACTGCTAACAGATGAACAGAAGGGGTGCAGGTAGGGATCCCGAGGAACTAAAGATCAATTGCTTGTAGACAAGGCAATCCTGAAGAACCGCCGGAGAAGGTTGACAAACTTTTTACTGGCTTGGATAGACTACAAGAAGGCATATGATATGGTGCCGCATTCATGGATCCTAAGTAATTAATCAAACAAAGGTGCCTAAGCAAGAGGCGCCTTGGTTTGCAGTCAGTATTTTAAATAACTCCTCCCAATCACTGTCACTGCTCATTTTAAATTTAAACGAGAAGCTCCGAAAAGCTTACACTGGGTTGCCTGTGGTACGCGTTACACAAAGAACTGCAGCGTTGCAGTTAATTTTTTCAAGTGGGGCGTCATTAAGACCATTTGAGGGGTCACCCACATGTCGCGCTAGCAGAGGCCCTTTGGCTCACACGTTTAATTATTTTGTAATGTCCTGTCCCATTTTAAGGTCTTTTAGTCTTTTAAGCTTTCGTAATAAATTCAGTTTAAAGATAACAAAACACGCTCTTGAGTAAAATTCACTCGTTTCTTCTTTAAATAAATAGTCGGCAAAAAACTAACTGCAAATTGCTCTGACGGACGTTTTCCAGCATGTCTAGCAGTTGGACTAAGGAAACGTTTATTGCACATACAAGAAAGGACTAAAGGTGTTGTTTCCGCTTCATAACGTGACGGTCTAATCTGATGCCAGGTGAAAACATTGTTTGGCTTTGCGCTTGCACCATAAAAAGGCAAGCCAAGAGACAGATGAAGAAAAAAAATAACATAGTGTTTATATATAACTATGAATCGAATTCTCATTGAAAGATCTTAAAAACACGAACATTTTTGCAGTCTCTAACGTTTTGACAAAAGGAAGAAATTGATCACATGCTAGGCAACCATAAAGGTGCACGTGATCACCCTGTGTCAACTGAATGAACTACGGGAAAGAATGTTTCAGAGTATAACAACGTACTTTTTAGCGAAGAAACCTCCGTCGTTAGTTAATTTTGTTGTAATATTTAACTGAATATTTAGATTTCTTCTGTCGGGTCAGGAAGCCTTCTTTGTCGGGTTCCTGAGAAACGTATCTATTTTGACTTCAGCGTGAACTATTTACACAATCGAGAGGTTAAGGTGATTCCCTGGTTTTGCATTGCGCATTCCTACTGCGCACGATTTTTGCGTCATCAGCACGCGCACATGAGCACGCGCGCGTACAAAACATAAGGGATTTCCCTCAAACTAAGCTCGATAGCGAGATAAAAGCTCCTTTTCTCGTAAACGAGCACGGTGACCCCCACTTTTTATTTTATAAATTCAATGAGAACAATATCCGCAATAACTGAGAAAAAATTTGGCAGAAATCTATAGCTACTTTTTTGACAAATGAAATAAATGCTACAGATAGAGACGTAACGGGCCCAGCAGAGCAAGTCCAAATTATGTTTCCTTTAAAGGATAAAAATATCAATTAATAATGCAGGGTATTTGAAGCCATTTTTTCTGGGACGTAGATGAATAAGCAATCAAAGAAAGTCGAACTCTGTGTGATATAGCAAGCCGCATTGAAAAATAATCGATCTTGTTTGTTGTGCAC
>OX421453.1:4470105-4480105 GCA_949126865.1 Montipora capitata
TGTAATATGTCGTTATAGAGCTCTGCCTCTCGTTTGATTTCGTTTTCGCTGGGCCCATCGCCATTGTCAGCACTTCCCAAAACGAAGGCATGTCTCCACAAAACGCTAGCGTCAGGTTGTTTTAACCACGTATTCCGAATGGCATCGCGGTTCTCCGAGAACGTTTCACTCACTCCAGACGTGATGAGAACAAACATAAATAAATTTGACTCCTGGACTGAGAGAGAAGGTTCCACGACGACAGAAGGAAAAGAAAAATTTAGTTGTGAACAAGACGAGTAAACATCAAAAACCATGATGGAAGAATTGGCTTGTCTTTTGTTGCGGACATCATCGAATTGCAATTGGACTTTCAGTCTGTTGCTATTAAAGTTCAAACGGCCTCGATCATAAGAATCTGAACGTTGTGAGTACGAAAACAGCAGATAAAAAACTAAAAAACCTATTCCAAACCAAACAGCGTTCCGTTTTCTTATCCGGCATGGCATTTCTTGACATTCGCTCTGTTTTTGAAATCACGCGTGATAAATAATTGACACCAGAACCTGTCATTCGTTGTCCTGTAGTTGCGTGACTTTTAGAGTAGCCTGTTCCAGGCTCCCAGATGGCAGGGAAAAAGAAAAAATGCACGCGAAAAATAAGTGGGGGCTTGGGTCCCCCGCCTCGCCTCGACCCGACCCAATTTCCCACGCTTCCGACTATCTGGGAGATTTGCAATGTCACGTAACGCTCCACATGGTGACGTGGGTTCCTTTAACGGATATTTCGTTTCTTTTCTAAGATAGAAACATCATTGATCCAAATGACCGACAATGAAGGTGGATCTTTCAGCATAATATGCAAAGTTGGATAAATGGAACCGTCTCTTCGTCCGAAAACAATGTTTATAGGCAGGGGTAACTCGAAAAACCGGCACGCATTGCGCACGTGTGGTAGTGCAGTAACTTGACACAGTGGATTACATGTGTTCCATAACTGTCAACTGAGCTGCGTTTTGTTTTCCAGGAGATTCAAGTTGTTTTTGCGTAATATGTAGCACTTATAGTGCACGATATTGTTTTGGTATATTCACTCTCCTAGACGAGGTTATTTATCACCAAGTAATATTAATTCCATCGTTTTGGAAATAGAAGCTGCTTTATTACTCATCAGCATCACAAATTCTTGCCGATTTTGGGGTTCATTACTTTGCTCTTTCGAACAAAGTATGCTCAAAGTATAGTTTTCGGCTCCGTTTTTGGACTTTTTGGACTTTTTTTAAGGTCACGATTTGAGTACGCCTTTTTAAGATTTTTTGCCTCGTAGACGCAACCCAAATAGGATTCGAACTCGGTATCTCCTAATTCAGAGGCAATCGCGCTGACCACTAAACCACTAACCCATCAGGGTTAGTCTGGCAGCATCTGTATTTCCGTGGGCATTTTTTGCTGAAAGCAAGCCACTGCTTTAGATATGTTGAGGAAACCCTAAGGAACAGGAAAATACATGTTGCCAGTTTTGCAACCTGCTCTGGGGCTTTTTAGGGGATGTTTTAGAAAGCCCCCTTTAGACCACGCATGAAAACGAGGCTACGGAATAAAACACACTCTAACTTCGTTTATTATGGACAAATTGTCACCAAAATAGCATGAGAAACGTAAATCGATGTTACCGTTGATATCATGAACACAGACGTTACCGCTATTTCTCACATGATTGGTCACGTGACTGAATGAGCACCGGAGTGAGGTTAGTTTACAAAAATAACTGTTGACCTTTTGACAATAATACTATTACCGCTCCATAAACTAAATTAACATGAGAAATACTGATTTAAGTTTAATTATAAACTGCTCCACTTTTGCTGTTACACGAGGGTCACATAGAAATTGAAAGCATCAAAACGAGGCTTTCACTGGTTAATCGAGAGAGCTAAAGTCTACACGTTTTTGAATTAGTATGATCCTGATTGAAAGCGGCAATTTCCCTCCAAGTGAGAGCTAGAACTACTTTTTCTTCTGAGGAGCAGCAGATAGTTGAGAGTTTCAGCGACGTGTTCAGTCTAGAGGTCATCGACATCATCGTGGTCGTCATCATCGTCATCAGGATCATCATCCCCTTCTTCATTATTTATTTCATCATCAGAATCGTCTTCAAGCACATTTTCACATTGCTCTTTGTTGTCTGAGCACCCACAAAGATCCGTGCAGTTAAGTCCATTCTTTTTACACTGGCATCGATTTGTGGAACACCGTTCTTTGGCGCACTTGCACTTGACTATATGTATGATGGCTTGTGGTGCTGGAGGGAGTGTCGTCATGACAGGAACCCATTTGTCTCCGTGCAGTTCCCAACCATAATTCTCTGGGGATGGCAGGGTGGGGTTTGTCACAATATCATTATTCCAGACTAGAGCCTGATGATGGGCCCTTAAGATGGCTTGTCGTAGAGTTGCCTGGGTTGGGGGGAGCCTTTCTGATTGAGCTTGTTTCTTTCGAAATAGCCACCATCTCACTTCACTCACCGAAGACATCTCTGTTTTGGGTAGGTAGAGCTGGCACACCAACTTCTCGATTAGAGCCATTGTGTCGTCAGTGGGAATCGTTGCTGTTCCCCCTAGCTGAGAAAGACCATCGGTGATTTCATCATCAGCTTCCATGAAAGCTTTCCAGCATGTTGTTTTCCCTTTTCCGGAAAAACAGCCAGTGTTGTCTGCTCCACTTAACGCGTGAAACGCTAGCAAAGCAGCCGCTCTCTCTGGGCCTAAAGCTCGATAAATTGGATAAAGCTGGATTTCTCGATGGTTCCTCCCTGTGCCTGTGATGAACAAAGTGTCCCTGCATAGGCTTGAATAACGTCTGATAGCCAGGACAAGGACATCTGTGTCGGGAGAATATATCCGAAGATCAGTCGCACCTCTGGATGTGGCGTCAACAGCATGTAAAATAATCTTCGTGTCAGCCTCTTCATGGTTGCTTTGCAGGTATGAAAAATCTTCTCTTGTCCCCTTGCACTCTGACCCCCATGCTACAACTACTCGTCTTCCCTTCTGAACCCCAACTTCAATAGTCTTCTGCGCCAGATAGTCCGCTAGCTCCATCTCCATCCATGGTATGTGAAAGGAGCTTTTTCATCGGAACTCGCGCTATGTGCGTTGATGGGGTAATGTGGTAATACACAGCATTCTGTTCCCCCAGCCTCGTTGTTCGGGTGCGTTCTTTCAGAGAAAATGGGATGTCGTATCTATCAAAAACCAACCGGAGTTCTTCATTCTCACCAAACTTCTGGAAAATGCGATTAGTGAAGTGATCTGCCAAATGTGAACACTTTTTAGCCCATTCAGGTTTGTCCAGGCATTGAACCTCCGCCATGGCATCTACAACTGAGACTTTCATTTGCACCTCTGTGTGCTGACCATTTTGATTGACACCAGTGTCGTTGTCTTCATGTACATCCATGACGAGACGCAGCGGGGTCTATCTGGAAGTATCCTGATGGAATGCGGGGTTTTTATCCCCGCATTCCTTTCATACTTGAAATTGGGTACAGTGGTGAATGTAACACTTTGAAAGCCCAAGGCGTTAAAGTCTGCCTTCAAGCTGTCAGCAAATGTCTTGTTAACGAAATTGGTTGACGTTTATTTCACTCAGCAGACACATGAAAATTAGAACTTTAACGATGGAAGACAACAGAGCTATTACATGTTAATTGAAAGTGTCGTTCGTACCAACGTTCGGACGTGACTCAGGATCTTTATATTAGAGACTCATCTGGTTGTTGGTTTTCGGGTTTTATATTTTGTCCAAAGAAAGGAATTTACATAGCAACGACAAAGGGTTGACAGTCGAGAAAAGCTGCGAGATAATAAAAATTATGCGAATACTAATACACTTACACATACAAGCGTAAGCGTGTATCCCAAGGGAAAAATGTCACTTTTTGTTCTTTGCCTTTCGCCTTTGTTTAACTCGGGTGCCAGACTGAGGGGAACTTTGAAGGGTCTCTCTCTTGATTCTTCCAAAAGAAATCTAACGACTAAAACACTCTCAACAAGCATGCCAGCAGACGAACGTCCTGATTTGACTTGAGTGAAATTCTCAACTGTGGATCGCGACTTGACAAGGAGATAATTTAAAAACAAATCGAGAAGCAACATTTTATTAATACTGTTCGTTACCTTTGTAGTTTTTATACGCCGGTGCATACAATCATTACTTTTCCCGTCAAATATTTATTTCGACGCAGCTAAACCACGCTTTCATTTTAATTACTTGGTGGGTCCTGAAATGCCACGTATTAAAAACTTGCAGAACCTAAATGATATTAGGAAGTACAATACGCAAAAAGATCTCGCTTTTTAGATGTAAACTCAAGGAGCTACACCAATGCGTAAATTAATTTAAACACTAGCCAAATTATATGCAGCTAAACCACGTCTTCGTCTTTAATTTTGCTCGGTAACATAAGAAATCGAATGTTGTGGTTCAGCGTTGTCTGTACTCCTATCGACAACGATATTAATCACAGTGGTCACAATGTTGACCAGTGATGACGAATATCGTTGTCTATAAGAGTACAGAAGCTTCTGACCTACATTCTATTTCTTTTTTACCACAATATTCAGGGAGGAAGGCATGTTCGAGTTTGGATTCGAGTTTATTCATTCAACGTCAAAGTAAATGTTTATTTTAGAGCGTGCCCAAGATCAGAAAAAGAAAGAGCGAGGCGTTGTCAAAAACTTGCTAGCAATATGATTGGTTTATTTCCCAAAATGACGCGAACAGCGTTGTCAAGACTCTTAATTAGTCAATCAGATAGCGAGATCACTGGTATTTGTTGTCTTTTTTTAATTTCTTGCTATTTCGTAACACTGCTTCAAAAAGTACATTATAAAAAGGGCATTTCGTTGGGTGTCTCGAAAACGAAGAACCTAACACCCCGAAAACTCGAAAAAAGTAACTCAAAACCTTCAACCCTAGGCCTAAAGTTGGCTTTCAGACCTAGAGTGTAACAGGGCCATGTACATCCGACGGGAAATGAAGATGTCCGGCCACATGTGGAGAGTGGTTACTCAGCTAAATATGGCGGATCGCCCAGCTTTCACTTTGAAACAAGTTGTAGGGAATGAAGGACTTGAACTTCGCCTGAGGTAACTCAAAAAACCAACTTTAGGCTTAGGGTTAGCCAAATTGAGGGTTTTGGGTTACTTTTTCGAGTTTTGGAGGTCTTCGGGTCTTCTTTTCTTTTTCATTGACAAAAATTGTATTGCTTGTCTGCAAATTGCTCATCAGTTTGCATTCGATTAAACTCATCATTGTCATAGTTCAAAATGAAATTTGGGTTAAAATCATTTTAACCCAGTTTGATTCTTCATTTCCTTAACTCTGTCATGAATAAATAAAATTGCCACTATAAAAGAAATAAGAAAGTAATAATCAGGAGACAATAATCATCATCCTCTAATATGTACTCAGTATAAAATTTCTTCCAAGAAAAACATATCCAGGCAGGTTTGGTTGTATTTTATCACTGCCTAAAAACACACCTAGTTTTTACTCAGATTAACATGATTTACTTATAGAAATGTCGTAAATTGCAGACAAAAACAAATAAAACAGATAAAACAGATAACTCCAATTCAAAATTAGTGCTACCAAAAGCTATTCTCGATTTGATGCAGTACACGTGGGCAAAACGCCTTAATGAATATTAGTAACTTTAACCAATATTTCAGACATCATCATTAATAACCAAGCTGTTACATCAGGATAGGGCTGTTTAAAGTCAACAGTAGCACACTCCGACGATACATCTGGATGCCACTGTCAACCTCATTAGTAACCAAGCTTTTGTTAAAAGTCAATAGTTGCACACTCCAACGATACGTCTGGATACCACTATCAACCTCATTAGTAACCAAGCTTTTACAATAGGACAAGAAAGTTAAACGTTAATAGTTGCACACTCCGACGACACATCTGGATGCCACTATCAACCTCATTAGTAACCAAGCTTTTGTTAAAAGTCAATAGTTGCACACTCCAACGATACGTCTGGATACCACTATCAACCTCATTAATAACCAAGCTTTTACAATAGGACAAGAATGTTAAAAGTCAATAGTTGCACACTCCGACGATACATCTGGATGCCACTATCAACCTCATTAGTAACCAAGTTCTTAAAATAAGACAAGAATGTTAAAAGTCAATAGTTGCACACTCCGATGACACATCTGGATGCTACTATCAACCTCATTAGTTACCAAGTTCTTAAAATAAGACAACAATGTTAAAAGTCAATAGTTGCACACTCCGACGATACATCTGGATGCCATTATCAACCTCATTAATAACCAAGTTCTTACAATAAGACAAGAATGTTAAAAGTCAATAGTTGCACACTCTGACGACACATCTGGATGCCACTATCAACCTCATTACTTAGCAAGCTTTTACAATAAGACAAGAATGTTAAAAGTCAATAGTTGCACACTCCGACGATACATCTGGATGCCACTATCAACCTCATTAGTAACCAAGTTCTTACAATAAGCCAAGAATGTCAAAAGTCAATAGTTGCACACTCCGACGATACATCTGGATGCCATTATCAACCTCATTAGTAACCAAGTTTTTACAATAAGACAAGAATGTTAAAAGTCAATAGTTGCACACTCCGATGATACATCTGGATGCCACTATCAACCTCATTAGTAACCACGTTCTTACAATAAGACAAGAATGTTAAAAGTCAATAGTTGCACACTCCGACGACACATCTGGATGCCACTATCAACCTCATTAGTAACCAAATTCTTACAATAAGACAAGAATGTTAAAAGTCAATAGTTGCACACTCCGACGATACATCTGGATGCTATTATCAACCTCATTAGTAACCAAGTTTTGACAATAAGACAAGAATGTTAAAAGTCAATAGTTGCACACTCCGATGATACATCTGGATGCCACTATCAACCTCATTAGTAACCTAGTTCTTACAATAAGACAAGAATGTTAAAAGTTAATAGTTGCACACTCCGATGACACATCTGGATGCCACTATCAACCTCATTAGTGACCAAGCTTTTACAATCGGACAAGAATGTTAAAAGTCAACAGTTGCACACTCCAACGATACATCTGGATGCCGCTGTCAACCTCATTAGTATAACCAAGCTTTGACAATAGGAAAGGATTTTTTTAAAGCAACAGTTGCACACTACGATGGTCTATATGGATCCTACTCTTAACATCACCAGTTCTAGCTGAAAACTGATCAGTTAAGTTATGCAGAAGAGATTTAAAATATTGGAAGAGAATATTCCCCAATTTCATCAAGATTGGCCAGAATGCCACGTTTTGTGTGACCTTAACGCAATAATAATAATATTGATACCTTTGTAGTAAAATATTGACAGACTACATTCTACATGTATTTACTTCCTACTAGATATACTAAAGCCTCAAATGATGGAAATTTGACAGACGTTATATTATTGTCGAAAGAAAGTCACAAGCCTTAGGCTCAAGCTACACGTAATGTGTTCCAAAATGTCATTGATAATGAATTAAGTCCTGGAAAGCCACACATCTATGAATAATTACATTCTGGAGAGCCACATAGCTATAAGTATTTAGAAAGAAAGCGTCAATTTTACTTTCGCACACATGACATCGACATTGTGTTTTCCAATTTCTGTTTGTTCTTCATTTCTGTGAGCCTATCACCCTTGAAGGATTTAGGGCCATAACTTCTTAATGCATTATTTACATCTTTAAGAGAGTCAATTTATACGGCAAAAGCCCAATATAACCCAGAAGTAGTATTTCGCATAAACCATGTGCAATTCATAAAGCTGGATACTGCTCAGTTCTTCTTCCAGTAAAAACTCCACATCATCACGAATTCCAGTTGATCTAGAAAAAAAAGGCAATAAGCAAGTCTTAACTATGTTTTTTTCCAGGGGTGTTGATATCTTTACTTTGGCAATCCTTCATGTTCGGAGATGTAGAACATTGAGTAGGTATTGAATCGTCAATTAACAATAAGCTTAGGAAATAAAATACGAAAGTCTGTTGCTTTCATCAAAATAACAATGTTCGCAAGACTTGAAAAGAACGTTTACAAGGCTCCTAATGTGAAATAAGCTTCTGGATCATGAAAATCTATCGCGAACAAACATTTTAAGCGAAAAATAAACATCAGACACTTCTTTTCGAATTTTCCTTTCATTTTGCCCCAGTTTTACGTGACCACAAATGGCTCGATTGCAACTTACCTTACTTGAACAGCTGTCCGGCGGGGTTAGTAAGACGCAGCCAGTATCATTGTCCATTTGATGTGAGATGACAATGGCATTTTCAAACGGCAATTCGGTGGAGTCAGCCAGCCAGCACCGATAACTTGATCTCTGCAAAGGCTAAGGTCAAGGCTGTTTAAAAATTCTCTTAGCCGTTCAAATAGCTCATCTTGATACAGTGGTGAATCCGGTGTATGACGAAGGAATACAACGATTAATCCAAACGATGAAGTGACGATTTTATCTGCTGTAGAAGCTTTTCCTTCAAACGGAGCTCCATCTACCGAGCAAATTCCTCTGGAAAGCGCACCAGCAGCTCAGACGGTCTCCATAACCTATGTTGCTTAACACATACCACTTTTTTCCTTGGATCTAAGAACTACGGGCTCTGTACCCGAGAAAATCGTGAATAACCTTCCGCGATGTCTTAGCCCGCGCAAGAAAATCACAATGATCAACGTGGCCGTGCCGTGCTCATGTGATTGAAACGAACAAAATGGCTTATTCTCAAATGACAGAAACGCATGTTATTCGTCAAGGCTAAATTAGATAACTGACATGTTAATCCTATTACCCCTCTTCGTTGACAGAAGAGTCATTACTGAGTAAACCACAACTTAATTGGATTCAGAAATCGGGTACTTCCAGTTCAGACCCACTTGCGTCTCGTCATGACAGGTAACTTCTCCAAAATATCCATTAATGCACTTTTGCGGGAGCAGCGAAGCAGTGTTCCATCGGCTGCAAACAGTGACCTTGGTACCACGGAAAACTCGTAGGTACCTACAGCCTCTTTGATATCAATTTCCGGTCGACTTTTGCATACGACCATCATTCTCGCAAACAAATTCCTATCTTCGCTCAGCTCTACAGTATTGTTGTTAACTCTTACTTTGACTTTTTTTCCTGCAGTCTTCCAAGTGGAGAGCTTTTGCTTCTTCATGGGGTCCCAGAAGTTGACTTTATGTTCTTTTATCCGCCCTTCTACAAATCTTTGGAATAGTCTTTCCCCGATAATACTTTGCTCGCAGAGATCCTTCTTGACATTTTCTGGCATCACGACTTTCGTAACCAGGTTGAATAATGTGTCGCTTTCCTGATCAAATGGATTGGTAAAACTTTCCATTGTGGTCAGTAGCTTCTCTACACTTTTCTCTTCGCGGCTAAACTCAGCAGTTGTAAGAGCATGATGATGAGATGTCTCCCCAGAGAAAGAAACTCCTGCCATACTTTTGGCTTGCTCTGATAACTGGGAAAGTTCAGGAGCTATCAAAAAAAACTTTACTCGAGCGTTTGGGTTCAAAGTGATCCCAACCAATCCACCTGACACTTTCAACTTCCGATTGAGATGCTCAAGCGCATTGTCAGCTCCAACTGCACAGAATGCAGATTCCTGGTTCTTGTTCACGACCCAATTCCCAGTGAGGAATTCTTCATAGAGTTCGGGGTCTGACTTTGGCAATACTTCCATTTCTGCTAGGTACAGGGGGATCATTCTCGCGTAATTTAGGCGATCATAAGCAAAGAAATACTTCGTGAACGATTTGAGCGCAGTCAGATGCAGAAGCCAGTCTCCTGTTCTAACTGCTGATATAAATAAAATCATGTCCATAACCATTGTCATGTACTGGCGAAACACTTGAAATTCTGGGATCTTGTCATGGCTGTCATCAAATGTCTTCATCCGGGTAATGACATCTGCAGACTGGATGATTT
>OX421453.1:4490105-4492605 GCA_949126865.1 Montipora capitata
GTGGTTGTGTGAAGACAAGTTAAAAGGGTAAACAACCGCGCACCGGTGGGCTCAGTTGGTTGAGCATCGGGCTGTCATGCTCATTAGAGATGATTAGGGTTCGAAGCCCCGCCGGATCAACACTCAGAATCTTAAAATAACTGAGGAGAAAGTGTTGCCTTTGTAATTTCATCTGCAAATGATTAGACTTTCAAGTCTTCTCGGATAAGGACTATAAACCTATGTTCATAAGTTCCCTGTGGGACGTTAAAGAACCCAAACACTATTCGAGAAGAGTAGGGGATAAAGTCGCCGGTGTTGTGGCTGTCCTGTTCTCTCCAGCAGAAGTGGCCGGCTTGGCGGTGATGTCTCTAAAAAGGCTTGTGGTGTATGAGGCCACCTAAGCAGAAACAGCCACAAGTCAAAAAGGGACTTTGCCGAGTGCTGGAACATGTAGATGTAGATGTGAACCGGAAATGAGCTGTTTTCCCTTTTAACTTTTCTTCACACAACCACATTTATATTGCTAAGTATCTGTTCTCCGTCCGCGTATGCTTAAGCTCCCTATTGTTTAATTTAAAACTCCAGGATCAACAACTCTTCCATGTTGGCTTTAATTATCTTGCTCGGTCAATTCCGGTCCATAACAACTTTTGTCGGCCATTTTTTTCAGAGCTGCAAAAATGTTTTCAGTTTGCTTTATTGCTGACGCGTTTCTTGACCATATTAGGTACAGCAGGTATATGAACTGATAGCCTGTGTCCGGCGAGCCAATGAAAATGCTGGAAATCTAATTTCCGTAGTTCAGTTTTTAATAATTAGCAATATAAATGTGGTTATGTAAAGACCAGTTAAAACGGAAAACATCTCATTTCCGGTTGCCTCCTCAGCTTGGCGTCCAAAACTGGTTTGACGAGAACTTAGCCTGCGAGCAGGCTCACTTGAAAGTGAGCCTGCTCGCAGGCTAACGAGAACTCTGAACTGTCTCTACGCATGGAATCGTGCCACCATCAGAGGTTTTTTTTTTCGTCCTCGACCGTTGATTTGGAATCGTT
Organism: Montipora capitata; assembly: GCA_949126865.1. Lineage (NCBI taxonomy): Eukaryota > Metazoa > Cnidaria > Anthozoa > Scleractinia > Acroporidae > Montipora > Montipora capitata. The sequence continues at coordinate 4,491,140 of OX421453.1, forward strand.
GAGCGTTCTCTTCGACCTTGAGAAAAAGATTCTTGTGGCGCCCAGGGTATTTCGAGCCTTGAGCACCCTCCTTGAGCACGTCACGTTTTGGAAACGGGGACAGCAACCGGAACATTTTGCATTCCAGGACAGTAGGGTCTCCCAGATTATTAAACTACTCATCTCTAATGGAGAAAAGATGGACGACATGACATATGAAACGAATCATATGTTGAACTGCGGATATGAAATCAAGTGAAGCTATGATCCTCGCAGATATGAACGCAATTAATTCATTTCATATATCATAAATTTTCGTCCGTTGATTCATTCATCACGGGAACATTTGAACCCATAAATGACCAGCCCCCAACATCAGTGGCTTCATAACAGTCATAGCTCACTTTGTGAGAGCGTCACACCGGCATCGCGAGGTCACGAGTTCAAACTCAGATGTAGTCCTAAAATTGCGTTCATAACTGCGAGGATCATAGCTTCACTTGGAAAAAAGATACTTAGCAATATAAATATCTGTCAACTATTAAGATAAGTTACAATGGAAAACAGCTCAATTTTGGTTGCCGTTCACGTCTCGAAAACATCGAGTGCTTATTAAAGCTTATTAAAGCTCCCTATTAAAGTGCGCCCCCTCCTTATTGCAGGTTATATAAACGTCTAGCAACGGTCGGTCGATGGTTCGATCACCAAGTCAGTCCCCTCAGTCTGCCACGATTAGTGTCGTCTGTTACTCAGTTAGCCAGGCAATTTGCACACAAACTTATATTTTTATTTTGGACAGTTATGCAATTGATCAAACAGCTTGGACCGGATTCTAGAATACTCTTTCACTTAATTTGCATATGAATAGCGTTTAATTAAAGGATGTCACCACAAGAATACAGTAGTGAGAGGGTATTCTACAATCGCTCCACAGTTTGTAATCATAACTAAATAATGTTAATTGCTTTTATTGGGTTATCTAGCACTGCCACCCAAACAAGGAGGTGACCTGGGCACCATCCCTTCACTGGATTCCCACTGCTGTGGGGTCTTGGCCTGTGCAACAAAAATAAAAAAAAAAGAAACTTATCATTGGAGAAAAATTACTGTACTCTAATTGGACAAGGACCGTACAATTTTACCCCATTTCTTTCAAAATAAAAACGATGGCAAAATTTCAACAAAACTTTCAGAACTTTGTAAATGGTAGTGTAAAGGAGTATTCAACCAAGTAAAAGTTCTTCATAGGTGAATGCAAGTTTTTCTTTACTAAATGGAGATTTTTGAATACAAAATGCATCCCTTGAGAATTAATTGAGAAACTATCATGCTTTTTTATTTTACAGCAAAAGTTGCAAAAAAAAAAATCTTTTGATACTTTATACAAAACCATCTACATAATACGGTATGTGTCTTGACCACGAAGAATCCCTTAGTCAACTTCAAAAAAATGCATCATTCGTATACCTGAAATCAAATCTACTATC
>OX421453.1:4502605-4507605 GCA_949126865.1 Montipora capitata
AAGTAACTTGGCTTGATCCACTTTATCGAATGCCTTACTAGTGTTGAGATATATAATGTCCGTTTGTTTACCGGCGTCTAATTGACCACCAATGTAATGTAAGACACTGGTGAGCTGCTTCATGCAAGATCTACCGGCTAAAAAGCCATGCTGTTCCCGACTGATGAGATGGGATATATGATCCCGTAGACCAGCCAGAACACAGGGCTCGAGAACTTTGGTGTTGAAAGGGAGAAGAGAAATAGGGCGATAACTATCCACAGAATCTTGAAGATAGGAACAGTGTTCGCGAGTTTCCAGTCCCCCAGGAAAATGCCGAGCCACAAGGATTGACCATTGCTGTAATTAAATACACCTTTTCCCGGGAAGGAGAACTCTTTACGTTAAGGACCGGAAGTAAAACTGTCTCACAGGTGCTTGCTATACATAATAAAGTTAAAGCAATTACCACAACTTTTCACTATGTCCCTGTGCGTGCACAGAGCGTTTCAAAGACTGTTTTTTCCCAGCTATTCTCAATATTATCTATTGTTTTCTGCCATCGATAAAATAGTTTTTTTGGGGAGCAAAACACAAATAACTTTTAAAACATCATTCAAGGTGGCAGGTGCAAAATCCACAACTACTCTTTTTTGGGAATAGTAACAACCTACAACCACCTTCTACTATAGTGCGTGTTATTTGTTTACAATTAACCCAGAGATGTATGTTAACCATGTGAAAGATGAGGTATCACGCAATTGCTGCTTCAACCCAAACGTGACCATTGAAATCTTTATCTTTTCTTCTTTTAATTTTAACTTTGCACTCTTTTATGAAAATAAGCGAACACTTATTTCCTCTAATGATTTTCTATTCAGCTTACAATCGTTCATTACTCCTCGCATTTAATGTCTCTCAGATACGTGTACACACGTGACACGATTTTCAGCCAATCCAGCCACCAAGGACTCACATACCAAGAATTCCTCTTTTACACAGTCCCAGACATAATTGTTGGAACACTTCTGCCTCTTCCCTGTTGGTGTGAAAGATCTGGTGACTGAACTGTGATAAACAACATTGAGAGGGGCAGGGAACGCATGAGAAGGGAATAGAGGATGTTGGCATGAAGTGTCCCAACTAATTATGTCTGCGACTGTAGGCCCTGAATGGGCAATGAGTCCCACTGGTCTGCAGGCTCTACAAAGTCATGTGCTTCAATTTTACAAAAGCGTGAATGGATGGAAAGGTGTAATGCGCTTGTCGGAAAGGATAGGATACAAGGATAGGATACAAGCAATGGTCAAAAGGACAACTAGGAAGGATTCCTGGTCAGATACTCTGTCGGCAAGCACCATTGTTTATCTGTCTTTTGTTGTAAGTTTGGGTGGTAAACCATTCACATTGTAAGTGTCTTTTGCTTTCCTAGTCTATAAATGATTGTGTGACTGAAGTCAGCATTAATTTGATGCTTGCAACATCACTTGTTGGTCATGTAGTCTGCACACAGGCTCTCTGTGTGCTGAATGGTGTGCAGTCAACCGCTGGGGAATTCGAATGAGCAGGGAAAAGGAGACCATTGCAGGGTCTTCTTTTCCACGCTCAAATTCCCCAGCTGTTGGCCGCGCACCATTCAGAGAGCCTGTATGCAGGCTATTGGCCAGGTCACTAAGCACACAACCACTTATCAACTTTTAGCTCATCAACCACAGGTATCCCATAGCTGCAGACTTGTATACAGCAAAATAACTGTATTTGAAAATGTAAAATATAAAAAAAATAGGACTGTATAATAAAGTATTAATTAAAAAATAAAGCTCGCCTTGTGTCATTTAAGGGAGGTAGATTCTTAATCACTTTTTTGTTTTTCTGCTGTTTAATGTAAGGAGATTTGTAGTGTCAGCGTAACTTCTTAACTGTTTGAAAAATCCCTTAAAGCGGTAAAAAACAGAATGAAAACTAGGGACCCTAGACATACAGCAAGGTAAGCACTTTTATTTAAGACTTGAACATATATAGCCTACGTTGCTGGCGGTTCTGTTGTTGCAGAGTGCCAGCTACGCAAACAGTTACTTCGAATTCGCTCAATGTAATATGTCTTCATAAAAGTTCATCTTGAAACTTTGGGTAGCACTTAAATATTCTGACCTGATTTATTCAAGGATCTGAGAATTGACTAACTGACTAGAATCCGATGGGAATGGGCCATTCCATAAATTTACTATGTACGCACCCCCCCCCCCCCCCCCCCCACATCCTACCCACTGAGGGACTTGGAAATCAAGGGGAGTAAGTATAAAGGGTACTGAGGGGGTAACCCTGATCCCCCTTTTTTCCGAGGGGAATGTGTCGACACTTTGATCTATCCTATCCTAAGGTGGTAAACTCTTAGAGACACCCTCAATGGGGCGGGAGGAGGTGCGTCTATTAAATGGAATGGCCCAAAGCTGATCTCAGGCAAATCTTGTAAAACAAAAATTCTTGAATTCACTTTGATCTACAGACCGTCAGATGTTGGTATTCTCAGTGCCGGAGCACGTTAATAAAACAATTTCCGTTCTTATGAACTTGCCAAAGTAAATCAGAAATGGAAAACTTGCAGATACCTTTACAGCTTACGTCAAGCTTTAAGCTTCATTTCGATTCTCCACTTTGCGTTAAGTTTTGCAGTTGTTACTTTAAAATATATACGCGATATTTTTGTCTCATCCAGAGTATAATAATTTCCATAGGTTCATCTATTGAGATTTTTCTATAAAAGTAAGATAATTACCTTGTCTCAACATGAAGAAATTCGACAAAAACCTGCAGGATAATTACATCGCAAGGAGGATTGTATCGAGCGCGGGAAAAGTCCTGGAACGAGAAATGCAGCAAAACAAACATGGCTTACAGGACGCTCGCACTGCACTCTTTTACCAAGAATCATATCACCTAACCATGCGGTGAGACATAGTCTTTGAGAAGTGTAAAAGACGAGAAGCCTTATTTTTCTGGAATAGGAGCTCCAAATGTTTAAGTTTTTGAGGAGAAACAGGCAATCAGAAGAACAACAACGAGAACCCAGTCCTCCTCCTGAGAGAAACTCAGCTGATGTGGTAACTGATGGCCCTCAGAAAGAAGATCAACTTGAAGAAGCACTGAAGCCATTGTTTGAGTCGATCATTCCAGGACTGCCAGAGGACTATGTTGGTAGGTGAATAAATCAAGTCAATAGTCGCTCACTTGTCAAAGTGTTTGCACCTGATTTGACTAACTACTTGCATTATGGGTAAATCGTTGCAAGGAAGAAAATTGTGTATCGCAGACATCAATGTTAATATTGTCTATTGTTATTGCACTTGAAAATTGCCCAGGTTTGCTCTTCTTCTTGCTTGTTTAATTAAAGTATAAAGTATTTAGGATTTCCAATGGTTCGCATGTACAAAAGTCAGACCGGATTGACTCGGATCGCTCACCTCGCATCCACGTAAAAAAGATGATAAGACCTCAAGAAATTACCCTAGCCTTTATCTTTAAGCTAACCTTGGTGAAATCAGCTCAAACGTAAAATTATTTTTGACTTACAAAACCGTTCCGGGGAGGCGCAGTGGTCTCATGGTTAGAGTGCTTGACTCTGGATCAAGTGGTCTGGGTTCAGGTCCTGGGTGGGGACATTGTGTTGTGTTCTTAGGGAAGACACTTTAATCTCACAATGCCTCCCTCTACCCAGGTGTATAAATGGGTACCAGTGAAAATGCTGGGGGTAACCCTGCGATAGACTAGCATCCCATCCAGGGGGGAGTAGAAGTACTCCTAGTCGCCTCATGCTACAGAAACCGGAGATAAGTGCCGGCCTGATGGGCCTTTCTAGGCTCGTAACACTGACTTTACCTTTTACAAAACCATTTTTCACTTGATCCGAGGCGAGCGATCCAAGTTGACCTGCGGCCGGTTCTTGAAAGGTGTAATAACCGTATTCCAGGTTCCGGCACATTTTATCCCCGGAATAGAGTTATTACACCTTTCAGGAACCGGCCCATGGTGTGACTTTTGTAACTGACCGTGGTTTGCCCCATGTCGGTTTCATCCCGTCTTTCTTGACCACTTACAGGGGCTGGTGCTCTGGTGCCAGTTCTCTCCACTTTTATGGCTGTTTCTCCTATTTCAGCTCCTCTTAGTGCTACTTTGCCATCATGGTGTTGCTTGTTCTTCATGCAATAATTGCCAACTTACAAATAAGTGCTGTACATTCTCCAATCTTTCACTACACAGTGTATGCGAAGTATAATCATTTGTCTTCAATCTGTCTCTTACGGTAACTCCTGTAATTATTATCATTATCATCATTGTTTTATGACTGTCACAGCAATTGCTAGTCTAGGGAATTTCCAATGACAGCTAGCCACATGTGCAATTCCCATGGCCTTAGGTGTCTACTACTACTACTACTGCTGCTGCTGCAACACAACAATTACGATGACTGCCACTACACTACCACGACCACCACCATCACTACCACTAATGTACTACTAACACTGATTGTTATTTGTTAGTATAGGTAATCACATGATTTCAAGTGGAATTTGGAATAAATAAGCAGGAGTAAATTTTTTCAAAGATAAACGAGTCTGTAGGGCGAGTGCAATTTGTAGTCAAAAAAAAAATTTTACAAGTGCTTATTTATTCCAAAGTGCATGAGAAAAATCATGTGATTACTTATCAATAATATACATGAAAAAACTTGAGATGGTTAAGCAGAAGAAATGCATGCGTATCACACAATCAGGGAATTTAAAATTACACCATAAATTGCGCCATAGATTGCACCATCCAGGGCGTGCGCTTGATTTGAAAACAAAAGATTTGATTGGTTCTGACCAAACCCTATTGATTATTAGCCAATCATAATCCAGAATTTCGATGTGTAATTTGTACTGGTATTACACTTTTTGCACTGTGTTAAACTTGAACTACACTGCTCTCAGTCAATCAGAATCAAGTAATTTTTTCACATATATTATTATTATAATTATTAT
>OX421453.1:4512605-4532605 GCA_949126865.1 Montipora capitata
TATTAATGACTTTTAAAGCATGTTTTAAGAATGCAGGCAAACTCAGTTAATAATTTTATTGATTCTTGTTAAAGTCACCCAGATTATTTTTTTGAAATTGAAATTTGCTAAAACTGACTGCAGATTTTTTTCCTTTTAATAGGGTTTATTGATGCTGATCAGTGGATGAAATGGGTTTTACAACTTCCAGAAGATGAAATCACCAAACTCACCAACTTTGACATCTTACCAGCTGAAATAGACTCTCAACCACCCAGCAGTTCAATGTATGTTTCATTTGAAATTCCTTTGACAAGCAGACCTTGATCAGTTAATGATTAATTAACACTCGTCTGATAAAATTATCAGTATATGGATTTTGGAGTTCGAGGTGCCTCAGTGGTTGGATCAGTTGTGATATTTCTAGCAGGGCAGTGGTGTCTCTCTTTTGTTTGAACATCCAAAATGACCGAACAAACAATGGTTTAACAATGGTTTTGCATTACTGGTAGAGCAAAAGAGAGGCTGCTTGTGGTCATGGAGGTGGCACGATCTCACCCAAAAATTATTTGACTCCCAGTGCATCTTAGGGCACCCCCAGTTGCTGAGTAAAATCGTCTGGCATTAGACAGAGTAAAATCTGTGAAGTCTCAATCCTGGGTGTCAACGGATTAAGTTGTCAGTTCACAAAAAGTTAAACTTTATTTTCTGGAAGCCTAAAGGGTATTTTTCATCTCATGTACGGTAGGTATGATTTGTACATTGCCCTCCTCAATTACTATGGACATTGCTGCCATGTCATGCCAAAGTCAACACACTATTAATTACCCAACATTATCTTTGACTGCTTTTAAAGGAAATTGCATACACCTGTATCATGATTGTTTGCCAACAGATCTGAGCCAGAGAGTGAACCTATAATTTCAGATGAATTATTGGTGGATATAGCGGGTAAAATTGGAGAGAGAGACTGGACTCCACTTGCTCATAACCTTGGCTTCACCAAGCAAGAAATACGAGATGTGAAAAACAACTACCCAAATCGCTCACGAGAACAGACTTATCAAATTTTGTTGCTTTGGAAACAGAAAATGGGTCATGCGGCGACCCAAGCTGCACTGGAGCAATCTTTGAGGAACTCTGGGTTTGAAGCACAATCTAGTTTGTCCTGATGAAGACAGTGAAAAAAGATAAAGAAATAAAGAAACAATTACTGACAATTAGGAAGGAATGAAATAGATAGTGGCATTGGCTGCTTTACAAAGTGGTTATTCCTCCACTAAATCTTCATTGAATGAATTGCAGTTAAAGATGTTTGAAAAGGAGAAGGCATAATTATAACGATATTCACTGTTTATAAACAATTCTTTTGATTTTTAAATTTTGTCAACCACAGAACAAAAGAACCAAAGTTTGTTTCGACAGCCAATAGATCTCTGGTTGGCACATTAAATGACAACAGGTGACGCAATGTTGAGTATCTGCTTCCACTGCGGCCTCTGAGCAGGTTGCAACGCTGACTGGCCATAGTAAAGATAGAGAAAAACATGAACAAATGAATTCATTTGCAACATCCGCCGGCCAAGGAGTGATGTGATGGGCATAGTCACTTAGCAGTAAGATGTAAAGTGGAGAACTGGAGTAGGGTCAACCCTGTTCTGCCAAGCTATGTCACAGAGCATGATCCATCATGACATGAAATGTTTGTGATTGAAGCCTTAAGTATACAGCCATGTTTTCTCCTGTCAAAGAGATGAATCATTGAGCTAAGATATCATTGTAACATGTAAGGATCCCTCCTTTTAGCCCAAGAACAAAATTAATAGTTGATGCTAATGAGGAAAGTTATGATTTATAATATTTTAATATTTTTTGTGAAAAACCAATGTTCAAGCCAGAGTAAAATTGTCTCTGGGGAATTTTGATGGATTTAAAACAAAAATTAATGGTTTAAATCACAGAGGACACAACACTTCATAATTATTTTCATTGGTGGCCTGGCATTATATCAGTCGAGGGACTCATCAGAGGCATTTCGCTATGGACATTTCAAACACTACATTTGAAATCCTCCTAGCATTCATATGGCATTGGCAATTTGGCCTTATACCTCAAGAGAATTTCACATATATGCCAATAAACAATCGTTAATATTGTTTACTGGTATGTTATGGGAAGTGAAGTGTATAGACCTTATTCATAAATGGTGGTCAATTTATAATTCTTTTGTCGAAGTGCAAATTAGCCTACCAAGCCTCGATACCCTACAGTGAATTGAAAAGAATTCTTGCTCTAAAATGAGGCTTGGTAGGCTAATTTGCACATGGACAAAAGAACTATAAATGTGACCGCCATTTATGAATAAGGTCTATTACATTGCACACTTTCATGGCTTGCTTAGCTAATATACAATTTAAGTTTCGTTCATGCCAAGAAAAGAAAAAAAATCAAAACAATTTCCCAGTTCCAAAACTTGTCTTTGGATTTCACTTATCAAGATCCCAAAGTTGCCCAAACAATGATGAAGCTATTATAGTTATATCTAGAAGTGAACCATTCTTTATTCATGGATTGTCTTTGCAGCATATGCATTGAATGAATAAAAACTCGATCATTGATACGGAACATGTTATTTATAGTTGAGTGACATGATCCGCTCAAACAGATCATATTTCTCTCTCCTTTTTATATTAGTTATCAAGACGGAATGTTGTAAAAGACCCTTTAAATTATTAACAGATTCCTTTTCCGTTTTTATCTAATTGTTGGTTTTCTGAAGCTGTGTATTTTAATGATGAATTTTGTAAAGACACAAGTACATTGTGGCTCTGTTTTATCATGAATTGAGACGCAGCTTTGAGACACAATACTCTCCCCAGCACGTGTGCAGTTCTGAATATGGCAGACCACAAGCGGCCCCATCACAGAGGGTAAAAAAATTATAAGGATTTGTATGGGAATCTTGATAACAAACTGAAAAAGACATTTAGATGCAAAAGTTCTCAATGAAAAAGCTGTACTTTATTGTTGTGGTATCGCTTTTTGTGTAGTTATTTGCCTGATTCATTGTGATTTAAATTAAATGACTTCTCAAATTCATGGGTTGTCACTCATACCTAATAATGTTATTTGGATAAAAAGAGCCCCAAATAATTGTCTTGCATTAGACAGAGTTACACTCCTAGGAGTCAATGGGCTTTTATTATTATAATGTAATTATTATTTATTCATTTCAAGCAAAGATTGACAAGCTATTATAAATATGAGATGCATATCTGGGATGAACTTGGGCAAACATTTGAAGCGCATTGGTGGCAGCCATTTTAATTTAAAATTAGTGCACCGGCCAGATGTATAATTTTGTGCGAAAAATTCTAGTGACTTCACTGGTCACATTCATCCTGTATACAGATGCACAACAGACAGATTGTGCATGCATCTTCGAAGCTGCACAAAGAGGATAATTTGTCTAGATCCATATTTTGTCTCTTACATAAGTTGAAGGATTAAAGAGGACGCATCGATTCTCTGTGACTATGAGTTTCACGTTCTGTCTGACGAGCGCTTAGGCGCGAAACTCTGTCTGTTGTGCATCTGTATACAGGATGAATGTGACCAGTGAAGTCACTAGAATTTTTCGCACAAAATTATACATCTGGCCTCTGGTACCTCCACATTTATTTTGTCTTTTATCTATTTTTGTATTAGGCTGGTGACATAGACCTAAATGTTTGCCCAGGTTTTGTCACAGACTCATTCTGCTCCTCTAGCATAAGTAATTAATGATATATTTCCTTTTAAATAACCCATGAGGAAAGGAAGAATTAAGTGCACAATACAGTGTAAGTTTCATTTCAATAATGTAAAATAACTAGAGCATTGTTGAAAAAAGCTAGTTGGGAACACCCGGTAAATAATCAAAGGGATGAGGAATCAGGTCTTTTAAATCTCTTTTGCATACAAGATACAGCAAAGAGAGAAATAAGATGAGAAAAGCAGAGTGAGAAAGTAATAAATAGGTACATATGCAAATTACTGGTATGTAAATTTAGGTTCATTTTTGTGAAATTTGTATCACAATGTAAATGTACAGTGTAGAATATAAGTGCTCTTGCTGTTTAATATAATTTAAAAAATGAATGAAAAGATTAAATTTTGTGTAATGCAATATGAGAAGTGTGATTATTAAATAGGAACAATAATTAATTAAGATATAAAATTAATCTGAATCTTCTGCAGGTTTCACTCCTTTTTCTTGTTAAGTTTGACTTTGACAAAAGCATGATAATAAAAATTGCCAAACAATGCCATCATACTCAGGTCATAAAATATACCAAAAATACAGAAACCATGGTGCAAGTAACCAAACCATGCGTGGATAAGACCGACCACAAACTGAAACAACTGGAGCTGAGTCATTCTCTGCTTCCACTGCGGCCTCTGAGCAGGTTGCAACGCTGACTGGCCATAGTAAAGATAGAGAAAAACATGAACAAATGAATTCATTCCCAACATGACGCCAATGGCTGGCCAAGGAGTGAAGCGATGGGCATAGTCACTTAGCAGTAAGATAGATGTATGGTGGTATACCTGAAACAGAAGTCAATCTTAGTAACAACAGCAACAACTTCATTTGGCACTCCTAAAGAAAATATGTTTACTACAACAAGAATATTCATATTGTAAAGTTGAAGACAAAACAAAAAATGGGCACCAGGCCATTTAGAATAGTAGCAGAGGTAATCAAGCTAAATGGCCATTTCCAAGATGTAACATACCCTTCATAAATAATATATGAAGGGCATGTTCAATCTTGGATATGGAGTTACATGTAAAAGCAAAACGTCAGGGTCTGACCATTTTTAGGTGCCCTTTCAAAGGCAGCAGTCTCATCTCATTTCAAGCCCCTAAGTGGTTAGTATAGTTGGATTCTGAACTCCCAGCCCGGTAGTCTCCTAAAACAACAATAGTCCAAAACTCTGTCATGACAATGATTAACTTACATGAAGGAATGTGATTTGCCGTTGCCTGTGCCTAAGAATCATGAAGACTGTATCCAGAAGCTCCAAGTATTTGGTGAACACATAGACAACAAATGCATGTTTCACATCAGCATCATGAACCATGGCAAATGTGTAAAGCAGACCACCTTGATAATATGCTTTCACAATGACACCGAAGGAGTAAAGGCTGAGAACACTACAGATAAAGTTGTATGCCACCAACACCTGGATCGAAACAATTAATTTTATGAGCAATATGGATAGGTGGAATACAAGTCAAGCAATAACCAGGCTTAAGGACGTTCGCGCCAATTGTTTCTGCGCATCCTTACTGCGCATGCAAATGCACACGCCACGTCATACACGAGCGCGTGCGCTAAGTAATAAAATGAGAAATGATAGGGCAAAAGGCCATTGCTACAGCTTTGCCTGGATTTAACGGTCTTGGACGTTCGGTGACCCCTATTTTTCTTTCCAGAAACGGATTTTATTTACAATTATCTCCACGTTGTCCAAAAATGAACAAAAAATCAATGTGGGAAGTTACAAAAATTTCAAGATTTCTGCTCACGGGACATCAAATCTTGCCATCTTGCGGCTGCAAGGCGAGTGAAACTGTGGTCGCTAAATGCGAACTTGATCTCTAAGGAACCTCACCAGTTGACTAAATTCACTTAATAAGTCCACTTAAACAATATTTGGCAGAGAAGATTTCACTTCAAAGATTTAATTGCAATATATTTGGGGTTAAGAACACTGGCCTTATTCGCTAACGAAGCCCGATTTTGTCACATTTTGGGTGTTTTTCCGGGCATGTTCTCTCCAAAACGAAGTCGGTGACCCCCCATTTTTTTTACATTTCTGACATAACTAACTCATCATCTTACAGTGGTAAAAGTTTCAGAAAAAAATCAATGTTGAAAAATTTTCGCGCGAACGTCCTTAAGTGCTGCACATTAGACCCATGAAATTAGGAGCTCAATGGTATTTCACCTTTTGAGGACAGTTCACTATACAAAATTAATGCTTTGATCTTAGAGGAAAAGAGAATCCATTCAAGTTCACTTAGCATAGGCTTAATGATGGGTACTGTCCAGTACTATCATCATCGTCATTATTATAATTATAATTATCATCATTATCATCTTTATTAATAGGGTTAACTGTAATTTAACTTAGTTTACAACTAGGAACAAGTGTACTCAATACTTGGTGTGGTGTTGGCATTTATGGCCGTACTGTGTGGTCAGGTGTCAGGCCATTAGCATTCTGGCATTTTTTCAGGTGTTGTGTTACTGTGCTGGGCATGTCAGGGTGTTCCCTCTTCCACTGCGTCAGTGGTATTCTGATGCGGTTTCTGCAGTGTTCTTTGCATGTGCTTGTAGCTTTACTCTGCTCAGCAGAGTGCCGAGTGCTTTCTTCTACCGCTGTGTTATCCTGCCCCTCGTACAATGATTGTGTAAATAGATCCTCAACCATTGCCCTCGATATTCCTTCAGTGAAATTTTTTGCCAGTTGTAACAAGGCGAAGTACATGTCCATTGAAAAAAAATTGAGTTGAAGACTCTAAGTGGTGCAGTTTCCTGCATTTTGAGGACAACTTAAGGGGTTTCTCTATAGCACCAAACAGTTGTCTAAACTAACAATAGAATATCTGGCATAAAGTACTTCCAAATATTAAAGGCTAATTACATCTGTCCTTCTTCTTTCATAATTGAATAAACGCTCAAGGATAACTCAGTCACCTTTTGCAGTCCTAGAGGTGAAGTGTGTCGCTTCCATAGCAAAGATGCAGGGATGAGGATCAAGTACACCAGAGCAACAGGGAATGATGGCAATTGTATAACAGCTTTGGAGAAATTTAAATATTTCACTGCAGAAAAAACGGAAATGGAAATCCATCATTTAACATTTAACTTCCAATAACAATACTTATTTTTATTCTTTCAGTTCTCATTATCATCTTCGTCCCTTTCATCCCTGAACTGCCCGAACGACGTTGACCTATATTCCCTTGAAGCAGAAATTCCTTGAGATCGCTTGGGAAGCTTTTAACATTGCCCCATCTGGAAAATTAAGGAGGGGAAATCACACTCTTGTCAAACAGATCACTCGGTCCAGTCAGGGAAAGTTGCCCAAGTAGGGGGCTGTGGGAGGATATTGAGTCACCCATGTAGGGAACTGAGGAATGAGTTGATACCCCATTGCGAGAGTGGAGGGCTGTAAACTGCAGGGTGCACGTTGGGGTTGCAGGTCACTGTTTCACCATAGCTGAAACAACCCAAACCTTTACTTATGCTAACATTAGGCCTAAAAAATAATGTTTAAGCCTAAGCTTAGCATTTTTGTAAAGGTTGGGTTGTTTCAGTTATGGTGAAACAATGACCTGCAACCCTAACCTGCACTTACAGGGGAGGGGAAGGGGAGATGTAGAAGGGGATTATGCCCTTTTCTATTCTTTCCATGGTATCCCACTGCTCATGCACAGCACAAACTGGTCTCTTTAGTTCAATCAGTGTAAAATCGTTGCAATTATTTAACAATTATCAGGCGAGGTTGAGCAAAATATTGTGAAATGTCAGTGGTAAGCACATCGATTATTTGCCGATGCCGAAGGCTGAGGCAAATAATTGATCAGTGAGACACTGAGAAATCACATTATCATTCGATGACTGAGTTTATTTTTCACAATTCCCAACAATTAAATCACTTTCTGAAAGTCCAGGAAAGCGAACTGCCATTTTCACACAAGAGTGTGATTTCAATGAGAAGAATGTTATCTGCAGCAAAACGCTTATTTGTAGGCAGTTATTTGCAGGTCACGTGATGGGCTCTCAGCCAATGAAAAGGAAGGAAAAAATACATCGAATGATAACAATTTATTAACACATTAACTCCTGGGGGTTCCCCATTGACAAGTAAAATCATCAGGAGTTAGAGAGAGTAAAATACTAAGTATGGCCGGCAAGTCAAAGGGTTACTATAACATTATTATTATTAACAGGTTATTCGTCAACAGTCCCTTGTCTCTGACCTTGCAACAACCTCACTTGAAATATCACAACTTTAATTGCCTAACTCAATGTTGTACCCAATTCAGATCTCCCCGCGTTAAGATTCTTTGTGTATTGTCTTTGCATTATAATGTAGCCTTCACATTTATAAAATCAAATGATATGGAAATACCTGAAACAAAACATTTTGTTCCCAAAGGGTTTGGATTGGGTCCAATATAATTTGAGTTAGATGATTAGCTCTATTCTGGAGTACCCATTCAATATTTCAGGGCATTACATATCAATAGAAATCGATCATTGGAAACTAATCAATTACTTGATATTACTCGATAATATTCGATACTTGTTCATCGATTAGCTAAAATAATCGATAAATACTGATAATCACAAGATTTGACTGGTATAAGAGAGAGACAACCCCAAGATTTAGGCGGAGATTATCGATTATATTGGTTTACTCGGCCGAGAGAACAGGTCCTCTCAGACTTAAGTAAGGGTTTTGTCTTACAGTAAAACCTCTCCCGTTCCTGGCATTAAATTGATATAAATCGATGGAAATCGATTGAAATCCAACTGTAATTACCAAAATCAATTAAAATTGATAAATATCACAAAAAACTCTGCTATCGATTATTATGGATTTTCGATATTAATCGATTAATTATTATCGAAAAATATTGATTACGAGCGATTTTATCGAGTATCGAAATTATCGATTTGTAACGCCCTGATATTCGCATGCGAGTAACGCCAATAAATTTGTTACCCAGCGAGTCATGTGAGCAATGCAAATTTTGCATTTAAGTCTAAGCACCCATTTGAAATAGCGCTAATAAACTGTCATTAAGGCTAAGCACCCATTTTAAAACAGTTAGCTTTCAATAACTGTGTGATTTGCATGTTGACTCT
This sequence comes from Montipora capitata, assembly GCA_949126865.1. Taxonomy (NCBI): domain Eukaryota; kingdom Metazoa; phylum Cnidaria; class Anthozoa; order Scleractinia; family Acroporidae; genus Montipora; species Montipora capitata. Next base: position 4,521,514 of record OX421453.1, read on the forward strand.
GCCATCTTGGCTCGCATGCCTCGCACATTGTCCAAACTCGTACAAACTCGTACATGCAGCATTTTGAGATGATAACAATAAATTTGTTACCCAGCGAGTCATGTGAGCAATGCAAATTTTGCATTTAAGTCTAAGCACCCATTTGAAATAGCGCTGATAAACTGTCATTAAGGCTAAGCACCCATTTTAAAACAGTTAGCTTTCAATAACTGTGTGATTTGCATGTTGACTCTGCCATCTTGGCTCGCATGCCTCGCACATTGTCCAAACTCGTACAAACTCGTACATGCAGCATTTTGAGATGATAGCGCCAAACCAAAACAAAAGTGAACAAGTGGCGTTTCTAAAACGAGGGTAAGGGGGCTTAACTGCAGAATACCCCGCCACTCAAACTATATTCCACGTAGCCGGCTACACGGTACGGGGTACCCAGAAATAGGAATGCACAATACTGGAGAATACCCCGCCACTTGGACTAAATTCCAAATGAACTAAATTTCAAAATGGCGCAGCGATGTTATATGTGCTGGCTACGCGGTACGCTGTGATAATTAATAATGACACAGTATTGTGCATTCCTCGTTCTTTAAGCGTCAAAGCCTAAGTAATTCGACAGACAAGAGACTGGAACTGTGGGCTCAGAAGAGCACGCGTCACCAGTATTAGGCTGATTTAGCAACAGAACGGGAACGTCAATGGCGACATCGCGCGCAGGAAAACTACCAATGAGAATTTAGAATAGAGAAGAAAAGAGTAAAGTCTACTCTATTCTGTATTCTCATTGGTGTTTTTTCTGCACGTGCCGTCGCCACTGGCGTTCCCATTCTGTTGCTAAATCAGCCTATTAACAACGTGAAAACCTGACAACAGAGATCTTGTGCTGAATATAGCACTCGTTTACTGATTAAGCCTAAGCACTCGTTTAAAATTTTAGCTTTCATTTTACGGTTCGGTTAGGGTTAGGGTTAGGGTACCCTAGAATTTAAATTTTCCACGTACCGCGTACCGCGTAGCCAGCTACCTAAGATACTTCGCCATCTTGCCTTTAATTCTTTTCGCGTACCGCGTACCGCGTAGCCAGCTACTTAAGATACTTTGCCATCTTGATTTAATTCTTTCCGCGTACCGCGTAGCCAGCTACTTAAGATACTTCGCCATCTTGACTTTATTACTCCGGTAAGGGTAAGACCAAGGGTCAGGCTAAGGGTAAGGATACGAATACAAAAAGTATCCTAAACATGCATAAAAGCTAACCTTAGGCCTAATTAGGCCTAAAACAAAAGTGTAAGGTTAGCATTTATGCATTTTTAGGATACTTTCTGTATTCATATCCTTACCCTTACCCTGACCCTTGGTCTTACCCTTACCCTCGTTTTAGAAACGCCGGTGAACAAGTATACTGAAGAGTGAACTCGCTTCTTAAAATATTTTACTCACAGCAGGAAACTGGGGTAGAAAGATGGAGCACAAATGACCTTCGGTCAAAAAAAGAAAACAAATTTTCCAGACGAAAACCTTAGCCTTGAAGCTATTCAGCGATAGCGATGAAGCATTTTCTCAAACTTAATGTTACCGAATTTGAATTGGGTTTCTCGCTTGATCGTAAATGGCACTGAAAACCCCATTTCCGATTTTCAAACACACTGGCTTGTGATATTGGCCACGAATCGAACACGAGATTTACAGTTAACTTACATGATCTTTGAGCATGATTTTTTCCCGCAAAAAATGAAGAACGAATATGTGGATGGAAAACTTTGATACATCCTACCTGCTCTCGACACCATAACAATGTCCTCTAACTTTTCAGGAAACAATTAAAGCTACCTTTTCTCCTGCAACCACCAACAAGCATGAACTTTTTCGTCACGCAGTAACTTTCGTAAGCGTGACGAGAGAGCCGATTTTGAAATGCGCCTCACGCAATCATTTTGTCACGCACTGATTTTAATCGACCGTAGCTGTGCCTCAAGAGAAAGACGAAAGAGAAACCGTAATGGTTCATGTATTTCAAAGAGATGCCAAAAAGCAAGAAAAAATTTGCCAACCGCGTAATCAGCTCGATAAAACGTACCACAGTAACACAGAAGGAGAAGCCTGAGCCTCTTTTTTCCTGGGTCGACTCCTTCAACTTGTCTCGCACTTTTGTTGCGACAAAAGTTCTCACATTGCGAAACAAGTTGCTTGATGGGTGTTACACTGGGCAACGTTTTTTGCAACTTGTCTCGTTTTCGACGATCACATGAAGTTACAGGAACATTTTCATTGGCTGGTGCCGCAAACTGTTGCGACACAGTTGCACGACAGATGACTGAAAATTGCAGCGTTGCGAGAAGCGTTGCCAAAAGTAGAGCTGAGTTCTACTTCTCGTAACGGTGACGCCAACAAAAATGTTGCGTGGCCAATTTCCGTGGCAGGGTATGTTACAAAATTTCGAGATATCATTACCCAGGCATTTGGTGTGAAAACATCATCATTTCCCGATTATTCCGTTCGCGCTTGCAGCTTTTCCTGGTAACACACACTACAGTACTTTAGTATAAATACACAGGTGATTATACAAAATCGCGCGCTCTCATTGGCTCGCTATCTCGGATTATCAGCCGATAATCACCTCGACGGACAAAATAGCTGCCAGTAGTCGTTTTGCCACTGTAAGTGAAGATGATTTCGCGTTGAAATGATTTATTTTTTCTCTTTTTTGAAATAATCACCTGTGTATTTATACTAAAACAATTATTCGCTTCAGGCTCAGTGATTATTCACCGATAATCACTTCGCCTTCGGCGAATAATTGTTAAATATCACTGCAGCTGTAACTCTATATACGCGCAAGCTACAATGATGCCTCCTCGGGATTTTGTATAGAGGCAAAAAACTCGAGAGGCAGGTACGCTAGCGAATTATGTTGCGATATTTTATAACCGTTATATTTCGATGGATTTCTTTCCTTCATAAGATGTGTGGGCGAATCACCTTAAGTGTGGGTGAAACCTCTTGATTGTGAGCGAAACCTCCGGATACCTATCATAATTATAAGTAGAGTAACGATCGTTCGGGTGAGTGTAGTCCTGCGAAGGACTGTTTAAGATGACATTGACTGACTTTCGCTCAGGTTGTCGAAACGTCAGCCATTTCCCAGCCCAAACTTGGACAAAATCCCAGTCCCTGCTACTAAAATCCCAACCGGAGTTATGATAGGGAAAATATAATTTTAGAGCATCGATATGCCACTGTGAAGCAGTTAATAGGTGCGGTTACACTAGACCTCTTGCCCATGGGGAACCTTGGGGTTACGGCTTGGGTTGGGTTTACCCTGGGTTATGATCGACTCCCCATTTGCGGTTACACACTTGTAAATTACCCAAGGGGAAGGTAAGCGTTGGCCTGTTTTGGTGGGAAACTTACCTTTAAGATAAGACAAGATGAGATTTATTAGTTTTTCCACTAAATGGTTTTTGAAAAACTAATTACAATACAAAATACATTAAAATTAAGGATCTAAAAAAAAAGTGAACATCGAAGATCTACATCTGAACGACAAACTTTTCTTTGGTTTATTTTCGGTAATTGTCACGATCGGCGCTTCTCTTAAACTGTCCACCTCAATTAAGTTCAGCGATTCATCGCTTCATTTTAAGAAGGCAACAAAGACGTCGACTTCAGTTACGCTTTCTCTAGTCCTTGCAACTCTCCAATTTATAATTTAGACGTCGACTTGCTGCTGGCCAGAAAAGGCGTGCTTGGGTATTTCCACGTCCGCAGTTGTTTACACAGTTCATCACAGCATGTATTTTCCTCGCGTTCGGCAATCTTGTGATTGGTTGAGCCGCTTTGGGGTTTTGTTAACCATAAGACTTACATCTGGAACTGTCATGGGCAATTCTTTTGTTCTTTTTGACGCATCCATGGAAATTTCCCACAGGAAATTTTCCTTTGGGCAGATCGGTTACACATAAAAAATTGCTTCCCCGTGGGAAAAAGCCACTTACCCAAGGGCAAAATGGCTAGTGTAACCGCAGCTAATCGCAAAACGAAATACGAGATTACTGGAGAACGGAGACAATAAAGTCAGTGCGAGGTATAATTTGACTGTATCTGCATGGGATTGCTTACCCAAGTTTCCGCTATCACCTGGCACATGAAAGCATTCTCAATGGTGCAGTCTCCCATTTCTCATTACCAAATTTATCAACATAAGTATCCTCACCAGTATCTTCCTCGGAGTCTTCGCCCTCTTCACTAGACCCTCAACATTCGCTAGGCCGAAGGACTTGCAAATCGGTAGGATACGTTCAAGAACGGTTCCGTTCCTGTGCCTGACACATTTACCATGGAGCCTTGCCCAATACCTTATCTGAGCTTTTCATTGGTTTGCAGTGGGTCTAGGGAAGTCGATTCGTGCTAGTCAAGCCGTATTAGAGGTTGGGATGTTGTAGGTAGGGAGCTTTGTGGTTCAAAAACAAGTCTGTTACTGAGCATCAGGAAGGTCCTCACTCTCACATGGCAGTGGCCAGGAAAGCAAGAAGACCGCATATTTGATATCAGGAATTTTGAGCAGAACTAATACATGAGAGCCTCTGATAATGCAAATCCCATTCTCGCCAAAGACTCTTTATCTCCCATTCCCAGTAACAGAATCCCACTTCCCAATGACCATTTTACCCCTTCATGACCCTCTCATCTTTAAAAACAGTCCATCTCAGGACTACACTCACCCGGACGATCACACATAAATTAATTAGTGTCTTCAGTTCGCCATTTCGATGCATCAGGGTGTTAAGACTGGCGAGAGACGCACCGCTATGTGACACTATGCCTCTGGACTAAATAAATTGTTTAATGCGTCTTTGAAGACGGGTTCGATTCCCACTCACGGGGATATGTTTTTCATTCAATGGATCTGCTAGTAGTTCGCTGTCGCTATTTGTACACTCAAATCACTTAATATTTCTAAGAAAGCGTTGTGTACCTTCGGATCCTACTAGCTTGGGACTACATCGTTAGATTTCCAGCCTTGTTAATTCGAAAAAAAAAACAAAAAATATATATATATATATACATACAAAATAATAGCAGTGATAGTTCACCTGGGAATCCAGTTTGTGGGGGCAAGACTTTCTCAGAATTTTAAGACTATTTTAGCGTTTCTCTGCCCTTAGCTCTTCTCATTGCTTGCGGGGAGCAGACGCATTTTTCGCAGGCTGCTCTTCTCACAACCAGCCAAGAACACTGAATAGCGAAAAAGGGATCATTAATAGTCGATAATAAAGTTGTACTGCAGCAGTGAATAGGGGCACCCAACGGTAATCTTGGGTGAAATACGGTCTTCGGTAGAGTCAAATTGTTCTAAGAATTTTCGGTTTTACGTTGCCAGTCGAGACAGCTACAGATTTCTTTACTTAAACATCAACTAAAAGATTCGCAACCAGAAAAAAATGGACCCTTACGTTTTCGGAAGGGGTATTTTTGCAATTTTTGGCACTTAAAAAGGTCACCTAGCAGTTTCGGATGAGCAAATGGTTCGGTTGGAAGTTCTTAGAAGGTAACGTTCAGCTAGAAATTTCTGAAATGAAGAGATCATTCCCTAAAGTTTTCGGACACTTCAATAGATCAGTCCGAACAGATCAAATTCTTCTAGGTGATAGTCTTCGTACATTACAAGCAGCCTAGAAACGTCTCTCAAAGGCTTTTGGCTTAATTTGCTCGCTGGGTGCCCTTGGTAGAACTGAATGTTGTTTTCATCCACTTATATATTTATTTGAGCATTAAAACAATTAGATGGATAAATTAATTTAAAAGGAGATATGATATGTATGTCCTTTATGTTTAAATATTCATTTTTTAAACAATTATTTATTTGTGTATTTTTAAATATTTATTTTTTAAACAATTATTTATTTATTTATTTGTGTATTTTTTTATGTATGAACGATTCAATCATGATGTATAGTGTTCATTATATATTTTAGATATTTAGTTTTTATTTGCACGACCCTACAAGCTGCCGAGCTTTAAAATGGTTGAACGTAAAGGCTGTCTATCCATCTGTCTAACACCAAATGAAAGAACCATTAAAGGCTTCTTCTATTCTGAGGAGCAAGGCATAAAACGACATTTTAATTAGTTTTTTCGTTAATTTCTGATTGGCTAAGAAAGTGGCACGAGATCTTTAAGCCAATCATAACATTTAGCCATATAGCGATGAACGTATGTGGGCTTGAGAGTGACTTACACCGCGTCACGCAGACCCAGAGACGATCACATGTAAGATGCAAATTGAACTTTAGAACAGGATTTGCATTTTGAGGGGACGTCAAGGCATCATCCGAGTGTCACGATCTCATGCCGGAGAAAACAGACTTAATCTTTTTCCAGCTCTTCGATCCAACAAGAGCGGGCCGTTGTGGAAACACTTGACAACATGGGAATGACGTTTGTAGGCAAGTATTTACGCGTCGACAACGTAGAATATACCAGAGTGTTTACAGAACGATAACTTATCAGACAAAACACACTTGGTGTTCACCATACGGCGTTTAACAATTCGTTTGTGCACGGGTTTAAATTTTAAAGGGAAGTCAAGATGGGAACTACTTGCGATTTCTAAACGGCTAGTTTTTCCTTAACCAATGTTTAATTCAAACAGGGCAGCAGGGCAGTGACCGAGAACAATTAAAACACACATACGGTATACAGAACCCTGACGTATGGGCACCTACCTGACGTAAATCGTCTACCATGCGAGAATAATTAGCTTTATTAGAACTCATGCTAACATACCGTGCGATTGGAAGCATTTTGGCAGCTTCAAACAGCAATGATATTTTACTCAATGGTATATGGTAATTTTGCCACGTATACTGAGAGAGTTTATCATCTTTTACATAGATTTGATTTGTATTTATAAGCATACGGGTCTTCATTTCCGATTGAATGTTATATTTCTTGCGAGAGAGTACTGGGACTTCCCTCTCCCGTAAAATACGAAAAATCTAAATATAAGATTGAAACTCTATTGTAAAGACCGTTCTTTAGTAATATGTAAATCAAACTCACGTTTAAATAACAACATGAGGGTGACAAAAGAGCCTTACTACAATAACACTGAATAACAATACAAATACCCCTATTCCGGAATAAGAATACGTGGAGTGATGATTAAAACGGTATGTTTGGCGAGTTTTGAAACTGCAAGGATGATAAAAATATGTTTAAAATAGCATTTTAGAAAATGTTTGACAATTTTAATGTGAATCTCCGCAAAAACGAAGGATTTTCAATCGAACGCACCCTTAATGTATGGTCCCTAGGGAAACAGTTAGTTTTGTTTTCCCGAGAGTCCTGATTTTTCCTGAGACGAAGTCGAGGGAAACATCAGGACTCGAGGGAAAACAAAACTAACTAGTTTCCCGAGGGACCATACATTAAGTGCTTTGTTGTATATTTTAGACTTTTCCGTCAACAATCGCAGCAAAACATCCGGAGCGGGCAATAACTGTGGAATTGTATCCTGATCATTGATCAGGGGCACGTGACCAAGAACCAACCAATCACAGTGCTCGTTTTGTTGAGTGAAAGGCTAGGTATATAACAATACGTTTTATTGGCCGTTTTTATACTAGAGACGCATAATCCGTCCAGACGAATTATGCGTCTCTCATGTTATCCGTCAGGTGTAAAGACGGGACGAACTATATGAAACACATAATTCGTCTGGGACGAACTTGGGCAAACATTTTTTTCTGCGTCTGTTAAATTCGTCTTGTATAAAGTCTGGCACAAGACGCATAATTCGTCTGGACGAACTATCCAGTTTAGTGCCTCTAAAGTAAATACTTCGTCCAGACGCATAATGCGTCTTGTGTCCGTCTTTACGAATGACGCTGGAAGTTGCCCATCAGACGAATTATGCGTCTCTAGTATTAAAAACGGCCAAATTTAGTCACGATGATAGTTAAAGCTTTCGCTTGTTGGAAAAAGCGAAAATGCAAAAGAAAAAGCTACTTGCATGCAATCATTAAGTACCTATGCTTCATATTTTTATATTTACAGCATAAAATCACAGTAACTAAGAACTTTTTTACCTATCAGACAGCTTAGCATTTACACGAACACGGTTTCATTTGTTTTGGCGCGAACTTTGCACTGTTCAATTCAAACTAGTGAATTTAGCACGCAGTGCAGTGCTCGCTTATACCATCCCGACTTTGAATTTTCTGGCGAAAACGCTTCCGTGTAAACACTTCCAAACCGCATCGATTTTGACGCGGTTTCGAAGTCATGAAACCGTGTCGATGTGAAACCACGTTCGTGTAAACGCTGCCTTACTCTCTATATAGCACTATGGCTGAGATGTATAAGGAAGGCAACTGGTATAAAGGACGTACGTGGAATGTTAAAGCAAAAATTGTAAATTTATCCTAAGGCGATCTCGTTCCCTCGTAAAATAAAATTTGGTCTTTGTCGATTTAGGATCTGCCAGGGGTTAGGAACATGGCTAATCAGTGGAAACAAATAATAAGGGGAACAAAGACAAAATATCTCAGGCAACAAGAGAACATAAACCATTTTAGAGATCAAAAAGCTGAGAACAAGTTTGGAAGTAATTTCGGGAACAAGGAAACATAAGAAGATTTTGAAAGGGAACAAGGACCCCCCCCCCCCCTTCCCTCCCCCCAACCTTCTCCTCCTCCTCCTCCTTCCTGGGAGGCCCTGTCAATTCGGCGAAGAAATGCCCGAAACGTAAAAGGCCGCGGCACATTCGGATCGTGCAGACCCAGTGTTTTTCTTCACTAAACCAAGAGAGTGTGAAGGTAAGAGAGGTAGGCCTATTCCCATCGTAATCCCTCTTAAGTTACTTTTAGATCTCCTGTGAGATCCGGTATTCCCACGAGGGTTAACTGATAGCCAATCACATGTCCCCATTTTTACCAATGTTGACAGCTGAGCGAATTCCCACGCAATGATTCGCGTCGTTCGCGAAAATGGGTACATATGATTGGCTATCAGTTAACCCTCGTGGGAATACCGGATCTCGCCCGAAATCTAAAAATAACTTAAGAGGGATTACCATGGGAATAGAGCCAATATGTGGGATTAGCTCTCTTAACTTCATACCTTCTTGACTAAATCCATTCCATTGTGTCCTCTTCGTTGCTTGAGATCCCTTTAGCGAACGATTCGGTCTTCAATTTTAGGCTAAAATGTTTCGCGGTTCCAATTGAGCCAATAAAAATTACAAGCCCAAAATTTGTTAGCGCGCATTTTCCACTAAAATGCACATTTGCATCTAAACGAGAGTTTTGTAGTAAATAAAGGTGCTACCTTATTTTACATGTCAGACAACATACTCTCTATACTATCAGCATTATGGCTGAAGTATATATATGTATATAGGAGGCATTTTATTTGCCCGTTTGCCCACTTGCTAGACATACCTACGGTCCAAATCTTCAGACGTGTGCATTCTCTTGCTGGGGAGGCATCATTCTGATATATTATGCCAAATAATAGCTTTCTCTGATCCGCTGTCATGTGCACCAATAGGTTGGCATTTTTGCATAATTTTGGACTCTAGTAGCATGATTTTAAAAATAAGGTATATTTTTGGGCATTGTTGCTTACATTTAATTTTCCAATTTAATGAAGGCTAACCATTTTAATTTAAGATCGTCACTTAAACCTTAAGGCTTAGGCCCGATTCTTTCGGGGTGTCTTGAAAACGAAGACCCTAAGACACTAAGACCTCCAAAACTCGAACACGAAGAAAGTAACCCAAAACCCTCAATTTGGCTAACGCTAGGTCTAAAGTTGGTTTTTAGGCCTAGGGTTAGCCAAATTGAGGGTTTTGGGTTACTTTCGTCGTTTTCAAGGTCATCCGGGGCCAGCCTTTCGATTTTGTTGAACGATGTTGAACGTTGTTGACTGCTGCTGGTGGGCAAACGGTTTCAACCGGCTTTTATATTAAAGTAATTCAACATCGACTCAGCCTTGGTTGAAAAAGTGGCGCGAGAACTTTGAACCAATCACTGAGTGAAGTAATGCAAAACCAAATTAATTCGCTAATTACTTTCGACACTCAATTGAAAACCGCTCTATGGGCTACAGTACTGATAGCTGGTCGTATTAAAACGTAAACGGTGCTTTGACTTACTAACTTTCGACATATGCTGAATGATAAATGAAAGCTAACTATTCGACGTTCGGGTCGTCGGTATCGGCGTTTTGCAGAAAAAATGTCAGCCGTTGGACCGGAAACTTATGCACGGGCGCGAAAGAACAGCCTATGAATGCTTCAGCGCACACAAGACACTGCTCTTCTCTTGTTGGAGAGCCTTTTGGACGTGTCTTGAAATGATCTTGGTTAATTTTTCTTAGAGTTTCCTAATTAACATTGCAATTGTCATTTTAATTTCAGAATTTTTGCACTACTTTGTGAATGGTGTACTCAAACTTCGTAGTCTTCCAGTAGTTGTCATTTATCTACTGTTTGTTGCTATCTCTCCGCTTTGGATTCGCGTTTTTCGTCCTTTACAACTCCGCAAGGTGAGCACAATAGGCCTTTTGCAACTAACGATCACATGGTACAAAATCCGCCATGCTGGAGGGCAAGCTCATTATTATTCCCCCACTGGGACATTAAAACAAAGGCAATTCAAGCTTGACTGGTTCAGGTCTCTTTGTTTTAATGTCCCAGTGGGGGAATAATAATGAGCTTGCCCTCCAGCATGGCGGATTTTGTACCATGTGATCGTTAGTTGCAAAAGGCCTATTGAAGAGGAAAGTGACCGTTCTCACGCTAGAAGACGAACAAATCGTCCTTTGGTTTGGTGGACCAATTCCGCTTGTGTTGTCCGACGTAAATACATAAAAGATGGACAATGGACCAACAAACTGGATAAGTTTGACCGCTTGATGACTGGCACTAGTTAACCTTCTTTGATATCTTCCCATAAACCATCGCTAGTTCCATTTCCCCGCGTCTTCAGGCCGACTGGTTCGTCTGGACGGACAAAATCGCCTTCCTAGACGGACAAATTTTATACGACTAATTCGTCTAAAAATTTGCTCTTCCCGTTTTCACATCAGG
>OX421453.1:4537605-4540105 GCA_949126865.1 Montipora capitata
TGTTGGTTATAATGATAGGTTTGCTTTGCTTTCCTCTTCAGTATTTGATCTCTTGTTGCCCCTGTATCTGTGGACTGTGGTTTCAACAGTACTTCAGCTGTTGGCAGCTGAGTTCGGGTGCGCCTACCAAACATTCGTTGCATTCATGCCAGGCCAGTACAGTGTTTCTCGCGCTCTTCTTAAGCAACCTTGCACGCCGATATGCGACTCATGCAGCTTCGCCTTGATCCTTGGCCTTAATGTCTGAGGTATGACACATCGCAGTCCCTTGAATATGATGCCATCATGTACCGAAAGCTCGTCACGGAGTTGGAAGTAGGGATGGATGGCTGCTGGGAGTTCCTGCTTTGTATCAGGGAACCCGTCCACAATCGCTTTCTTGAGCATTTGAAGGGTTTGATCACAGGCTGTCTCCTTCTGCAATTCTTTGAGTTGGTGTTCTGGTACTGGAAGAAAGTGTGTGGCATGGATGTGTTCCACTTCTACTTCGGTTGGTGACCGCTCGTACTTTGTGAGGTAAGCTCTAGAAAGAGTGTCCGCTAGCTGCATATCTTTGCCGGGCTTGTAGCGGATCTCGTAGTCATACTGCTGCAGACGGAGTAGCAAGCGCTGTAATCTCTTAGGTGCTGATACTAAAGGTTTCTTCGAGATTGAGACCAACGGTTTGTGGTCAGTCCATAAAATGACTTTGCGGCCGTAGACATAGTTGTGCTGTGCTTTCTTTCAAATGTGACTGGTTGCCCGTACTGCATCACCACGAATCCAAGTCCACCCTGGGATGCATCTCCTTGGCATTCGGTTGGGTCGCTCTCACTGAAATACTTCAGCACTGGTGCTTTGACAACAGCTTCCTTAATTCTCTCAAAGGCATCTTCCTGTTCATGGCCCCAAATCCACTCGGCATCTTTATGTGTCAAGCGACGTAGTGGTTCACACATTTCCGAAAGGTCTTGCAGGAACTTTGACAGGTACTTCACTAGCCCAATGAATCTCTGCACGGCTGGCACATCACCTGGGCGCTCCATTTTGACAATTGCTTCAATTTTTCGGGGATCAGGTTTCAGTCCGTCCTTTGTCATGACATGGCCAATGAACGACACTTCGCTGCATTTGAATTGAAACTTGTCCTTATTCAGCTTGATACCCTTTGTCCTGCACCTGTCCAAGAGGTTCTTCAAGTTCAGGTCGTGATCCTGGTCAGCCTCTTCGTCAGTGTCACCTTGACCGATAATAAGGAGGTCATCTGCGATTTTGTACACCCCCTTGAGACCCTCAAGGCATTGGTCAAGCTTCTGCTGGAAACATTCCGGGGCTGGGCTTATCCCATAAGGCATACGTAGCCATCGGTACCTTCCCCATGCTGTCTGGAAAGTCGTCAGCTTACTCGAAGCGTCATCCAGTTGAATCTGGAGGAACCCATCCTTAAGGTCAGCTTTGGTGAACACTCTCGCCTTAGACAACTCTGGCAGGATGTCATCAATAACTGGCAAGGGATAATGTCTCCGCTTCAGTGCTTGGTTTAGGCGCTGTGGGTCAATGCACACTCTAACCTTCCCGCTAGGCTTCTGCGTTGCAACCATGCTCGATACCCATGGTGTCGGCTTGTCCTCTTTCTCAAGTACACCCAAGCCTTCAAGGCGGTCAAGTTCCTCTCTTAGTTTGCCTTTTACTGCAACTGGAACACGACGGGGTGGCATTACTACTGGCGGGACTGTCTCGTCAACTTCTAAGTGTAGTTTTCCCTCAATCTTGCCAAGGCCTTTAAACAGGTCAGCATACTCTGCTAGGACTTGCTCTTCGGTCAGACTATTGATGCTGTCTTTGATAATCTCAGGTGTTTGGTGGTCAGGCTGCAGGATGTTCTGGTGCTGGACTACTAGGAGGTTCATTTTCTGTGCTGTCTCAGCTCCCAGTAGAGGTGCGAAACCATCCTCAACTACGACAAACTCTGCTACATACTCTGTATTGTTGCATGGGTTTCGGATGTGGACGCTTACTGTCCCTAACACTCTCAATTTAGACTTAGAGTAAGTGATAAGTTCTCTTTTTGTTGTCTGAATTTCTGTGTTGTCTGGGAGGCAACTGCGGTGCAGGACATTACAAGATGCTCCAGTGTCTATCTGCATCTCCACTGTCTTTTTCCAATTTCCATGACTGCACTGATTCGCTTCTTGCTGTGAGAAACACTATAAACTTCTCCGGCAAACGAGAGAGCCCAAAGTTCATCCTCGGATGAAGTTGGTGCATCTTCGTGTACCTCATGCACTCTCAGCTTGCTCTGCTGCCGGTTGCTGCGGGAAGGGGCTTTGTTACCAGGCTGTATTTTTTTGCATGCAGACAATGCTAAAGTGGTCTTTTCCCCCACACGTATTGCAGGTCTTTCCGAATGCAGGACAATCTTCTTTCTTACGCTCATGTCTCCATCCACAATATTTGCAATCTCTCATGATCATTTGTTTATTTCCTGGCAAGCCAGCGTTTCTTCCGAGGTTTGGCTGTG
>OX421453.1:4547605-4570105 GCA_949126865.1 Montipora capitata
AAAGCAACCAGTTAAGTTTTTAGATAAAGATACACAATACCTAAAAAATAAATTATTTGATGTGATCAAGACATTGAATGACCAAGCAATAAATAAATGGCAGCAATGTATGTTAGGTTCACAAAAAGGGGAAAAAATATTCCTCAACTGATGTTTCAATATGCATATTTTAAATTAATTTTCTATCAACAATTCAAGAGACTGACTTTTCACTGGCATTGATTTACATTTCCATGATAAGTTTTAAAGTGAATCTGGCAACCACAGTGCCCTATGAAATTGGAAATAACTTAAACAAACTCTTTAAACTAACATTTTACAAGGGACACCATTGTTAATGCCCTGCGAAGAACAAAGATTAAATTGAAAAAAGAGTTGGTCTGGAGTTTATCCACAACGGACAGTTAGTGGCTGCATTCACCAATGTAGAGAACAAACGCATGAAGTTTCTTCTCAATCAACCTCGTGTTCAAGGAGCCATTCAATTTCAAAGAACTATGATAGTGTACAACAGTACCTGGGTGAATTCGGGTACGTAGCCTGAAACTGAAACTTGTGGAGCCAAACAACTTGTTGAGCTTAGTACTTAAACTGGGTAGATAATTACGTCTACAAATATTGTCTATTCAACCAACAGTTTCTCCTAATTTTGTGTACCATTCACTTGTTGGTTCCTTAATTAAAAAAATCGCTAATTCAATTAAGGGTTCAAGTCCTTTCAAATCATCAAAGTTACTTTGCGCCACCATGAACAAACGAAAAAATACAAGCAATGAAGACAAACTGCTCAAAAATGCACGACTCCCTTTGAAACAGCAAAACGGGCCGGGGATCCTGAAGTCACTAAAAAGTGCTGCATGCTACGTGGATGTTTGCAGAACGATCGCAAGTTGTAATCACTGAAAGAAAACTCCACTCCAGATCTGATAGATGATGGTCGTGCAAGACTCGCCAAGCACTTGGAACACCCAACAGGATTGTTTGTTGTTTGGCACAGCAGATGAACGAAAAATTGTTCCCCTCACTATTAAGTTCCAACCCGATAAGACCAATCTTGCCCAAATACAACAACAATTTGGGCAGCAGGCAAGCTCATCACAAGCCATCGAAGTTGGCATAAAGCAGCATAGCGCTTCACCTGAAGTTCGATCATGATGGACACAAACAAGAGCTGAAAAAACTTCATATGGTCAGACGGCCAAATGCGATTGATCCAACATTCATTAGAGCGGCTCAGTTATCGGACATCAAAGTGCTGAACAAACCAAGGGATTTCGTCGTAAAAATGTTCACTCAGCAACGTCTTCTTCTTCAACAGAATAAAGTTCAAAAGCGATCCTGGTTTTTAATCACATGCTAGACCAATTCATAAACTGAATTGGCAAATTGATTGCCAGAACAATGCATCATTTCTGTCCCGATGAGTTCAAAGAAGCGACGGTCAAGAGAGTCACAAGAAAAGGCTGAGCGAATGTCCACCGATCTAACCAATCCGAATGTAAACAATTGGCGTGACGTCGAATAGCACAAGGATAGCACAGTTTTTCCCGCTCGCTGAATTCTGATTGGTCAGTTTAAATTTCAGTAGCTCTCGCCGTATGCAAGGATGTGACCGTTAACGCTTAAGTGCCCAGGAAGATTTGAGCATTTTACTGGACTGATATTACGAATGATTCTCCAAACATTTTTAGAATTGTCAAGGTTGCTCTTGATTGCATTGCGATAAAACACACGCTTCGCACTGCGTATCATATGAACTACTTTGTACACCTCAAGTGTACTCCAGGGAGCACAAGAAAGGTCGTCTATGAAAGCGTCAATAGAAAGCGATTTGTGTGAGCGAATATGCAGAGTTTTATGGCCGGGCTGTTTAAAAATATTACTCCTGGAATTCAAGGATACAAAAATAGGAAGGTGATCACTCAATGACAGCGGTAGAGTTCCAGAGTCTGTAACAAAGTATTTTTGAGAAACAAATATGTGGTCCAAAAGAGAATTTGAAATAGGTCTGGTTGCTTTTGTTATTAATTGTTCAAAGCCCAGAGTTTGAAATAAATTTAAATAGTTTTTAGTTGCACTTGGTCTTGGTATTTCCAGCAGGTCAAAATTAAGATCACCGAGGACGACTGTAAATGAGTTTTTGCAGTCTGAGTGAGATAGCATTTCTTCCAGAAGACCCGTAAAAGCAGCATTTGCGGAGGGAGGTATGGATAAGAGTCTATACCACGCTGCTCGCGTGTCGCGCAATGCCTTTTTCAGCTCGCACTCTGAAAAAAACATTCCTTTGACGTTGATATTGTGGTAAAAAACAAACCGAAATGTGGTTTAGCGTGGTCTGTACTCTTATCGACAACGAGTACGCGTCATTACAGTGGTCAAAATGTTGGACCGAGGCGCAGCCGAGTGAGTCCACAAAAAATTTTGAGGAGCGCTCATTGAAATGTTCTGAATGGCTCGGGCTACTAGAGTGCAGCCTAGTTTCCTAGTGAATACATTACTGTTTTTTTTCCATTCTTTGATTTTGTTGAAATATTACTGTTAAGTTTTCAACTTCAGTTTAACCGACTGCACTCCTTAACTTGGATATTGAGTGTAAAAATGCGGACCTTTGGGGTGGGGGGGGGGGGGGTGGTGCGAACGCACCCCGTGCACTCCCCTGGTTACGGGACTGCTACATCACGCAAAAGGAAGTAATTTCATGACACCCCAAAAGTAGAATGAAACATTGCAATAACCACTTAAAACTGTTGAAAAACATAAAAGAAATACAGCAAAAGAAAAGAGAATCTTGAATAGACGCAAATGGAAAAGATTGAAACGGATTGCATTTGGATAATCTTGAAAAATTGTGACGTGTGGTGTCGGGAACGCACTTTGTGTTACAACTGAAGGGCAACCACGACAAGTCACAATTATTCAAGATGGTGGCACCCGGAAAAATTGAAAGCCAAAACAAGCGTTTTTGAAATTCATTTTTTTCGGATGCAAACGCTTTCATTGGAAAAAGTTTGAACAATTTTAACTGTTAACATTACGTGGAAAGAAAAAAAAAAAACCAAAACAAAACGGAACCAAACAAAACAAAAAAAGCAAGCCCGGGTGACACACCATATCACCCGGTGCGGCCAACCAGGTGAAATGTTCATCTTGCCTTTTCCTTTTAGCCCATCAGACACTTGAGCCTGTCTAGCTTACTAGCGAGTTACTTGGCGATGTAATCGCTGGCGACACTATTTTTTTCCATTTCGGACATCAGGAACTTTTGTAATCTAACTGAGGTGTAAATTTAGCATAAGAAAGGTTGGAAGATTATGGGCCACCTTGATAAGTTTGCGCGGGCGTCCACAACGAAACGATGAAGCCAGCGAGTAGCGCGTTTTCCTTATATGGTTAAGGCCTCTTGACCCTCGAAACCAAGTGAAGAGCAGAATGATGGGTAATCCTTGTTGCTATTCCAGTGATATGGCGTCCTCTGAAGTGCGTGAGGTTGTGCTAAACGGCGGAGCGCCGTGGGGCTTTAGATTACAAGGTGGAAACGAATTTAGAGCACCTTTGAGAATCGCTAAGGTTAGTTGTTATGATCCATGCCTTAAATTTGAATGTCAGCGCGGTGGTGCGAAGAAATCTGTTGCAGACCGGACGTATTTTAGAAACGCTACAGACGCTTACTTCAAGCGTGGAAGCTTAAGTTCGTTATGAACAGCAAGCCGAGTTTATTTTCGAGGTTTTCTTTCTGATTTGCAGAGCGACTGTCTCACATAAATTGCCATCAATAGGCTCATTCGTTGCTACCGAAGAAAAATCGTTGAGGCCTCTGTTTTTGGGAATCTAGCAAACAGGGTTGTTTTGCAAATTTTGAAGTTGTGTGAAGTCGATATTTGATAGCGAGCTTTGATATATGACAGCTCTTTAAAAAGCGCTTGTATACATTTCAACAAATTCTCGTTTTTTTATTTGTTATGATAGATTCGATGCTGTGCTTGATTTCTAATTATGATTTATGTCGTTTTTATTGGTTAATTCCTTCAAGTTTATCGCAGATCTGGGTGCAAAAGCGGTATTTATCATATCAGCCATGTGGATAGTTTACACGATGAATCGTTGTTTATATATTTTGCGCCAAAGTAAATCCACTGTTTTGTTGCATGTTATTTCCTTGCTCTTGAATTTTTTTCTTAAGCTGATGAACACTCCTTTATCTCAATAAGTATATTTTAGCGTACATCATTTTCGTGCATGCGCTAATTGAAACCAACATCCTGTGGTTACATTTTGGTCGTCCCGTAAATGATATTAATAATATCGTTTCCTTTAGTTAGAATAAGCTCGAATTCCATAAATTATACTTGAAAATCTTTTAAATTATTGGTTCACAATGGAAAAGTTGTATTTGAACTTAAGCTTTTCATTTTCGTCAAGATATCCTTTAAGAGCTCGTGTAAATAAGTTCTAACTTAATGTTTTTTGTATACAGCTGTACATTTGGTTGTAAATTAAAGATGGATCTCGCCTCTAACTTGCCGAGTCTGCGGCAGATTTCAGTTATCAACTTGAGCATTTATGCATACTTAATATTATTATTTTACTTTAAGGCGCAAGCAGCTTACATACTAGCTCAGATTGGTATGAATTTTTATGCGGATTTGCGGTAAGACAGATGATAGCCCAAGTCATGCTGCTGGGAGTTTTGTCTATTTGTTTTAACAGTAACTTGGAATTTTTGTCTGGAAAGCTGAATTCTATGGATTTTTTAATCAGACGTATACACTCAAAATTCAACAGTAAAAAGTTTCTGTGGAAAATTAAGGCTGATATAAATCTGTACTTACATAGATACATGTACTAATTTGGGTTGAAAACTACTTGCAAGATTGTTGAAATATTAAAATTGATTTTGACTTGGGGATTTTGCTTTTACCGGTAAATATTATTCTTTGTATTAATGCACTCAATACAGTTCAGTTCAGAGCCATATATGGTTGTTTTAAATTCTTTTTTGTCTGGCCAACCCTCTATTTATTAATTTTTTGCTCTGAAATCACAACGTTTTTGTAAGAAATCCTTGAATTTGTGTAAATTCAGGGAGTTTATTATAAGTTTATTCAGCTGCAACAGGTTTTACAAGTACTCATCAACCAGTGACATGTTGGCTTAAGCTGTTAATTAACTTGTACATCACATTCAAATTAATGATACTGTATATGGGTCATTTCCCTTGATGACAAAAATAATAATTATTAATAATGATGTTTTTTGTGAAACTAAAATGTGTCACTGTGAGCTTCTGCAATATTATTTCTTTACATATACAGTATATTTTTCATTTTAAAATACTTTTATATTGAAGTAGGTGAGATTTTAGGTTTACATGTATGCTTTACATTCGTCTTTACAATAGAAGTTAAGATTTCTACCTTTAAATAATTTCTCATGATCTTTCATGGTGATAAACAGAGGTATTGAGCAATAATAATATTATTGTCATCTGTATATAATATCATTGAAATTTCCCTCAGTGTTTTAAAGAAACATTTCTCGCTTGTTAGCTTGGCAAACAACACTTTTCATCTAGATTAATTTAATTAATTAATTTAAAGAGCACTATTTCCTTATCCAATGAAAAAAGTTTGACTGTGTATGAGAAAATATTTTTTTTAGCAGCTATTTGTGGACTGTGTTATTATTGTTATCAGGTTTGATAACCTTGTAATTGACCTCTATACCATGTTCTGTTAATAATAATTATTTAAAGGTATGGCAACTGCCTTTCATACTATTATAGGTGGGGACAGATGTAATGAAAACTTTTACTAGTTGTAATCTGTATTGAAGCCTTATGCAGAACATGTATCTGACAGTGGCTACTCTGCCTGTAGTGAACATTATTTTGGCTGGACCTACATACAATGTCTTGAAATAACTGAGGATGATTTACAGTACTTGTGAGACTAGTCTTCTCAGATAAGGACGCCAAATCATGGGTCCCATCCTACAACCCTTGTCTTCCCAATTAAATGAACACTAATGTGCCAGGCCGCACATGTATATACATTGTAAGCTTGAGACTTAATAAAGTTTCAATAATGATCATTGATATTGTCAAAGACTTCATGGCTTATGCCAGCAAAAGTTGCTATAGATGTTGACCTTAGCCTCTAACGGCAACAGGAAAATCATTCTCAGCAGTTTACGAATGGTATCCAGTGCATTTCTTGCAATGTATAACACAGCAAACCAGCTTTCTGAATCATGCCTTTTTGTGTCTGGTTTTAAGGTGACTCCCAGTAGCAAAGCTGAAAAAGCAGGAATCGTGGAAGGACTGCTAGTTCAGTCGATCAACGATGCTGATTGTGAAGGCTGGACTCACAGTGATGCTCTCAATAGTATTAAACGGACAGGATCCATGCTAAAACTTATTCTTTCCAGGTGAGTGAAAGAAGGATTTCCCTAGTGGGCTTCAAGCCATTTATTGAAGCAACAACAACATGTTTGTTGTATCATAGTAATTGCTTCAAAGAAAAAAAACATGGTTAGAATAAATAAATTATTATTACTATATGTGTTACAGAATCTTTAGGTACTGACCTCCAGAAATAACTTTGTGGAGTTAAAAATGCCTGGACGTACTATATATACAACTTACATGTACACGTACAATGTGGGTATTAATTACATGTAAGTAAATAAGTAATGGATCAGGGTTCAATCAGGAGTTTCAGTGAAGTGGAGTAAGCAGATGGTTTTGGTATCCAGTAAATGACTCTTGTTATTGTCAAAATGAATAATTTGAACCTTAGATTTGAGATAAGCTATGATAGCTCTCAATCTAAGTGAAGTAGTCAAGGCTTTTTGTCAGTTGTCGATACTTATTGAAACCACTGACAATATTTTGCTACACACATAACTACACACTACGTGTTTTTTGGGGGACAGGGAGGGGAAGTGGGTGAGTTAATCATGGAGGGGGGAGGGGGGGGGGGGTTGGGAGACAGGATGGAAAATATCTCCAGATTTTAGATCTCCAGAGGTTTGCACCTCTGCGTACACATACTCACAGTATTAATTAATGTAATGGAGCAAGTTTTTAATTGATGCATTGTTATACGATCAATTTTTTGTACATGTACAGTACTGCTCAAAAGTAAGTTACCACCTTGCACCATGTTTCCTGCGCTACACGAATCATGTCGTGCGCTACGCAGTTCCTGTTGCGCGCAACACAATTTGCATAGTGCGAGAGTAACCAAAGCATAAATTTCTGGCATAAATTAAGAGCTAATTTGTTACGCGAAATCAATCAATTTCACTGATAAATTATTGGTCTGCAGTAGAGTGAAAATCATCATTTTGTGCGATAGTATCTCACTGTTTTTAGTATAAAACAACTATTCACTTAGAACTGTCAGTGTTGGTGGCTAGTGGTGGCTGCAAAGCTGCTCAGTAAATACTGTATCCACCACTAGATCTTTTCTAAAATTAAACTGTCCAAGAGAGGAGGCTTTGACATTATCCTTGATTGAATTTCAAATTTCTGGTCCTTGAAATTGAAGGACTTCAAACATTTGAATTGCCAAAGGTGGCACTGCTACTGTTCATGAATTCTTTTACATATCTATAATAGGTCTAATTTTATCTTGGTTTAAAAGTAATTCATTTAAACTGATTTTAGTTAATTAATTTTATTTTTTATTGTCATGCATTCATTAGCATAATAAATGTTAATTGGGTAAATATTAAACTGGTTTCATTTGCATTGATGCCAGAAAATGTTTGCTTATATATAGCTTATGGAGTTTCTCTCGACATGCATTTAAGTCTTTTGTTCACTGCTTCCTCATTCTCCATACATTTATCACTGATAACTTGTAATTAAAAATTGTTTTCACTAATAATGGGGACAAATGCAGTATTAAATGGCATGAAATACCCTTGTAAAAAGCGAGAAATTATATCGTAGAAAGTTAAAAGAAACAGATTGAAGAAAAAAGTCAAAGAGCCACATGCAAGAGTTGGCCCTTTGAAAAAAAAAAATCATCGACAACAGTAATAGGAAATCCAACATATTGAGAAATTTGTTTCGCTTGATTTAATTATTTAAATTTATTTTTAATATGTTTTAAAAATACTTCACTTCAAGTAGGGAAATGTTTTTTGGCAGTGATTGTTTTCTGTGTATTATTTTTTTAATTGGAGAAAATGCAAAAATAGCAAAATATTTATGAGGCATTTTTAGTGCAAAACAGAGTCCAACTCCAATTTAAATACGGAGGTGTTCTAAAAAAAATGATGAATGGGAATGGTAATAGCAATGAATTTATTTGGTGTATTTCCTATTTACACCTTCAAAATTAATGCACTGTTTACAAGTAATCAATCTGTGGGTTAGACCAGACATCAGCATATACAGGCAGCCGCTATCACTCCATTAGTGATCTCACCCAACCCATAAATGAATGATATGAGGGCTGACCTCAACATGGGGAACTACATGCCCTACTCTTTGCGACAAGTGTGTGTGTTCTTTTACGTCCCACAGGAATATGAACATTGAAGTGCTGTGAGACAGGGTCTACGGTTTATCAACTTTACTCGAGAAAACTTGAAATACTAACCATTTGCAGGTGTCATTATAAAGGCAGCGCTTTCTCCTCAGATATTTAAATACCCTGGGTTGGTTCGGCCAGAGTTGAACCCATGACCTTTCGCACAGTAGTCCAATGCTCAACCGAGTCAACCGGTTGTTATGAAAAAACCACCCTAAGGAAAAATATGGCCAGAATAGGACATTGTTTGTCTTATAGTACCTCGTTTATATTGAACAGCTGTGGGTAGATTTCTGTCTATGCACACATTTACCGACTATTTTTAGTTTTTTTTGCTTAAGTAGATTAATATTAATGTACACATGTATAGATTTAGCTTTTCCTTAATTTTTCTGTATTAATTTGTGAAACAGTAAACAACAAATGGAAGGTAACTGCTCTTCATAAAAGCATGAAAATTCTCTTATTCTAGTTTTTTTTCCTGTTTCAAGAAGTTGCTCTATTTCAGTTGATAATGGGAAAAATGAAATATTAAGTTCCTTTGACTTCTGATGAATTGCAAATTTTGGCCTGACATCTGCATGTACATGTCAAATTTCTATACTCATCCATGCTATGTGTCGGATTGCTATATGTGGAGTCATGCTTTATCTCTGACCTCAATTAGCTCTGCGGCATGTACCAAATTAAGAGCATTATGTTTTTTGCCTGAGGGAATGCATTAGGCGTGTTCAAGTCTTTATTTGTGTCATAGCGATATTGAGAATTTTTACTTACTGTACATGAGAGATAAACGAAGTCAATTTCAAGATAAAACACTGAACTCCTTTGCTATAACCACATCCTCCTGTCTCTAAACTGATATTTTGTTGTTTTATCCTTTTATAGAAATTTAATTTTTGTCTTAACATTAATTTTTAATCTTATTCGGCAAGATATATATCAAATTTCAATGTATGTGCGAAAACAGTACCTTCTTGAATATTTGATTGATTCTGTGCAATCTTTTAGCATTGGCAGGAATTACTTAAAAGAAAGATAACTGACGTAAAATGTTTTGTGGTTAAAAAATACCTCCCCTCTTTTCATGTTTGTCATCATTGAATGTGTTGATTGATTCCAATGAGCTGTTTCCCATTTTTGGAATGTGTTTGTTTTCATACTTTGTTATCACAGCTAAAAGGTTCAAAGCTATTAAATTTCAGGCTGGGTTGAACCTGCTGATAAAATGGGATGCAAATTTTGAGGGCAAGATATCTGGATCTTTATGTTAGATTCCTAAGTAGAAAGGACCACTATTTTCCTCCTAAAATATGGCAAATGAGACAAGGGTTATTACAAAAGCAACCTTCACCTTCAGCAGGTATTGAAGTCATTTATATATATGGTTGAACTACCACGAGCAATTTTCTTGCACTTGAAATCTGTGTGGAAGTTATAATATTCCATTCTGACCTGTGCCAGAAGATAATTATACTTCAGTGGAAGTCTTGTAGAATGCTTGATTTTAGTTCAGAAAATGTGACTTATTTGTCAAGAACTCTTGCAATGTTATTATCAAAGCTCTTCACTGCAAATGCGATGTCTTCATATACACTAGAGTATTAATTTTATTCATGCAGGAAGCATACAGATCATGACCTGTTCCTTAAGATGATTATAAGTATTTACTATGTATTTCTTGATTAACCAGTATTAGTAAAGAAATGCAGGTGTTTCAATAAAAAAGTGTTTTGTTAATTTTAAAAGCAGTGGTTTGTTCTTGAACCAGTTCAGTTTGGATCAGGAGTGAATTGACACACTGCTCACTAATCCTTGCAGATCAAATTGATCAGACACATAATTGTATGGTTATAATTCCTTCAGTTTTTATTTGCTCCATGGTTATTTGTTAAGCATTGATTCTTTTTTTTGGTTTTTTAATGTACATGTACTACTGATTACAGTGAACTTAAGAGATTTTAGATGGTCTGTGGGCTTTGAATAACCAATCCATGAAATACAGATTCTGGTCTGTTCATCCATGTAGAATAATGAATCTCTCTTTGCGCAGAATTTGTGTTTAGTAAGTTAGTCTCTAATATCCAATGATTTGAGATATATGACATAAAGTAAATAAATTGCTATTGAACAGGAATAAAATTGATTAATTTTGATTTTGTCATGTTTCATGACTGTTTGGTTTTGAATTTTGGCAATTTACATACATTTGCATATTTTTAGCTTCTGGTCATAAGTGTGAATTACATGATCAAATATTATTTTAGCAACTTGTTCAGTTTAGTTGTGGATAAAAATAAAGCTCTAAACATTGAGTTTAGTTTTCTTCAAAGGAGGTTGTGAAGTGTTGTTGTGTATCAGGTATTCAAAATCCTATTAAATTCTTAATGATGTGAAGAAAGAACATTTTTGACCTCTTGTTGTATAAGAAAAGGGATAAAGATGAAGTTCTAAAGATCCAGTATCATTTTCCAGTCAAGGATTTGTGAAGTACAGTGAAGTTGCTGGGGTGTCAAAAATCCTGGGTTGTTGAAACTGATCAGTTTAACCCTTATGTTCCACTTGATTTGCATTAATTGTTATTTTCATTTTACAGTGTCCCATTTAGCTCTCAATCCAGCGCTAGAATGATTAGACACTTACAGTATTAAGTAAAGTTCCTTTCCTTTTCATAAGAGTGTCACTTCTATGTAGGTTGTACTCAATCTAACGTCAGATGATTTTGCCCATCTACAGGATGCATGGGGGCCATTTCATGGGAGAACAATTTAACAACATCTGGGTCCACTCATATACATGTAATTATATCATGTCATGTCCCCTTTTAAGTACCTTCACTTCTGAAGCGGTCAATGTGAGAACAGAGGAGTGGTATGGTGCAGTTGTCAGGGTGCTGAATTTGTTCATGCATATGTGTCATAATAATTATTGTGGTTGAAATCCTCCTCTCAGTGAAGAGCAGACTTGTCTGCAATGGTCCTGGAAACAACTCCACCATAATAATTGTTTCCCGTCAAATAACTAAAATCCTTTTATTTGCAGACGGCCTGCTGCCTCACCACATCCTGCTTCCAACAGTGGAGGTTTTTTCTCGTCTTCATCGTCATACACAACAGATAACATAGAAGATGGTAACATCACTCACATCTCAAGGGTATCTTTCAAGCCGTCATTGTTGTCTAGCAATTCACTGTCTTATGCTACAATGCCAAGAGGGAATGATAAGAGAGATGATTCAAAGAGATGGAAAGACGTTGAAGAAAATAACAATGTTGACGCTTTTCCTACCAGAAAAGGTCTGTTTCTCTTAAAGGTGTATTCAACAATATGCTCTGCTTTGCAGATTCTGTAGATTTTTTAATACTTGTGATAGTTTATTTTATTTGAAGCTGCTTAGTTTGATAGGCTGAAAGAATGTTGAGAATCACCTTTTGTGTTAAATCTTTTGGTTGATGTGTTTTAAAAAGGTTTATGTGTTTAAATGAGTATGTTGTGGTTTGTACTAATTTTTTTCTTGGTTTAAATTATGCCAAACCAGTTCACTTTGTTGAATATTCATTATTATAATCTGAAACAAAGGAAAATCAAAATTAAACTAGTTAAAAAAATTTTGAATCAGGAAAAATGTCAACCGCAACATGTACATAATGTCATCACATTGACTGGTACATAGTTGAGACGATTTTGGATTGGTTTTCCCCTTATTTCTACATATTTTCTTTTCACTGTAAAAAACTGAGGATAAAACGTATCTAAACATATTTAGAAATACTAAAAACTTTTCTAAAAACTTAGTTAAGAAATGACAATGTTTCACTGTTATCTAAACATCATTGTCAAGTCCAAGTAATTTAAAAATTGCAATCTATAAATGCTAAAAAAGCAATAGTCAATAAGAAGCCTGTATAGTGAAAGAAAGGAACAATGAAAATTAAACAAAAAGTTTGGCACGGATGGGGTCTATCTGGATATTCAAACTAGGCTTGAGACTCTTAATGAGGAGCATTTCTCAGACTAAGCAATCAAATTTGCTTCTGGCACTTTTGTAAGACCTTAAGTTGGTATTGTTTCAAAGATCTTTACACAAACGCGAGCTTGCAAAAAATGTCGACCAATTGCCGAATTTTTGTGTTCAGCAATGTGTTGGTAAAAGTGTTGGAATACAGCCCAAAATACATGTATTCTGCACCATACAGATCACATTTAAAATAATAAACGACGCATTGCTGATTCACAACTGATGGCTTGATTCCTTTCTGCTAGCTAATGTTGAAACATTGTCGTTTCTTTACAGTTTTTAACAAATTTTTAGTATTTTAAAATATGTTTAGATATGTTTTATCACCCTTTTTTTGTAGTTAATCATTTTCCAAAATCACTTCTTCTTTGTATATTTTCTTTTGCCAAAAATATTTCAAAATGCCCTTCTTCACAACCCAGATTACCTCCTATGCAAAGCCTACATGTAAATGAAAGCCGTGCAAACTACTTTTTCATCTGACCTCAGAATGATGTCCAGTTGGGTAATCATTGCCAAAACTTTTTTAGGGGATTTATCAAACTCCAATGAGTGGAACCCTGACATCATATCTGGGGTGGTTCGGCCACCAGAGCAAATTAAACTGGTTCATGATATAGAAGCAATAAGATCTGTTTCAAGCTCATCAACATCTTCAGGTATATTTTGTACCAAGTGTTATTGTTTTTCCTTGTTACACTCACATTGTGTACATCGCAACAGTACTGTAATTTTTTTCTTTTTGAACTTTTGCCTTGTGGTAGTTTCTTTGTTTTTACACAATGAATTAATGTTAAAAGGTTGATGTCTTACTGCTTCTGTGTCACTGTTGAATTTTTGCTCTTCACATTTTCTGTGTGGCAAGTTTTTTTTCGACATTTTGCTAGTTGGCTCACCATATTTACTGGTACTTGATTAAACACCACAATGTTTATTAAGTTTTGAGCATCTCCAATGTGGTGTTTACAAAATCATTTAAAAGTGAAATATGTTTAAAGTTCCACCGGTTATTGTTATACCGGCAAAATTCTAGGCCTTAACAATGTAACTGCACATTGCGAAAATTCTCAAGAAAGATCTGCAAAGTAATATTATTGTCCACCTCGAGCTAAAAAAACTTCTCAATAGAGGAAAATAAATTTCTGGTTTACATGTAGATTACTGAGCCATAACATGTACTAGTCTTTGTGGTACAAATAAAGGCTGCATTCTTTTGATTGGCTGCAGCATTTAATGGAGGGTGGTGACCTGTTAAATTCAAATCCCCCACCTATCTTTTAAGGGTGGTGTTGATAAAAGTATCCATCTGGGTTCAGCTTTATGACAGGCACAAGGTGAAGCTGTTTAGAGTAAATGCTGCATACAAGCCTTGTTGTAACAACGTTACCTCATAGATTTAGCACCATTACAGGGTTTTAAATAAAAGTTGTTTTTACTAATCATTAAATGCATCCAACTTACATGTTAATAGGCCATGTTTTTTAACCAAAAGAAAAGAAAATACTTTGCATACAAAATAAATGCATTTTCATTTTCAGTAGACATCAAGGCTCCCATGACATAATGTGCACATACTCTACATGTATTTAAATACACTGTAGGTTGATTGATACTGTGCTGCAACAAGAAAGACCATTTAAATTTTTTGTCTTTCTTCTCTGTTGTATTTTTCCTTCTTTCAGAACCCAGTTCACATGTAAGAGCTCCTATGGATTCACGAGGATTTGTTGATAAACCCCGACCAATTGGAAGAGGAGGAAGAAGGTAAAACAGGCATATTTATGCCAAGTTAAATTTCTCATACAAGAGCAATTTGAAATGACATGATCAGATAGGCCCTCCAGATGTTCTGTTGGAGTTACATTGTAACTTCAGTTGTGGCATCTCTTGCTCTCCATAATGTCTTATTCAGAGTGGACAATGTATCAGAGCAAAAAAAAGTTTGACAGGCTTAGCATCAAACCTCCATTTTTTACATGGTTTGATTTATGCGACAGCAAAGGGGTCCTTTTAAGTGCACGACGCACAGACACACCTGCTTACTTGCAGTGTCTCATTAAGCTAGTCTATGCATCAGCTACACAGGCCTTCTGATATTATGCGATGGTGCGACTTCGCACAATTGACCTCAAATCGCATCCGATCGCACAATTCACGAAAAATCGCATAATTCACAAAAGAACGCACAAAATTCATAAAACAAAACATAAATCAACAAGTTTCTTAGGAGTTCCTGCATAAATACGCGATTTTAAAGATGATTTACCTTGGAAAACGGCTAAAAAGCCTTCGTTACCTTCAATTTCGTAAATATTCAAAGTTCAAGGCGTTATTTTGCATGTGGGGGGCCTGGTACGAGTCTCATTCTTAAAGAGTTGCCAGTTGGTGTAACACAAACACGCCCTCTGTTCAGATTACAGGGCGCGACGAAAGTGCTGTCCGATAGCCCGGGGCTAGTGGAATGACTCGTCGGGCTAGCGTTTTCTTATCGTAACTTGCCCGATGGGCAAGCACCGTTGGTTCCCCTTTTCTGATGATAAATTGAGCTTTTATACCAAAAAGTGTGTAGCAGAAAGCTCTTGAGAGAAAATGATAATGTTATGAGGCCAAATTATCGTAGCGAGACAATGTTTTGCACCGCGTCCGTAAATAACGTCATGACTTTAAATTCTGCTTACAAAAGCGACCGAAATATATTTTATAAACAATTTAATTTCGGGCTAGCTCCTCAGACCTTCGGGCTAGTAACTACAAGTAACGGCTTGCCCGAAGGGCAACCTCATCTTTTCATTTTCATCTCACCCTGAGATTAGCAAATCACTTCAGAAATATAATACTGCACACAAAAACAAAGTGTAAGAAGCTAGTCGTAGCATACAGGAATATTAATAATTATTGATCATTCATTTGGCATGTTAGCTGTTTCCTTTCAACTTTTAACATGGTGCACCAATAATGCAGAAGACCTCATTTTTTTTACTTGTCCCAACTAATGTCGATCAAGATTCATAATTACTGTTCCCTTATGTTCAAAATGTCTTTGGGCAGTAAAAACGTGTTTTTTTATCCTGAAACCTTGAAAAACAAGCTTAAAATTGCTCAGAAAAAAATCGCACAATTTACAATAATTATTTGGCCTTTCTAATCGCATAATCTGCCCTGCAAATTTTGCACAATTTGCATTTTTTCATCGCACCCTATCAGAAGGCCTGGCTACATGTAGGTGTTTACAAGAACAGAGTTATTGTTTTCAAACTCCTTCATTGTTAACCAAGAGAAGTAGAGTTGGGAGGATACTTTGCCATGTTTATGGCCTGTTTTTCTTAACTTACAGCTGTAAGTTATGATACTGTTGATGAGAATGGTAGGAGGATGCTGTCTTTTTTACACTTATGGAAACTGATTTTATCTCATTGTGGTGGGGATGATGCAGTGGTGAGAGCACTCACTTCCCACCAATGTGGCCCGGTTTCGATTCCCAGACTGGATGTCATATATGTGGATTGAGTTTGTTGGTTCTCTAGTCTGCACCGAGAGGTTTTCCTCCCTGGGGGTTACTTACTGCGGTTTTCCCCTTTACTCAAAAACCAACATTTAACTTGATTTGCGTTATTGCTGATTTCAGTTTACAGTGTCCCCAATTACTGCTTCAGCACGAGAACGACTAGACACTTAAATAAAGTACCTTTCCTTTGCTTTTCCTTTCCTCCACTTTGTAATGCTATTTTGAACATTATTTTTCACTGGTAATTAATTCTGGAAATAATGTGCTACTGTTTGGTGGTAGCCGCTTAGCCGAGTTGATTTGTTTTTAAATACTATTGTCTGTTACTGTTTATAAAGGTGGTTATTGTTGAGAATAAAAGTAAAAATAAACTTAAATGCAAAATCAATGAATGCAACAATAAACATTGATATAGTGGTTAAAAGTAAAATGTAAATTTTTATGTAGTAATATAATTGTTCTTTGTCCCCAGTGGTAATTTCTTAAATGTGTGAAATTAAATATTTTCCTGTTGTTTTAATTAGTATTTAGTGTTCAAAACAAAATGAAATAATTGTAATAATTTAGTGTTTGGTTTGTTTATGAACTGGCCACATTCTTTTAGGAACCATTGATAGCTATAGGGCTTCCTGAAAACTCTTGATTACAGTTTTAAGTTGTCGTGGATCCATGTGATTAATTATTTTACATTTGACTGACCAACGTGAACAGTTTGCCATTGGAAGGAGCATTACAAATCTTCCGCTAATTGTATATGCCATTTGAAATATTTTTTATCTGCAGTTCACCAACATCATTCATGTATTGATAGTATTTGATTGATGATTATCAGCTGTTTCAAATGTTGGGAAAATGAGAAGGGTTGACATGGAAAAGCACACTTTGCCGCAAGAGAGAGCAAACCTGTCCTTCTAATGTTTTGCTTTATAATCTTGATAGATTCGATGACAGAGGTTTTGAAACACCTGGAATTAATTCACAGTTAGTATTCACTTTAATCATTACTTCCTACGATGTATCCACATTTAAGGTGATTCCCTGGTTTTGCATTGTGCAACCCTACTGTGCATGATTTCTTGCATTATTGGCATGGGCACTGGCTCGTGCACATTGATAAAATGGCAGATTTTCATTGATGGCAAGCTTAATTTGTCAAGGAATGGCTATTTTCTCCTGAATATTTTTGCTGAGAATGGTGTTGTACAAAAAATCAGTAAAAATGTTTGTTCAGTTTTTTGGTAATTTCATAAAATTGTAGAGAAGGAGCCATTACAAGTTGAACAGCTCACACTCAAGTTAAATTTATTTTGGAGTGTCAAGTACTCACAAAGGCATTGAAATACATTTTTTCAGTAAAGTGTGTGAATTAACCATAGATCAACACCTGACTCTGCGTTATATTAAGGATTACATTTATAAAATCAAGCTGACTTAATTTGTCCAACATTGGGGGTATGCAGCAATTGTCAAAGTGGCTTAAAAGCTGTATTTGTTGGCATCGTACCATGGAAACGAGCATGGTGACCCCTCTTTTATTACATTTTTATTGTCACCTTGACATGGTACAACAGTGTGTGAAGTTTTATCAGAAATCTATGACAAGTTCTACGTTTATTTCTAGGGAATCACCTTCATAATTACCTACAGTACTAAAACCTTTCATGTTTTATCAAGTTTGCACGTTTACTCATCACTAAAACCCAAATCATTAACAAGTCTTACATGTACTGGTAGATGTATTGCACATTTAAATTCTAAATTGGCATATTCCAAAGCTCCTAAGATTCTTTGAAGACTCTATTTTGGCATCTTAAAACTTGAACATCTCTATCAACTTAATTGCACATTGGTGGTACTTGGGAGCCTTCGTTCGTAGAGCTGCTACAAAAAATTGTATTCGAAAAACTTATAATCTTGAATAACTGGTAACCAAGGAAGTTAAATTTTTATGTTCAACATGTAGAGGAATAACAATACAGTAATTCCACTGCTTTTACTGGAAAATAGTCATCGATAATTATTATTGATGACTATTTGAATCCTGTAAAAGCAGTGGAATATTAGAGTGCAGAAAAGTTATTGCTCCATCCCCAAATCAAATGGTACTGTACTCACTAGTACTCCAGTGAAACACAAATGGTAACTCAGTAAATTGTTCACATAAACGACACATGTAGGGAAAATTGATCTTTAAAAGATTAGAAAATGATGTTGTCCTTATTTCACTTGTTATGCATCAAGTGATGTACATGTGTAGGCTATCTGAGATCGGTCTGTTATGGGAATGTAAATTTTGTGGTCACCATAAAGTGCCCCAATGCTATTAAACAGATCCTTTAATGTTATTCATTGATGGTGTAGCTAGCAGGATTAATAGTGCACATGTTGCTTGCTGTGGAGCTGGAAACTACAACTTATGGACACAATTTCACATGTTTAAATCCTTCCAGCTCTTGAATCATTGCTCATGAATACTTGTCATGTAAATTTATGTTTAAGTACTTGACTATTAGATGGCATTTTCACATTGACTTTCTCAGTTTTGAAAATTATACTGTACATAAAGATCCGAACATTGGGGTAAAGTGTTTTTTTAAAGCTCAACACTGTAAAATTAATATTGCTTAAAATGGTGCTTGAGGGTGGATTTAATTCATTGGTTATAAAATAGTGGTAGTTCTCCCAAATTTAAAGTGTATTTAAAACAATAAATTATCATGCCAATACATTCAGTTCAATAGTTAATTTCAATTTGGCTACTAGTTAAAATTTCAAATTCAAGGTCAAGCTTTGCTTTAATTTTTACTAAAGGAAATATTGTGGGATCATTTCCTACAGGAGTTTGGTTATTATTTTTATCTAAAAGGGACCACTCGAACCTTACAATTGTAATAAAAATGCGTGCCCATCAAATGACAATATATTTTATTATTTTCTTTCTCTTCTCTTTTGTCTAGATTGACATCTGGTTCGATTGGCTCAGAAGAAGAATTCAACATGGCAAATGGTGATGCCAGCAGTAGCTCCGATTCTGTTCCTTCAGTGACTAACAGACCTGCATTGCAGCAATTCAGACGTCAAAAAGAGCAGGCTGCTGTGGAAGGTAAGTTAAAAAATCAAATCTGCCACAAATTTGCTAATTTTGGCAACCCTATATAAATTATTTGGTTGGAGGTTTATTTTTACATATTGACGCGGGAATAATCCGAAAAAATGTGATTACAAGTTCGGATGCTCTACATAGGAGCCTGGTGAGAGCCAGGGCCCGGTTGTTCAAAAGCCGATTAACGCTAATCCCAGATTAAACGTCAACCAAGGAGTGTATTTCTCTACTCCTAAATGCTGTTCAACGCTGATATTCGCCAAAACTTTACATTAGAAGAAGTCAATCTTGAAAATCAGAAATAAGCAAAAGAAACTTTCACCAAAAAGTTGAAAACATGAAACAAGAGTTTACGCTAATCCTGGATTAAGTTAATCGGCTTTCGAACAACCGGGCCCAGGTCATTAAACTAGTTTTATGCGACAACTGATTATTGTCCCACCGTATCCTGATCACATGATTTTTCTCGTACAATTTGGAATAAATATTAAGCACTTGTATTTTTTTTCAAAGACTACAAATTGCACTCGCCCGTAGGGCGAGTGCAATTTTGATCGTCTTTGAAAAATTTTACACGTGCCTATTTATTCCGAAGTGCACTCGAAGTCATGTGATTACCTATACAAACATTTGGTCAATGCTCGTTTAGCAATATGGCAGGACACTAATTAACAATTACTCGCCCCAGATCGCTCCTTTAAAGTGGCAGCTCCAGCAGTATGGAACAAATTGCTGAACATTATACGTAACGAAACTAATTTTATCAAATTTAAATCTTCGCTTAAGTCTTATTTTTTCAATGTAACTTGTGATTAGGATCTTAAATACACACTTTACTTTTAACGTGTTATTACTGCGTTTTTCATAATTCTGCGGAATTCATCTTAAAGCGCCAACGGCCAAACTGCGGTTTGGCTTCCATCAATTGAACTTCCGATGCCAACCACAGATGACGAAATTAATTGATGCGTGACATAACCCACCAATCAGCATCTTTTGTTCCCACGGTGCATTCGTATTTTCAAAGCCGACGCCGATGAAAAGCGATGGAAATCCGAATCTGTACGACTCTTTTTACTGAAGAACTTCTTAAAGCATATCATAGTGGTGTTTGACCTGTGAACTGAACAAAAACTCCAATTCAATTTCCGGAGGCAGAGTCGTTCTTCCCAGCTATGTTCGGAAATTTGATTGATGGAAGCCAAAACGCGGTTTGGCGCTTAGCGCTTGATGGTAAGATTCCACAGAATTATGAAAATCGCAGTAATGCGTACATATACTACTTCAATCTTATTTACGTGCCTTTGTAAATCAATGTTTATTTCATTTACACCATTTTAAAGTTAATTATTATTATCACGCGTTTGATTACACATGTATATTCATATTTATTAAATTCTCAACCTCGGACAATGCATTTCTCGTGCTCTGATTGGTTCACTCAATCTCGATATCAGCTCACATACCTTAGTTTGACCTTATATGGTAAATGATTGCGTTTTGCGTTGCAAAACTAAAACTTTTTTCTCGCTGGAAAGCGAAATTTCTCTCGGTATAAAGCAAAAAAATTAACGTTTTTGTTGAGAGTTTGGATAAATTCCGAAGCTTAGACGTACGCGAAAAGGTAAGAAACGTTTTTGTGATGAGCTTGCGTCTGTCTGACCCCCAGGTATTACACAACATCGCATCTTCATCACGCTAGGATTTTCTCCCTTTTTTTTGCTCGTATTTCGAACTTCCAAACTTTTGGAGTTTAAGGAATTTAATAAAGCAATTATTCCATTCGCGCTTGTTGGATATGAGACTGGTTATAAGGCGTAGTGAATTCGTCTCGGTTTTTATTCACCGATATTCACTGAGCCTGAGGTGAATAATTGTTTTGGTATAATTACGTAGTTGATTTTTTGAAAAGTGTGCGTTTTCTGTAAAACAATTAATAGGGAGTTGAAGAAACGACAACGGCTACGACTGCGACAACGCCACAAAGCAATAATATCATTGGTTAAAAAAGCATGAATAATTGTGCTGAACGTGCAGCACAGATTTTAGCTAATATTGAAGCGGTCCTCTGCATAACAACGACGTGAAATCACCAAATTTTAGGTTTTGATGACAACGTAAGCATGCAACACTGAACAGAGAATCTTTCATTCTCTCTTTTCACTCAGAAACCGCTCGTACCAATTTATTTTTAGGATACTTCGCCCATATTCTACATGTAGGACGTGAACGAGACTGAATAATCGCAGAAGACATGATAGAGCCAAGTTATATTTTGAGATTGACCGTCGACGTCGCAAATTTCCCGTTCGTAAACGGTCGTTGCCATTTCTCAGAACGGGCGTTGCCATTTGAAACGGTCGATGCCATTTATAACGGTCGACTACACACTTCACTTCAAAGAAAATTAAAAGAAACAAACTAAGAAAAAATATTAACAAGAATTAAGACAAAAAAGGAAAAAAAAAAGTTATAAAAGAAAAACTGGAGGAAAAAAAGAGTCCGAAAATTTCAAGACTCGAACTCGGGTTCTTAGCCCTCACCCTAAAGTGACTTTATGAGTTAGGGATCGGGTTAGGGTTCTGTTTAGGGCCTAAACAGAACCCTAACCCGAACCCTAACTCATATGAATGAAGGGGTAGTTTCTAAAGAAACTGTGGTGCTGCGTCGGTGGGGAAGTAGTATACAAAAATTTGGTTTTATCAACGGAGTTGATAATGTAAATTGGCCACCGTACAGAGATTCTAAAAGCTGACGTTTCGAGCGTTAGCCCTTCGTCAGAGCGAATCGAGGGATTATGGGTTACGTGTAGTTTTTATAGTAGAGTAGGAGCTACGCTATTGGTGGTAACATGGCAACGTGAAAAATAGGAATATATTAGTTAAATGAAAAGCGTTCGTTAATACCGTGAGGATTAAGGGTGCCGATTTGAAAGATGAATTTTTGTTCCAGATTCTTGCGGCTTTCCGTCGTACCTAGATGTAGGGAAAGGCCGCAGATAGCCATGTGTTTTATGGAGTGGTTAGGCAGATTAAAATGGCGAGCGACTGGCTTAGATGCATCCTTGTCATTCTTCTCAACATCGCGAAGGTGTTCGCGGAATCAGTCGCCTAGTCGTCTACCTGTCTCACCAATGTATAATTTATTGCATAACGTACAGGTTATGCAATAAATGACATTTGCGGAGGTACATGTGAAACGATCGGTGATCTTAACAGATCGCTTAGGTCCCGATATCTTGCTAGTGTTAACAATGAAAAGACAAGTTTTGCATCGTGAGCGCGCGCATTTGAAAGTGCCGGGTTGCTCGTTAGTTTTGAGCGCGCTTCTA
>OX421453.1:4575105-4585105 GCA_949126865.1 Montipora capitata
GTTTAGGTTTTGCCGTTTAAGTCAAAGAGCAAGTAACCATTGTAGGAACTGGCCAGCAACAGTCAAAGCTCCTGGATGTCCGAGTCATAAAACCTTCTCTTTGCAACGCTCTTGGGAAAACAAAAATTTTGCCACTATTGCTTGTAATCTCGCAATCTGATTGGTTAATTTGCCGTTGTCGATAAGAGCCTAGACAACGCTGCTCGCGTCATGCTCGCGTCAATTTGTCACGCAATTAATAGCCAATCAGGAACGCTCATTTTGGGAAATAAACCAATCATATTGCGAGAAAGTTATAGACAACGCTTGCTCTTTCTTTGTGTCATGATTATGGTCACGCTCTGAAAAAAACCCTTTCTTTGGCGTTGAGTATCGTGGTAAAAAACAAATCGAAAGTGGTTCAGCTTTGTCTGTAGTACTCTTATCGACAACGATATTCGTGATCATTGTGGTCAAAATTTGTTACCTGGACTCACTCGGCTGCGCCCACGACAGTTTGACCACGGTTTTGACGAACATCATTGTCGATTAGATTACAGACAACGCTGAACCACTTTCGATGTAAATTGCTTGGAGATAGAGGAGGGGATGCTAAACACCTTCTTACCCTTCGCAATTTATTAAGGACCTTAGTCAAAGACGACGACGACGGCTACGAGAACGCCACAAAACAATAAATTTAATGAGAAAAAAAATATATATATTTGTGCACGCCTCGCACGTGCCTCTCACATTTTGGTACATTTCTGACCCATTTCTTTGTAGTTCTCGTCCTGACAGCGACGTGAATTGATCAAATTTGAGGCATTTGACGATGAATTTTCAATTTTCTCTCCAAATATCCACACCGTTCTCACCAGTTTTATTTCTGGAATGTGGACACACACTTTCCATACCGGTCGACGTGGAATAATCACAAGATTATTACAATAACAGGAAATACTATTTTGAGACAACCTTCTCGTAGCTGTTGTCGTCGTCTTCTCTTAAGGTCGCTATTGTAATTGCGACCATTATTGATACAACCATGGCGTCATGATGATGGTGATGATGGTGACGATGATGGTGACCATGATAATGATGATGATTATGATGACAGTGATGATGATAATGAGGATGATGATGATGATGGTGATGATGATGGTGACAGTGATGATGATGTTGGTGATCATGATGATGATAATGATTATGATGATGATGAATGTGCTGTTACTACATATAGTACAAATATGACTATGTGAATTTATTGTTTTGTAGTCAATTCAGAGAGGAGGAAAATGGTATAAAGAAATGTTTAAAGAACTTCACTCAAGTGCAGGAAGTAAGTATGTCTGTGATCTGCAAACAGACTGAATAATCTCATTAGAATCATCTTGTGCCACTAACAAAGAAACTGATAATTTTTGCTTCACTCAGAATGATAATTATACAGACGGGATATGATTAGAATTAATTATTAAAATTTCATTTAAACGATGGTGGACGTTGTATATTTATTACTGGTTTCCTAGAAGTTCGCAATTTTTCAGCCCGTCTACATACCAGTCAGGAACCCCAACTGTCAAGAGGAAAGTAGTTGGCCCTTTACAAAGCGTAGTGTTTCTTTTCATAAGTTCTCTGTTGACTAATAAATGACCAATTGGATGCTTTGGCCAAGTATTTTTGCCCATTTTTGTTCATTTTACAACACTCCTTTAAGCTCCTTTAAAATACTCCACTATGACTATCTCCTGCATGCTTCCGTTTGTTGAAACTTGCCAATCAGGTTGGAATATCGTCTTTCTCTGACAGCTTCCTCCAATCTTTCGGGATTACTCGCAAGTGATGTTGCCAAGGGAGCAATTAGGGATCACGAAAGCACTGGATCCTTAACTCCGCCAAGGAGTACTTCGCCTTCTCCAAATCACAAAGACAACGATGTGTTTTCCAACAAAGTGGAGTACGTACCTGTTAGAAACGCAAGCAGTGTGTCATCCGAACCCAGACCCAGTTGGTCAAGCTCTGATAGCGAGAGATCTGGAGGAGAAAAGAGATCATCTCGTGTGAGCGCCAGTCACGTGCCAGCTTGGTACAAGGATATGCAGAAGGGAGTTGAGGTCCCTGTGCAAAAGATAGAAGATTCAGAGTCGTATATGGTGCAAAGGAGACCTGTGTACGGTGAGAAATCAGAATTATGTGGTATTTTGCAATTATCATGTGGCTCGTACGGCCCCTCGCGCACTTTCATTGTAACACTATTGTGAAAATCCCCGTATGAGGGCCGTGCGCATAAGCGCGAGCTGGGCCGGAAAAAGCCGTACGACCCTGATAGGAACACGTACTGCTCCGTGCGATGCGATTTTAGAGGATTTGGTCGCTTTTAAACATCCAAGCTATTTACAGCCAGAAAAGCAAATGCAAACAACATTTGTAACTTGTGTTGTCCAAACTTCATATTCTGAGTGCTCATGAATAGTGTAAAGAGCCCATATGATAAAATTCTTATTGACTGAGTTTAGGTGGGGCCGGACGGGAAAATATTTCCACCAGAACCTCAATGGCCCGCTGCGCTCGGTCCGTACGCCATGACCTCGGGCCAAATATTTTCCCGTCCGGCCCTCCCATGCAGTCAGTCGATAAGTACCTATTCTGTTCGATTTTACAACGAAGCTAATTGGGGACACATCTAAAAATGTCGATTTATTACGTGAGCGTTTCCCATGAATTCAGTACTAACCAATTATTGCTGTCTGAAGATATCTTTTTGGTATTCAAATGTACTAATCAAAAGAGCCCCTTGTTTCTGGGGCCATTAAGGTTCTGGTGGACACATTAATGACGATACGTCATGGATTCCGAAGCCCAGGATTCCAGGTTCTGCATACAAAAATACTCTTGATTTTGGATCCGAATATCCTTATATAGAACGACATATCAGTTTCCTAACATTTTTGTAGGAGATGCGTGACAAGAAATTCCTTATTAATGAAAAGGCATCTGTCCGGAATATATACTGCACAAGATCTTGTGCCTGACAAGAAGATTGTTGTCACTATTCCTGCATGACGACCTCGCACTCACACGTGCTGAAAAAGCAGTCCTCAGTAAAGGCTTAACTTTTGTCCCTGTAAATAACAAGGTTGATGAATATCAGGTGAAGGCTGATTGCGAGAAATTCTACCGCCGTCTGCGACTCAAGGCCCATTTTCACGATCAAGCCAACAACGAAACATCCTCTGAACTTAGAGATTAGCCTGACCCTTTCGCGAAGTTTGGTGCGAAGATGTCTTTATGGACTCCTCCAGAAGGCCAATTCTCGGCTGTCGGTCATTACATTAGGGAGTTTAAGCACGCGCGTTTTTGAGACGCGAACGGCAACCGGAAGCGAACTGTTTTCATTTTTAGCTTGTCCTTACACAACCACATTTACATTACCAAGTATCTTTTCTCCATTAGAGATGATTAGTATAAAAATCTGGGAGACACCACTGTCCTGGCACGCGAAATGTTCTCTTCCGGTTGCCGTCCGCGTCTCAAAAACGCGCGTGCTTAAGCTTATTGACCGCTGTCGTAGATTTGTCAACTCCCTTAATTTTAACGAGATTCTTACTGGTCGGTACACTAATCTGTCACACTCTGAAAGGGAGGCATTGTGCACTCTACGACAACGCGCTGACGTGGTAATTAAACCAGCTGACAAAGGAGGAGCTGTTGTTGTTTGGTGTCGCCCTCTTCACTACCTTCAGGAGGTTCATAGACAGCTATCCGATCTCAGATTTTACGAAAGACTCAGTTGAACTAAAACTTGGCTTTCCAGCTGCATGTGCAAATGCCTTCACGGTCTTCGTATTTCGCTTTTCTCTGATGAGAACTCAATTAATTTTAGATATTTAACAATTATTCCATGAGCGCGCGTTGGATATGAGATGGTAAATAGCCAACGAAGCGCGTAGCGCCGAGTTGTCTATAACCAGTCTCATATCCAACAAGCGCGAATGGAATAATCGTTTTATTAAATTCCTTAAACTCCCAAAATTTGGAAGTACGAAATACGAACGAAAAAAAGCGAGAAATTCCTAGCGAAATCGAGAAAACTTGATGAAGATGCGATGTTGTGTAATACCTTGTGGTCAGACAGACGTAGGCTACTATACTTCTAAACGTCGGAATTATCCAAACTTTCCACAAAAAAAGTTTTTTCTTTTTCTTTTTTGGCTTTATTCAAAGAGAATTTTCGCTTTCCGGCCAAAAAAAAAAATACTTTAGCTACGCTTAACGCAATCATTTACCATATAAGGTCAAACTAAGGTATATGAGCTGATAACCGAGTTTGAGTGAACCAATCAGAGCA
This sequence comes from Montipora capitata, assembly GCA_949126865.1. Lineage (NCBI taxonomy): Eukaryota > Metazoa > Cnidaria > Anthozoa > Scleractinia > Acroporidae > Montipora > Montipora capitata. The sequence goes on from OX421453.1 coordinate 4,579,436, forward strand.
CGCGAAATGCATTATCCGAGGTCGAAAATTTAATAATAATTAATAACTCACTTGCGTTACAGGAAGTGTGGGTGAAGAGAGAAGATTTCAAGAGCCGCAACTTTCCATAGCACCCATGTCAATGAGTTCTTCACCGCCCTCATCGTACATTGATCAAGGGAGATCTCCCTCATCTGTCACAGTTCAAATGGAAGAGAAATATTTACCGCCCAGTGCCACAAGCCTGTACGAAAGTCGCTTTCAAAGACGACAAGTAAGTCATCGTATCTTGATGTGGATGTGTTGTTGGATCCAGCATGAAATAGAGGCTAATGCGGGGGAATCTTTTCACATGCATGCAAATTATTTTCCCTGCATTAGCCTCCATTTAATGCTAGATCCAGTCTAACCGTGAGGATACGAAACTGGCTCATTTCATCGAGTCCTTTTACAACGGGAACACAGAAGGCCAACAAATTGACCTGCTCCCAACTGAGTGCCTTCATAGTTCAGTTGGCAGAGCGTTGCACCGGCATCGCATAGATCATGGGTTCCGATCCCGTTAAAGCCACATGAAGTGTGAGAATCACTTTCCTTTTTCATGTTGTAGTTTTGCTAGCATTTGTGCGATGGTTTATACTATTTTACAACTATTCAACCTTTGTTGTGTCGTGCAATGCTGGTGACAAAAAGGAACTCCGATTTTAAAAATATTCTCGGTTTTCAAATGACGTCACGGCCGCCATGTTGGAGCCCCGACCAAATCCTCCGGGAATGTAACTCTATTATTATGCAAACGTTTTCTTTTGTTTTCGTTGAAAAACATGGCTGATGGTCACGTGAGTGAAAACCAACAATAGCGAATGATTTGTAATGCGTCATATAAAACTCCTCTTTGAGGTTAACTGCATTAGCCACACGTTACCGCATTCTTTGTGGTTTGACAGTACTACGCTGGCTCTAGATTGGCTTCAAATCTCGCGTTACAATCACTGCCAGTCTGAGGTAAAAGCAAACCCAATTGTGATTGGCCCGCATTGTTTTCCCGCGCTCAGCGCCGGCTGCATGTATTTGCTTTGCGTTCATGATTGGCTTATTTGAACGTCTTGGTTTGTTAAAACGAACGATAAAAAAGGTAAAATCCGACGTTTCGGAGTAGTCATGACTCCATTATCAAGGAAACATAATATCAGATAATACAAATTACAGTATTTAAAACGATTTTTGGTGCGAGAAATTAACAAGGGTGCGAAGATTAATGCTAATTCTTCGCGCCAAAAATCGTTTTAAATACTGTAATTTGCATTATCTGATTTAATGTTTCCTTGATAATGGAGTCATGACTACTCCGAAACGTCGGATTTTACCTTTTTTATCGTTTTACAGTTTTATGCTTAAAGACATATCTTGGTTTGTTGCATGTGATCGGCCAAAGTTATGTACATGGCACTCAATACTGAAAGTTTCTCGTTAGGGTCCAACAAGAACAGCATCAGAAGAGCTGCAGATCAGGCAGCGACCACCATCTGATGAAGACGTGTTCAGAAGGCAAGAGGAAGAAGCAACACGGAGACGGATGGAAGAAGAAGAAGAAGAACTGAGACGGAAAGAGGACGAAGAAAGAAGAAGGAGGGAAGCAGAGGAGGATATCAGGAGAAAGAGAGAGCAAGAAGAAGAACGATTAAGGCGGGAATTTGAGGCAGAGGTCGCCAGAAAATGGAGAGAGGAAGAAGAGCGAGCGAAAAGAGAATCCAGCAAACCGCAGTTTATTGCCAGAGCCTTGTATAGCTTCAACGGCCAAACTGAAAAGTAAGCTATCGCGTGGTTGATGGGAAGCACTAGTTTAGTGGGTCATTTAACAAATCGAACATGGTTCAGCATAGTCTGTAGTGACTGTAATCTTATCTAGAACGATATTGGTCATCACAGTGGCCAAAATTTTGTGCGCCTCGTGAGTCCACAACATGTTTTGAGCACTGTGATGACGATTATCCTTGTCGATAAGAGCACAGACAACGCTAAACAAAATTCGATTTGTTGCGTGACACAGTGACGCGAGCAACACGCGAGCATCGTTGTCTAGACTTTTATCGACAACGGCAAATTGGCCAATCAGATTGCGAGATTACAAGCAATTGTGATAAAATTTGTAGTCGTTTCTCTGGTAACTTGGTCTTTGAATGACAACAGAACTCGGCATTGAGCGACATGGGAATGGCGCGGGGAAGTGAACCCTCATATCCCTAGCAGCTTCGTGGCTCGTTTTGTCACCAGCTTCGCAGACCATGGCATGTAAAGCCCCGAGTTCAAGTTCACATTTCGTTTTAACGCATTCGCTACTTCAACAATCGGGCTCATCAGGTGACGTTTCATTCAATTCGTTTTGTTTTGTTAGGAGAATGTTTTCATCAAGCGTTCTCCCACTGATCAATGCAACAATAAAGGTGTCAGCCAGCCTTGAAAGCATTTTAAAAACAACTTTAACTGCGTCCTCAAGACCCACGGCCTTTGTTTTGTAAAATTTTGTTATTTTATAGTCAACTTGCATTGAGCTTGCATCAAAAAAAAGAGAAAAAATAGTTGGTTTTTAAACTGCACATAAACTTAAATATTTTCCGTTAGTAACATGAAAAACGCCTTCCAAACAATTTTGTGGTTTTCCAAACTCGCAAATTCCGCAAAAATAGGGCCTTCTTACAATACTTGCGTGCGTTATTCAGCACCTAAATAGCAAACTGATATTCTCCCTTTGAAGTTTGCAGAGAGAGTATAAATTTTAGAGCTGAAGATGGTGTATTTTCATATATTTTTTAAAACCATAATTTGGCTGTACACATGACGAGAACACAAGCCGCAGAAATTCTGCGCCCTGTTTCCGGAACACATGCCGCAAAGTCTCGCCTATTTTTGCGTCAAACTTAGGGAAATAGTCAAAACAATTGTACACAGACAGGACCCAGCATACATCGAAAAATATGGTGGTATCTTTTTGTACCCCATCCCTCCCACCTTAAAAGATGGTCTTTTGGTTGTATAACCCCCTCTCTATCAAGAGTAAGCACTGACGAAAAGATTCAAACCTCGCTATGCTGACTTCCTATCGATGCAGGCTTCATGCAGTCATATTATTAATGCCTCATTTCCAGTATTCAGGTCAATAATTTTTGTTCGTGGGGTTCATCAGGCAGATGGTGTCTTGTATACCACCCCTCCCCTTACACAAGGTGGGTCCTCTTCGAGTACACTTGTTTTGACCACTTCCCTTATCACGCAACTGAGTTTCGTGAAACTTAAGTCATTTGGACCAACGGCCGTGCCGCGAGTCATTTCATGTCACAATTGCTTTGTAGTGCAAAATTGTTCAAAAACACGAATGCAAAACAATTTGTAACATAAAATCGGCCCTAGACCCATGCAACCCGCTAGTACCCAAATAGTCTTAACGTATCTTGGAAAGGGTAAAACGTTTTCTTAACAATGGAAAGTTAAGCGGAAGAAAACTGAAGAAGATCAAAGAAATAAATCTTGCTTTAGATTTAATAGTGTTTTCACGTGACGTCACGGCGGCCATGTTGGTGTCCCTAAACAAAAGACCGTCGGCCATGTTGGTGTCCCCAACTGATCCTCCGGGAATCGAACTCTATTATCATGCAAACGTTTTCTTTTGTTTCGGTGGAAAAACAAGGTTACTGATCACGTGAGCGAAAACATTCTATGAACCACATGAAATCAAGTCCAGTAATCAAACCCGGAGCACAACGGTGGATGGCGGGGGTCAGTTGTTATCAATCTCCGCCATTAAAAAGCATTTGAAGCTTATTTTTGAATGCCAATTACTGAAAGCCAAATTTTATGGCGTTACAGGGAGTTGTCCTTCAGAAAAGGGGATATCATCAACGTACGGCGACAGGTGGATAAGAACTGGATTGATGGTGAACTCAACGGCAGACGAGGAATCTTCCCCACTAATTATGTCGAGGTTTGATTTTTATTTTGGGTTTTGATGAATTTGTTAGCAAGCATGGCCGCTGTAAGTAGCTCCGTACCTACAACAGCGCTTTACCGAAATCCTGGATTTTCTATAGTCGCCTTCACAACTGCTGTAGTTGCTTTCTCAAGTACGATGATGGTTCGTTTGGGAAATTGTGTCACAACCGCAGTTCCATGACTTACTTACTATCACGCTTCAAGACGTCTTCCAGTATTCCTCACAAAGACAACATAGCTTGACATAGACCCTTCAATTGATGTATTCAATTCTTTATGTGCAGGTGCGCCCTGTAGATGAAGACGATGGACCTCCGTCCCCTCCTACCGCAAGACAAAAGACGGCCCCCCGCGTCCAAGTGATAGTAGAACAATCACCGCCAGCGGCACAGCAGCAGCGCCAGGCCACGAAAACCTACTCTCAGCCACCACAGGCGCCCCAGGCTCAACAGATTTCGCCGCGTCCCACGACGCAGCAAGCAACAAAGAACGTGAACGTAGAGGGTGAAGCGAGAGTAAGATATAACTTCAAGGCAGAAACGCCTAGAGAACTGCCATGCAGTAAGGTAGGATCTTTGGCCTTGTTCATTTATTCGATTATTCATTCGTTCACGTTTTTATTCTCTCTCCGATTTTAAAGCGTTTTGAGTAAGTTGTGTGGGGATTTATTTTTGCTTTTGCAGCAATAGGCAAACGACAGGCTGGTGCTTGTTAAAGTGCTCCTGTGACCAAAAAATCAATTCTTATTTTTCTTTGGATTTCAAAACTATGATCCGCCATTACTAACTTTAAGATCTTGAGAGAGCTGGATCGAGGAGAAAATGACGTCAAAGTCTTACTAGCTTAAGAATGCAATGCGTGTGTACACCGCAGAATTAATATGCAGCACGGAAGTTTTGAGCTTTCAGACTTTTAAACTCGCGCTTTGCATTTATAATAAGCTGCATTCACTTGCTGAAATTTTAAGCTAGTGAGCCTTTGACGTTACTTTTACCTGGATCCAACTCTCTGAGGTCCAATCGGTCAGGTTTGAACGTCAGCAATGGCGGATCGGGAAATCCAAAACTTACACTCAAAGTGAACGGCCTTTGGATAAAAATCAAAGCTCAAAATTTTGCCAGTCTGGTGTTAAGCAGACACACTTTCAAAATTTGAAGAAAAAGGACTTTAAGAACCTTGTATTTTTTTATTGTACCTATGGCCTTCAAGCAAGAAATTAGGCTGCGTAGCTGGCGAATATTTTATCGTGGCATTTACTCAAACACGCGCGAGTAAAGGGCTGGTTGCTCCTCTGACGGTGTTTTCACGAGTGGCATGGTGACGAGTAGGTTTGAATTCACTCGCGGCCAAACACAATGCAGCAACCATCGATTTATTCGCGCGTGTTGAAATAATCTCGTGATAAAATATCCCGGCAGCTACGCAGGCTTGCAAGAAATTGAAGGAATGTAGATCAAGGTTTCTGGCCGCCATCTTTGTTGCAAATAATGCTAGAAGCCTAGGCTTCAAAATAAAATAGCGATTCGTGATTGGCTAGCAGCGCGCACGTGACTCGATTCATAACGCAACATTGTTACGTCGAGCAGAATTGTTGGTCGCAATGTGTGATCAAAAGCAAACTCCAAACACTTGATCGGAAAAAAATTGTTGGACGAACATCTTGCAACTTGGGTGGCCAAACGGTCGAACAATGTTGGATCGAGC
>OX421453.1:4592605-4607605 GCA_949126865.1 Montipora capitata
GTGAATAAGGGACCACTGCACACAGCACACAGCACACAGAACCAGTTGGTGGTCTGAGCTGAATTTGAACTCGAGCGCCTTCCTGGACAGGTTAGCACTTATTTGCATCGTTCAAAATGCCCGCGGACGTCTCCTGACAATTATATGATGCAATATTTGCATCTTTATTGGACAGAAGCGCCGTTGCCTATTTACACATGTATTCTTGGAACTTAGTAGAAAATGACTGCTATTACTATTAAATTGTATTTAATTTCTTATGGCTCCGTAAAAGGTGTTTGGGTGATCAGTGTCTGAACTGCGTGTCTTAGAAATTGTCTCATCAACTTTGTCAAGAATCACTGTAATTATCGTGCGTGTGTAGTGACTGGTAAACCATGAATCAATGGCCAATCACAGAGAGAAAATCGGGAAGTACAGCTCAGTGCATGAGCGTAAAACGGTTTTAATTCTTCCAGGTATCGTGCGATGTTCAGTTATGAACCTGTTAATGAAGACGAGCTGCGTCTTGAAGAGGGAGAAGAAGTGATTGTGTTGGAGAAATGTGATGATGGGTGGTTCGTCGGCACCTCTGCTCGCACCAATTTGTTTGGAACGTTTCCTGGGAACTATGTCGAAAGAGTGGTGGGTAGCCTTTTGCTTGTGAAGTTACTCTAAATTCAGTTGTCGGCTGTACAATCGAAGAATGGCGCACAGCGGTCAAAATCTGAGCATGCGTAAAGACCATTTAGTGTCGCGGGACTAAGAAACGCATTGCTGAGTTGGCGCATGTACGCATGTTTGCGTGGCCAGTGAATAACAGGCTTAAAGGAGAAGTTCACTCCAAAATGACCATCCCTTTTTTTATCGATTAGTGGAAAGTTCATGTGGAGAACAGCTTGTAAAACCAAAATTTCAATCTAACCTTTGTGAAATCCTTGTTAAAAATCTTGGATTATACTTGACGTCATTGAGCTGATCTGATCCCTTTCCTCTCGAAAATGTGAACGACATGAACGGTGTTACGTCTATTTGACCTATTTGAGCAATTTATGTTGCTGAACAAAAAGGCATGACTGGAATATGAAGAGGAATCCCGACAGCTTTGTGTGTTCAAGCTTCCCGCAAATCTTCAGGTTGAGCTCAATGACGTCACGCATAATCCAAGATGGCCGCCTACATGTGTGTATTTTTGACAAGGATTTTACAAGGTTAGAAAGCTATTTCAAGATTGAAATTTTGGTTTAAAGCTGTTCTCCTCATGAACTTTCTATTAATCAATTAAAAAAGGATTGTCATTTTGGAGTGAACTTCTCCTTTAAAGTGCCCCTGTGAGCAAAAAAATAAGATCTTATTTTTCTTTGGATTTCAAAACTGTGTTAGCTAAACATTAAGCGACCAAAGTTTGAAGCCTTGATTTCAAAAAGACTCCTGTTGATTTTAACTGGAATTTACCTAATGGTCCGCCATTACTAACTTTAAGATCTTGAGAGGCAGTGTGGCCCAGTGGTTAGGGCGCTTGCCTTGAGATCCGGAGATCCCAGGTTCAAGACCCGCTCTGACCACTCGTTGAATTTGATCCTGGTAGTCCCTGGTTCAACTTCTCATCTGCACTTGTAAATAGCCAACTGGTTTGTCTCCGGCCAGTTGGGATTCTTAACAGTTGTAGTTGTTGTGTTCTATTGTTTCGTTGATTGTGTTTCATTGGCCCTGAAAAGCCCCTTTGGGGAGCGGTCAATTAAGTATGTATTGTATTGTATTGAGAGAGCTGGATCGAGGAGAAAATGACGTCAAAGGCTCACTAGTTTAAGAATGCAATGCGTGTGTACGCCGCAGAATTACTATGCAGCATGGGAGTTTTGGGCTTCCAGGCTTCGCGTTTTGCGTATTTATAATAAGCTGCATTCACACGCTGAAATTTTAAGCTAGTGAGCATTTGACGTCACTTTTTCCTGGATCCAACCCTCTGAAGTCCAATCCATCAGTTTTGAACGTGAATAATGGCGGACCATGAAATCCAAAACTTACACTAAACGGCCTTTGGATAAAAATCAAAGCTCAAAATTTTGCTAGTAAGATGTTAAACAAACACTCTTACAAAATCAGAAGCAAAAAAGGAAGTGATTTTTTTTTATCACAGGGGCACTGCACCGGTGGCTCAGTTGGTTGAGCACCGGGCTGTCACGCGGGAGGTCGTGAGTTCAACTCCGGCCGGACCAACACTCAGGGTCTTAAATAACTGAGGAGAAAGTGCTGCCTTTGTAATTACATCTGCAAATGGTTAGACTCTCTAGTCTTCTCGGATAAGGACGATAAGCCGGAGGTCCCGTCTCACAACCCTTCAATGTTCATAATTCTGTGGGACGTAAAAGAACCCGCACACTTGTCGCAAAGAGTAGGGTATGTAGTTCCCGGTGTTGTGGTCCGTCTTCTGTGGTGTATCCCGGTGGTTAACCTCGTAGGGGACCTATGTCCTATTGTTGATTCCACCATGTATGTATTCATACTTAATCAGTAAATAAATAAATCAATCAATAAATAAACGAGGACGAGAACGCGAAAACACAGGCTCCCAGATAGTCGGGAAAGCGAAGAAAACTGCGTGCGAAAAACGTAGAATTTAAAACGTTTGAGGGGACTTAATTTAAAGAGATTTCACTCGGTGTACATAATTGCGATTCAAGTCATGATCATTTTGGGCAATCGTAGCTGAATATATAAAGCTACTGAATATATAATGTTTGAAGGAGGCAGGAGCAAATGAGAACAGCATCAGGTTTTCTTGGGATCCTCAGTTCGTGACGATTAATTTGACACTCTTTTGTCTGTGGGCCTTATTCGCACGACGGCCATCAGTATTAGCCGTACACAATAGGCCATTTCCGAGTTCATGTCTGCCTCCTCTTCAAAGCGAGCCTAAGTGTGAGGTTTTTGTTGCGAAAATTAGTTTTCACTCATATGTAAAGTAGAACTAATTACCATCACAAAAACTTTGCACTTAGACTCGCTTTGAAGAGAAGGCAGACATTAACTCGGAAATTGCCTATAGATTTCGTACCCCGAGCATCGAGTTCAAATGTTTGGGAACGAGTTTCGATGCGCAAAAACAAATGTTTTCGATCCCTCGGGACTCAACTTGGCCGCCGTGTGATTAAGGGTACAGACTTGTTTCCATATCTCAAAGTGCCCTTGGACATGAGGGGCCTGGGGTGACAAGGTGTATTGTTGGATTTGAGAAAGTAGAGAATAGAGGTTTTGCTCGGCAGCCATGTTGCATGGCAGGAACAATAAATTTTTTTTCCTATGGGAACAAATGTTCTTTCTAATGCAAAACATTTTCATTGTTCATGTCATGCAACATGGCTGCCGTGCAAAACCTCTATAGTCATTAAGAGACTGAAATTGAACAGGCTACGGCAATGCGAATTCATATTTACGACGTTCTTTAGACTCCCCATTGTAGAGTCAATTCTCTCTGATATTTACGGGGTTTTTTTTCTTTCTTTATGGTCATGTAACATTAACGAGCTTGCTTGGTTGATTTTGTTTATTTACAGATGTGATACAAGATTAAAAACCTGATTTTAACCCAAAGAAAAAAACCCGCCGTGCCGCATTTCGCTGAAAAAAATGTACAGAATTGAGTGGCAACTGGATGACTCTACGATGATAACTGTTATTTGACGCTTTCTACAAAGAATGTATTTTACTTTTGTACGAAGATGATATTATTTGTAGTCGAAACGGGACGTTGGAGTTTACGCATAGAATTTCTCCTTTTTGAGAGTCGTTTTACAATGTACAGTATTTTGTAATTTTAAAGCAAACTGGAAACCGGTTAAGCGAACGGAACAACTTTCGCTTGCCCTTGTCGAATGCAGTTTTCAACGAAAAAGTCGTTCAAACTTTTTATTTCAGTGGCAAAATCTCTTGCGAGACGTCGAATGGTTTTTGAAATACTTCAAGCTTACAGTATGTCGTCGTTGATCGAACGAATAAACACAGTGAGCGATTTTAAAAAGAAAGAAAGAAATAAGACTATTAGAACCTTATACAACCTCGTCCCCACTCTCTCTCTCTTTTTCCATTCCCTCCAAGGGAAAAGGAGGGGAGAGACCCTGAGAACGAGGTTGGCCCTTGTACTTTTATTTGCATCACTCAAGTTTTCAAATCCTTTCATGACCTACACCTATGAAACTAGAGATTATTTTTACTGCACTGCTTCGTGTTTTAGCGCCTTTTGTGGTCGGAAAAAATGAACATACTATTTTAATTTGTTTTGAAATACACATAGTGGATATATAAAAAGAATTATTTAGATAGCTGGGCAAGACAAGTTTTTACTGATCTGCTGTACGACTATCTGTAATAAACACAATTTATAACTTGTCTTGTAGCTACAATGTTCTTGCGCGGAATAAAATAGAAAAAGAAATCTTACCTGAAGGGTTAAGGTAAGTTTGATGCAAGGTCCCTAGTCCTTGATTTGGAAAATTATATTGGCGGGACTCCGTTGAAATGAACACAGGGAATGAAAGAGTGCATGTTGTCAAGAGCCTATGTCTTGGGCGAACAACCAGTGTTCGGGAGAACATGACTCCTTCGTGACTTCGAGGTCTTCCTAGAAATGAGTGACAGATTATTAAATTTCAAGATTTGCGGTTCGATGCCATGCTGATTTTTTGCGCCATTATAGCATTACGTTCTGGCGAGAGACTGGCCATTTACACTTTTATGTGTTTTATAAATAGACGAAAGGTGGGTTTGATTTCGGTGAATCTGATAAATCGTTCCCACTGTCGTTGGATCTGGTCTTTTTCACAACACTTGGCGAGAAATGCTTGCCATCTTCCTGGGTGAACAACTCAGTGGAGAGACGCAAGATGGTGGATGAAATGAAAAGCTTGTGATAGCATACAAACGACCGCAAAGTATTGCGGGCTCAGTAGGTTGCAATGTCACTCGAAATTAAAGCATCTACTCTCCAACAAAGGCGTTCTTAAGAACATAATTTCTCGTAAGAGTCAGAATTTTCAAAGAACAGGCCTCAAAGATCCTCTAATATATCGGGCTGCTTTTAGAGAGAGCTACGTTCAGAGAGGGAAGGCTTTTTTGTATCAGTTATGCGGATTTGTAACTGTTTTGAGAGGGTAATGAGTGTAGATTTAAGACTTGCAATTCATGACCTCAATTGAGCTGTTTTCAATTGAGTGTCGAGAGTAGATAGCGAATTGCTTTGGTTTTGCATTACTTCACTCAGCGATTGGTTCAAAGTTCTCGCGCCACTTTTTGGACCAATCAAAACCAATCGTGGCTCGTGCGTCCACATTTCCCCGCGGTTTGTGTCGGCTACGTGTAATTACTTCGAGTTTTGATTGGTTTACTGGATTGTTTCCGTCCTTTTTGATTAGCCAATGCCCTTACATAGACCCAATATTGAGTTGTAGTTTTCTGGTTATCGGCTCCTGACAGAAATCAAATCATAGGTAGCGTTTTGAAGAGCGAGGAAAACCAAAGTACCCTGAAAAAAAAAACCACTCGGGGCAGAGAAGAGAATCAGCAAACTCAACCTAATTTTGACCTAACGTCTGGGAATCGAACCTGGACGACATTGGTTGGAGGTGCCTACTCTCACCACAGCAACATCCCTGCCTTTGGGACGCGAATCTTAAGGTTTCTTCACTCCTGTGTAGTGTCTTCATTAGGTGTGGAAACGTTGGGTCTTTGAATTGTAACTCTTTAATTGAGCCATGAGCACCATTTGAGTACACTTTGTGAAATTAGTTGTCGGTATTCCGAGACAACTTATTGAAATTATTGACGCTTATTGAAATTTACGTGCATCTGATTAAAGGCACTTCTGGAAATATCTGCGTATACGTCTGTAACAAATGTTCGATGTGGTTATAAAACATAATTTGTTTCGGAGAACATTGAGTTGTCAGGGTTTTTGCTCTTTTAAGCGTTTTTCGACGTGGAAATAAAAGGCACGAGTAAGACGGTGCTATAGTTTGGCACGCTAGACGCATATTAGCGTTTTCGTTTCGTTTTCCACTATTCACACTCCGCAAACACTAGAAATTTCGCAAAGTGAAGGGAGCATCAAAAACAAGTGCGAATAAACTGAATCAATTGTAAAATGTAAATGAAGCCTGAAAGGAAATGTTCGATTGTCACCTCACCTAACCTTCCTTAGCGCTTTTACCACGTCCCTTGTCACTCTCAGTTGGCTTCAGGGACCAGTGACATTTGCAACCAACCTTCACATTTTACACGGACACAGCAACCCACGTAAACGCCACCAAGGGTCTTGTTACATTTTAATATTGTGGCCAGTATGTGATACTTCGGATGGTGTCGGGCAAGCTGGGCCGGAAGTGATGGTGAAATTCAAAACGAGACTGAAATGAACTTCTAGTGCGACTGGAAGGACTAAAAGTGCGACTGGACTGGAGCAGTACTGATGATTGGTGGAGGGGGGACGAAATGTACACTAGTGGATCACGGAATTGGAATAAAGAGGGCTGATCTTGGGTCAAAACGACTTTGGCAACAAAGCTGACAGCAATGATGTACTAAAACGAGGTACTCATTAAACATGTGGATACATGCATGCAGAATGAAGATCAACTTGGAGTATCCGTGAATTATTATTATTTTTTATACAAATTATTTTCTTTGCTGAACCTACGCATAACCGAAACACAGTATCTTCGAAAAAAATTGCGAATTAAGGGGGCTATCTCATGAAAAATGATGCAATTTCACGACACTCAAATGCCAAAAAATGTAGAATGGAACATTTCAGAAACCGTTAAATACAGTAGAACATCATGAAATAAAATCTACGAAACCAAATAGATGCATGGATGACAAAAATTGAAAGGGATCGTGTTTCAGTGAAATTTAGAATCATATTAATAATTTTTTCGATAAAGTAATTCCTTATTTCATTATCAAGTTCCAAACTCTTGTGACTAACAAAACATTTCCTCCAAACATTTCAAGATACTTTAAAGAGCTTTTAGTGCCGTTTGTAACTATTAGTGTTTCTTTTTAACGGAGGAGTGTTAACTGCATCCCTTAAGTAACAGTATTGCGTATTAAATGTCTTATTGTCAAGCTACTTATGAATTGCTTTGGTTAAAGGAAGGAGTTGCAAATATTTTAAGTCAAAATATTCAGCAAGCTATCAGTGTCAGTAAGTTGCAAGTATTTATGCATTATGAAGAAGTTATTATTAAATTGTTTATTTTTTATCCTCACTAATTCGTGGTATGAGGCATGAGAAGTTTTGTTTTTTTTTTTTGCTAATTTACATTCGTCTGCCCTCGCGTCGTTGCGGGTTCCAGAGAAAACACGCTTCACATTACACTAATGGCATAAGTCATGATTAGTATAGGATAACTCGAGTTCTAAGTAACAAGTTTAACTCTGTTATCTTTCCTTCGGCTGTTCTTTGGATTTCTCCGAATTCTTTGTTGTACCGTAGGGCGTTTAAACCAGATCAAATGTGAAACAGAACATGATCGCTAAATCACAAGATAGAGGTTTTTCTGTTTTCCCTGGTATTTAAGCTATCTCCATGGAACTTAAACGCAAGAGTCATGTAAAATCTATTCCCCGATTTTGTAGCTTCAATAAGAACCGGGTTTCCTTTTAGCGTTTTTAATTGAAGTTGTACAAAAACAGAACTTGTCAAACACACTTGGCGCCACAACTGTCAACCTTGTAGGGCATCAAATTTCCCAACCTCGTTCCCAGGGTCTCTCTTCTCTGCCTACATTGTCGTTGACAATGGAGGCAGAGAAGAAAGACCCTGGGAACGAGACTGCAAATTTCCAGGTGTTCCTATTTATATTTATGACTCGTACACAAGGATGGGTGTGCAGCTTGAACTGTGAGCCTGAGTGTTTAATGCCGTCCGAGTATCGTTACAAAGCTCAGATAAGATACTAGTTACAAGGTAAACATAAAGTAAGAACCACTCAGGCTAAAGCATGTGCAACCGCCTGATACGCAAGCCCAAAACCCAGTGGGAAAATAGGAACGTATTCCCCAACCAAATGCAGGCGAACTAACCCCTGGGGGCTAGAGGTAATACTATAAGATTTCCAGACATACAAAGTGATCTAAAATAGAATTTGAAAGTTCGAGAGCTGAGATGAATACATTACATCCTGATAAACCTTATCTATCTAAATAACAATAGACTAATTCAATGCCATAGCGGCACCCGTGCATTTCATGCCAACAGGAAAATATTTACATTCTTTGTCGCTATCACTTATAGTTCAACTCCGCCGCGAATGTAAATACATTAACTTGCCAGCTGCAATCACCAAAAAGCACGAACACGTCTTATTTATTTCATTTCAAGTTTGTATGCTGATAAACAAGCTGCTTTAGGAAACCCTCCGCCAAAGATGAAACTTCTCAGAATAATTTCATTTCTCGAAGTCTTCCATCTTGCATCAGTCCTTGTCCTCTTGCATTCACCTGCTCGCTCTGATCAAGGTAAAGGCACTTTTCGTTTTTATACGGCAGTAAATTTATCAGTTAAGATTGAAAAGAGTCGTGTTTCAGTGAAATTTAGAATCATCTTAAGAATTTTTTCGATAAAGCAATTCTTTATCTCATTGTCAAGTTCCAAATCTCGTGATTAACTTGTGACTAATTAAACATTTCCTCCAAACATTTCAAGATACTTTAAAGAGCCTTTAGTTGTTGTCTCAGTGACAAGTGCCGTTTGTAACTATTAGTGTTTTTTGACGGAAGAGTGTTACCTCCATCTCTTAAGTTACAGTATTGCGTATTAAGAAACGGTCCAGATAAGAACGATAGCAACAACGGCAACGAACGTGTTGGAATTCAATTGGTATGCAAAAAGGTGATAACTTTTCTATTGTCTGTACTTACTTGTGATTGGCTTAAACAGCAGACGGTTAACAAAACTTCATAAATCAGTATTATATTCATCCTTACTTTCCAACCATCTTCCATCTTTCATCTGGTCTCAGTTTAAATGAATTCCACAGAAATCGTATGTGGGGAACATGTAAAATTGTAAACGTTTCTTGGCTTTTGTTTTCAACTCTTGTGATTGGTTAAAATCTTTTAACACAAAAAAACACCCTTTCAAAGTGGGCTGTAAATGAATTTTATTGCGTTAACTGCCTTCCTGTAGGTTTATGCATTCTCTGTGTAAAAATGATAACATTCCTATGTGGGGAAAGCCCCGTTGCCGCATCACAAAGGAAATTGCTATCCACCTTACACGGATCATTACTTAAATGTCTTATTGTCAAGCTACTTATGAATTGCTTTGGTTAAAGGAAGGAGTTGGAAATATTTTAAGTTAAAATATTCAGCAAGTTATCAGTGTCAGTAAGTTACAAGTATTTATGCATTATGAAGAAGTTATTATTAAGTCTTCCATCTTGCATCAGTCCTTGTCCTCTTGCATTCACCTGCTCGCTCTGATCAAGGTAAAGGCACTTTTCGTTTTTATACGGCAGTAAATTTATTAAGGACTCTTGTTAGCTGTATTTTTATTTGTGATCAACAAAATTTTTGTGTTTCAACATCAAAGTTAACAGAGTTATCAGTCGCGGTGGACCTACACGTGAATTGGATTTCGTCAACTTCAAGGAAGAAAAATACTCCTACTTAAACATCACGGCTCTTGTGAAGCACCTTGTCGACGAAAGCTACAGCTGTGCTTTCGCGTGTTTGGAGAGCCTGCTCTGCTTCTCTTTTAACTTGGCTGCCTCTCATAACATCTCTAATGGTAAATTTTGGTGTGACCTTCTTCCTTCTGACAAATATAACAACTCCGATAAACTCGTCCGCAGCAATGCGTTTCATCACTTCAGCATCCCGGTAAGTTGGGTTGTTGGAATTCTTACGGGTAAGATTTCCGCACAGGTCCCTACTTCATTATACATACGCTCCTTTGTTTCAAGAAAGCATAGCGATAAGAAAAGTCTATATGGACTTAAAAAAACACCGGTCGAACTTCTGACTGAAATACAGAAAATCGAACATATTTTCCTGCAATTTCGGCACTTTTCCTGCAATTTTACCCATTTTTAAATTTTAGAATAAGCGAAAGAAGTGGTTTTTCAAGCAATGGTTATAATAGGGTTCAGATTCTCAAGCATAACAAACAGACCGAATAAAAATAATGTCATAAAAAATTTAACGGACACCTGCTCTTTTTATCGTGTAATTGTTCTTTCTGTCTGCTTGCGAATTCGCCGAGACACTGCAAAGTGTATGTTTTCTTCCCTTCCTGTATTCAGGATCACGAACGTTCCATTTAGTGGGCTTTTGCGATTTATCGCTCTTCGTAGAGATCAGAAATATGCTCAATGATGCTTCCAAGTAAATAACTTCGGTAGAGATCCATGGATGTTCCCGTACGAGGCATACTTCGTTTCACTCCCCATCATGTCTTTAATCAATGGCCTGCTGTGGGCTCGTTTGTCTGGGTCTACGAAGTTTAGGCGATGGTTAACTGTGAGATGATGTTAGCCCTTGTCTTGTAGGCAATTGTTAACTTTCCGGCCACAGGTAGTTAGGGCTAATATTTTTTCAAGGAAACGGTTTACTGTCAGAAAATTATGTGTCCTGGCGGATTGAAGGTTATCCATTGCAGATTTTTCTTGAGCATCGCGAAACAGATCCAGAGAGAGAGGGAGGGAGAGAGAACGAGAGAGAGAGAAATGAGATCCATTTTTATTCATCCCGTAAGTACAAATTAGCCATGTATATATTCGAATCTCTTGGGTATACGTATTGTTCTACAAAACAATAGCGCCAATGAATAATTAATTTATTCTGCATGCATGATGAAGTAAGGATCTGTGCGGAAATCATTCCTTCTTACGTTTTATTGATCTAAAGAAAACTGTAGCCTCATTCGTTAATGCGCTTGTTTTGCCATTAACTTGTTATTAGCTAACAACAACATCTTTATTAAATGAAAGAATGAATCTTTTTTCTTCGTGACTCGAGGATTCCCGGAACTATCCAAGTTCTATTAAAAATAGAAGAGTAACCAGGTTTTGGAGACATATTCATGTAAAAAAGCTTTCTCTAGTTAAAATTATATATATTTAGTATAAATACACAGGTGATTATACAAAATCGCGCGCTCTCATTGGCTCGCTATCTCGGATTATCAGCCGATAATCACCTCGACAGACAAAATGGCTGCCAGTAGTCGTTTTGCCACTGTAAGTGAAGATGATTTCGCGTTGAAATTTTTTTTTTCTCTTTTTTGAAATAATCACCTGTGTATTTATACTAAAACAATTATTCGCCTCAGGCTCAGTGATTATAGGTGAATATTCACCTCGACTTCGTCTCGGTGAATATTCACCGATAATCACTTCGCCTCCGGCGAATAATGGTTAAATAAACATAAGCTTTCGTCTTCCAGACTAAAGCCTTTAAAAACTAAGATGTAAATCCGCGAGATGGAAATATATACAAAATGGAAGTGTGAAAAAATTGTAAAAACGATAAAAGGGAAAAAATGCGCTAATCTAAAAGAATAGAGTATTGTTTTGGCAATTGTTGGCTTCATTAGTGTATTCGGTAGATTACAAGCACGGTTTAATTAGGTAGTACTGGGTCTACCCTCCTAAACCGTGCTTGTAATCTACCGAACACTTTGGAAGGGAAATCGTCTGAAGTTAATCACGTCACTAACGCCCTTCTTGCCAACGGCTATCCACCTGCCGTCATCTCTAAAATATTAAAAAAGAAAAAACCTTCCCCGGAGCTTATTCCTTCATCGGAAGAATTGCTAGGCTTGTTTTTCAATCTGATTGAAAATAAATCCACCGCTATGGCCTGCCTTCCTTATTTTCGTGGTGTCACAGGACGCCTCACACGTCTTCTTCGAAAGAATGGAATTAACGTTGTTACTAGACCTCACAAGACTTTACAACAAGAATTCCCATCCCCCAAGTTTAGGCCTCCTATTGAACTTCAGACCAATGTGGTGTATAAAATCCCTTGCGCCGATTGTTGCTGGAACTACATTGGTGATACCGGAAGGTGTTTTTCAACAAGGAAAAAGGAACACATTCGTAATGTTAAACTACGTAAAAGTGGCTCTAATATTGCAGCTCACGCTTGGCGTAACAATCACTCTATTGATTTCAACAATGCCAGAGTAATTGACAAGGGAAACTTTCGAATCCGAAAAACTTTGGAATCTTGGCACACCGCTAACACTAATGAAGCCGACCATAACTCCAAGCCTTTGCCAAAACAGTACTCTATTCTTTTAGATTAGCGCATTTTTTCCTTTTTATCGTTTTTACAATTTTTTCACACTTCCATTTTGTATATATTTCCATCTCGCGGATTTACATCTTAGTTTTTAAAGGCTTTAGTCTGGAAGCCGAAAGCTTACGTTTATATATATATATATATATATATATATATATATATATATATATATATATATATAGATGTATAATTTTTAACCAAAGAACGCTTTTTTACATGAATATGAATCCAAGTTCTCCTTTGCAAGAATCGAACCCACGACCTTCCTATTACAAGTGCGGATGCTTGTACCTCGATTGTTGCACTCGGAAATAACAAAATGATAATAAATGTCATAAATATCTTTGTTTTTTGGCCATTTCATTTTCAGTAGAAATAAGACGCCCACGGCGGAAATAAACATAGTGAACAAACCTCGCATTATAAACCATATACTGTATTTTGAAAACTTGACGTTTCGTATGTAGCAACATACATTATCAGAAGCCGTAAGAAATTCTGTAGCGAATCGTTTTAAATTGTTTGAATTACAGAATGCACAAAGACTATTTTCCAGAAATCCCATTGTGTTCCAAAACTTGCGAAAGAATTTTGTTTACATAAACTGTTTAAACTGAAAAAAGCAAAAAAAAAAGAAACATCCACGACACGAATTACGGCCTTGTTTACATAGGGATGGATTGTATTTCCAAAAGATCTGGAAAGAAGCAGACTAACAACAATTTTTATAAAAATAACGACACATTTGAAACTAAATTTACAAGACATGTTTCGGTTGTTCGACTACCATCTTCAGTTGAAAGTGGAATTAAATTTAAAGTACATTTGAATTTATAATATAATGCTAAACAAAGATAAATAACAAATGAATTAAGGGGGTGGTTTCTAAAGAAACTGTGGTGCTGCGTCGGTGGGGAAGTAGTATACAAAAATTTGGTTTTATCAACAGAGTTGACAATGTAAATTGGCCATCGTACAGAGACGTTTCGAGCGTTAGCCCTTCGTCAGAGCGAATCGAGGAATTGTGGGTTACGTGTAGTTTTTATAGTAGAGTAGGAGCTACGCTATTGGTGGTAACATGGCAACGTGAAAAATAGGAATATATTAGTTAAATGAAAAGCGTTCGTTAATACCGTGAGGATTAAGGGTGCCGATTTGAAAGATGAATTTTTGTTCCAGATTCTTGCGGCTTTCCGTCATACCTAGATGTAGGGAAAGGCCGCAGATAGCCATGTGTTTTTTGGAGTAGTTAGGCAGATTAAAATGGCGAGCGACTGGCTAGCTTGGATGCATCCTTGTCATTCTTCTCAACATCGCGAAGGTGTTCGCGGAATCGGTCACCTAGTCGTCTACCTGTCTCACCAATGTATAATTTATTACATAACGTACAGGTTATGCAATAAATGACATTTGCGGAGGTACATGTGAAACAATCGGTGATCTTAACAGACCCAACAACCCAGGTCGCCCTATCGTTTCTGCCTGTAGTTGCCCCACCGAACTCATTTCTAGCTACTTAGACAGGATTATGACGCCTATCGTCAAATCTTTGCCATCATACATTAAAGACATTACACACGCACTAAAAATTTTCCGCGATTTCAATTTCTCCGGCCAAGACAAACTTATTTTCACCATGGACATTACATCTCTATACACAGTCATTCCAAATAGCGAAGGTCTTCAAGCACTTAAACACTTTTTCGATCAACGCACTGTCAAAGAACCTAGCTCGGAAACGCTCCTCCGCCTTGCCGAACTAGTTTTAACGCTTAACTGTTTTTCATTCGCCGGCAACTATTACAAGCAAATTAATGGTGTAGCGATGGGCACAAGAATGGGACCTAGCTATGCCAATCTTTTTGTAGGATATGCTGAACACCAATTTTTTAATCAGCACAACGGCCCCAAACCTGAACTCTACGACCCCTACATCGACGACTGCATCGGCACTATTTCATCCAGCAGAGAAGAACTCGATCATTTTATAACTTCCGTGAATTCTCTTCATCCGGCTCTTAAATATACCTGGGAAATTTCGGAAACTTCATTGGCTTTCCTAGATATCAAAGTTTCTATTAGTGGCAACTTGCTATGTACTAGTGTGCACTACAAACCTACAGATTCACACAGTTATTTGTTGTATTCATCGTCACATCCATCACATGTCAAGAACTCCATTCCTTATTCTAAATTTCTTAGACTTCGACGTCTATGTAGTGATGACTCCGATTTTTCCAGCAAATCAGAGATGTGCCAGTTCTTCGAAAAACGTGGCTATCCTGTCTATGTGGTCAAAGCGGGCCATCATCGCGCCCAACAATTTGATCGACAGTCATCACTACAAACGTCACAAAAAGATAAGAATGGCAGAATTCCATTCACCCTCACTTTCCATCCTCATAATCCCGCAGTCAAAAGTATCATTCTTAATAATTTTAAATTACTCCAAAATGATCCCGAGACTGGTAGAATCTTTTCGCAACCTCCACTTATTTCATTCAAACGCGACAAAAACGTAGGGAACTTTTTAGTTAGAAGCGCGCTCAAAACTAACGAGCAACCCGGCACTTTCAAATGCGCGCGCTCACGATGCAAAACTTGTCTTTTCATTGTTAACACTAGCAAGATATCGGGACCTAAGCGATCTGTTAAGATCACCGATCGTTTCACATGTACCTCCGCAAATGTCATTTATTGCATAACCTGTACGTT
>OX421453.1:4625105-4642605 GCA_949126865.1 Montipora capitata
CGAAGCAAAACGGCTTTCAAAGTCCAGCAATAAACAAATAAACATAAGATCTAATTAATTAATGGTTAATTTTGTTGTCCTTGAAGACACCTTGCAGCAGCTGGCCTTGTAAGAACAATGGCACCTGTGCGACCCTCTACGCAGAGAACAATTATTTGTGTGTCTGCAAAGAAGGATTCACGGGAAAACACTGTGAAAACGGTAACAACCATGAGATTTTTGTTTTTATTTTGTCCTAACTTCATCGTCTAAGTGCTCATAAATAGTGTAAAGAGCTCATATGATAATGTGCTTATTGACTGAATTTAGGTCGGGCCGGACCGGAAAATATTTGGCCCTCAGTCGTGGCGCACGGACCTCGCTGCGCTCGGTCCGTACGCCATGACCTCGGGCAAAATATTTTCTCGTCCGGCCCTCCCACTCAGTCAATAAGTACATAGTATCAGAGCTGCCATTGCAGATATCGACCGGTTGACTTGGTTGGTGGAGCATTGGACTTCGGTGCGGGAGGTCGCGGGTTCGTCCGGCCGGATTAACACATCTGCAAGCTGTTAGGTTTTCAAGTCTTCTCGGATGTGGACGATAGCCCCATTTA
This sequence comes from Montipora capitata, assembly GCA_949126865.1. Taxonomy (NCBI): domain Eukaryota; kingdom Metazoa; phylum Cnidaria; class Anthozoa; order Scleractinia; family Acroporidae; genus Montipora; species Montipora capitata. The sequence goes on from OX421453.1 coordinate 4,625,701, forward strand.
GTTTAGGCTGTGAGAGGCTACAGAACCTGACGCACTGTTTGCTTAGAGCAGGACGCAAAAGTTACAGTTTTGAAACGAGGAAAAGGAGAAATTATATATGAATCTCATTCTGAAGTGTAGGGTAAATCTAGGCGGATGTTATGTTGAAGTCGAGGAGAGGGGGACTGGGGACATGTCATCAATATCATGCATTTCTGTAATAATAATAATAATAATAAGAATAAGAATAAGAATAAGAATAAGAATAAGAACAAGAATAAGAATAAGAATAAGAATAAGAATAATGATGATGATGATGATGATAATTGCATTGCATGTCTATCTGGATCCAGCCTCGTTTGAGTGATGATGTTGTCTTCTTTTTTCGTGAAAATATTGCTATGATCAAGTAACATAACCAATGTCTGGTGTGGTTATTTTTTATCCTAAGTCGTAGTCTTAGGCTAAGTCAATGTTTCAGCACGAAGAAAAAAGCTTGACATCAGGCTGTATTTTTGGAGGGCCTTAAAAAGAACAACAATAAAAGCACCACCAACCCGGTTTACCCGGTGTGGCCAACACATCACGCATGCGCACAACCATTTTCACCCGGTTAATTAGCAGCCATGGACAGCTGTTTCGACCTTTTGGGCCTCATCAGCATGGCGTAGCTAACATACCAGGCGGGTAATGTGATCCACTTTCCCACACGCTTGCCGTGGGAGAACAGTTTTGCTATTCCCAACCCAGCTTACCACATGTATGGCATGTGAAGCTCCCACATAAATGGGTGCTAAACATTTCTTTTGGTATTATGTTAGTATGAGTGATGTCTTGGCCACACCGGGTTGGTGTGAGAGTATGTCACCTTGCTTTTATTGTTGTTTTTAAACAGAACAATACCTAAATAAGCGACACAAGTGGTAAATATTCCTGAAATTGATAATTTCATCTGATTTATAGGGATATCATGCGCTGGACTATTGAAAAGAAACCGTAAAGCAACTGACGGAAAATATACGATATCGGCGGGTTCCTCTGCATTTCAGGTAAGAGACAACTAACAACTTATTTCAACTTTTTGTCACAAAGTAAAAAGCCTGGAATTGATCGGGAAGTAGATTGAAGCATTTAGCTTTTTGAACTCCGTTGGCTTTCTCCGTTGAGACAAACCTGGAACCCAGGATAAGTTTGATAGTCTCCGTTGAGACAAACTTGGAACCCAGGATAAGATTGATAGTACAAATGCTGTACTAAGGTAAAATTGGTAATTAGTGGGTTAAAACAGTGTAACTTCCACGGCTGTGTCGAAAAAATTAGATGGGGACGCGGGAACAGGGGACGTCGGGACTCAGGGAATCGGGGATGCGGTGACACAATTTCAGAAATGGGAGAACATCCTAACTCAAAAAGGAAGTTAAATTGCTCATGTTGTTTTGCAAAAACCATTATCATCTGTATGCTTTTCAAGTACCAGCTAAATACACACCGAAATTCAAAAATTGGATTCTCGAAAAGTCATTCTCGCCACCCGCCACAGAATTTACTGTAAAACAAAGCGGCATAAGACTTGTAATAGCCCATTGTTCTGAGACTGTAGCTGAAATTAAATTTCACGTTGCAGCGTTTGTTGTTGTTGTTGTTGTTGTTGTTGTTTTTGCACAAAAACTTGAGCCTTATGACTTCTTCTCCGTAATTGATGTTTGAATACCGTCCCAATGTCGTTGTTGGCGGCATTGTGAGTGCATCTTTCCTGGCGCTTGTTCAATTTGTTACCTTCGATGAAAAATTCGGGTTGTTACCGTTAAAATATTCAAATTTTCGTCATCACAGGACCAGAAGCTAAGTAACTCTTGACTTCAGTGTGTTAAGGCTTGACTAAGCACATAAATTGGCATATTTTTGTTTTACGAGGAAGTATTTATCCAATTGACGTTAACTTAAAATCTGCATGCTTAGCTTTCTACTCGCTCTTTCATCTGAAATGTACCACGTGATTTTTTGACGGCGAAATACACACATGCATACATCATACATACATCCTTTATTTGATAAATCAGGTTGAATAAATGGCAGCTAATGCTGATGTGGACCTGCTATCTACTTTACATTAAGTGAAATAACATCTAAAAATATATCCCCCGGTAAATAATTATAAAACAAATAATACATAACTAAATAGATAGGCGTAAGATGAAAAATAGATATATTAATTACAATTAAGATAACTTAGACAATGCATTAAAAGATAAAGGATGACTAATCAAAGTAACTAGTGATAAACTAGATATCAATAATACATAAATTCATCAATGATATTATTACGGTAGTTGCAATCGAGTTCGTGCCGAAAGTAATTTTGTCAATGCGTTTAGAGGATTTCTTAATGCTAGCCTTGAAAGAGGAGTAGCTGGGCTTAGACTTTAACTCAAATTAACTGGCCAGGTAAGCAGTTCCAAACAATGCTAGCACGATGAGTGAAAGAATAATGTAAGGCTTTGGATTTAGAAAACACAAGTTCCAATCGTTAATTATCTCTTAAATTGTATGAAGCTTCGTGCTTTGTAAATAAATTGTTGATGTCATTAGGAGCTTAGTTATGAAAAGCCTGGTATGCAATACAGGCAAGTCTTTTCTTATGAATGTAATGTATAGATGACCATTTTGCCATGATGAAAACTTCATGTTTTGCGGTAGATATACTGATATTGTTATTAAAAACAATTTAAGTATTTTATCGGAAACAAGGATGGAAAGTCATCTTATATCAATGTGTTTTGTTCCTTGCTCTAGTACTCCTATCGAGGCTTTATCATTCTGCCTTTTAATCATATCCCCATCTAATGAGAAACGGTAAATTAAAATTAAAAGAAAAAACAGGTCAAGTTACATAGTAAGTGTCCATAGAAGTCACAATGAAAATGAACGATGCCACATTAATAGGTATAATTATACGTTAATGGTTGTTTTAAGTAGTTTAAAGCAAAAAGTTGTCGGAATGCTTTGGGGTAAACGTTCCCCAATGTCAAAAACCAGCGCTATGACGTCATTAGTCAAGAAATGTCACGTGACATAGACAATTACGAGTGAAATGCGTAATTAAAAATGATAAGGTTAGGATGCAGAAAATGGAAGTATATACTCAATATACTTGGGGAATTGTAAAATGATCTGAGAAATGGTCATACCAAAGTTTCTTTCATGTTGCCTATGTCAAATAAATAAGGACTCAATGCAAAAAATGTTGCCCCTTTCGTTCTACCTAAGTTACTCCACTGTGTAATTTGATGTTAGTATAATTAATGAAAGTCACCTTTTTATGAAGACGAGTAATAAACTATACTATATATATTTACTATACCTTTGTTTCGCATCGTACAAACGAGAAAAATAAAACCGGAGTACAACGCAGTTACGATCAAAAGACGAGGATTTTGTGAAATACGATGAAAAGTTGAACAAATGGTAAAAATGCGTAGCCACGTTCCCGAGTCCCCACGTCCCCACATCCCACTTTTCGACACAGCCAAGTTGGCTACGGCTAGCAAACCCACCAGCGTGTTTATAGTTACTAAAACCTCGAACGGGCTTTATTTCGAACTGTTAACTGCCTTCAGTTGGTAGCGAGACAAAGGACTGCAAACGATTTACACAAAATTGTATAAAGCTGCGCTGCTCTGAAAAGCCTACAGAATAAAACTGCTCGGGGTGAAGAAATTTGGGTTGTAAACGAAACGAAAATACTGGTACAGCTGAAACGAAACGGATAAATTATACCAAATTACTTAACTAAAGCCCTGGCCAAACTATCGAACCACGTTGGATCCAACATGCAACATTGTTGGATGTAAATGTTGAGGTAGTGGCAAAACACTATCCAACATTGCTTCACGAAACTGATTCAAGTTCAAGTTGGCGCTAAATTTTATAAATACGACGCTAACACTGAAACGAAAACCGCTCGTAGCGCTTGTGTTACTGGGGCTGTTTGAGGAGGGAAATGACTGATTCCACCGAGGAAAGTCCATAAAATGGTTAAGAAAACGTGTAAAAAAGCGTATGTTCACTGAAAGATACATCTGCGTTTAGGAGGTGATGAGAATGAGCTCAGATCAATTCGCAGAAAATTCTAATGCTATCAAACTAGAAATCTCCAAACAGAGTGATAGTGATTAAGGGGACTAAAAGTGCCCCAAAGACATGGCCTTGCTTCATACTCGCTGATCAAGGTTTCTGGGTGTTAAGTTCATCAACTTCCAAGACATTCCCTTTATCCTAGTTCGCCATCTTTGTTTAGTGCTGGAAACGTAGGCATGAAAATAATATATCGATTCGTGATTGGCTAGCAGCGCGAACGTGACTCGATTCGGGACACAACTTTGTTGGAAGAGCGGCCAAACACTGCAACATTGTTGCGTCGAGCAGAATTGTTGGTCGCAATGTTTGATCAAAAGCAAACTTCATCCAACACTTGATCGAACAAAAAATGTTGGACGAATATCTTCCAACTTGCGAGGCCAAACGGTCGAACAATGTTGGATCGAGCAAAGTTGGAGCGTTGAATCCAACTTTGTTCGATAGTTACCATGGAAATAAATTCTGCTCGCACGACGAACTAACGAAGGCATTCCTGCACAAAACTGAAGTACAACGAATTCGAAGCTTATCAACGAGCGTTGAATTATCTGAAAACAGGCGTTCAGCCTGTTCTTCACAATTAGGTCAAGGCCAAAAACAGGTTTTTGACAGCCCATTTTACCTACAATGCAAAGATGGCTGTAAATACATCGATTTGTGTGGAGTCTAAGCAAAGAAAATATCAGTTTAAAAAAAAACGATGTTATTTCCATGGCGTAATTTGTATAGTAGTGCTTAATTTTTAACGGAAAAGAAAAGGCCTTATAGTTAGTAGTAGAAAGATGCAAGACGTATGAGATATGTTTATCTATTTTTTAGAAGCGTATTCATTGTTACATAACAGGCCCGGGTTGTTAGAAGCATTGTTAGCGCTAACCAGCGTTAAATACCATGGAAACCTATAGGTTTTGATACCTCTTAACCAACGGTTAGCGCTAACTAGGCTTCGAGCAACCGGCCCCTGATCGACAAGTTGCTTCTTTTAATGGCAATAACATGAAGTTCTTAAATTTCTCCTTTCTAAGACGTATTGTGACATGACAACTTCTGGGCAAGCTTGGACTCTTATTGCTCGATTTTCCAACAATGATTCCAAAAACTGGATGCATGATAGTGGAGAATGGTGGTATGACAAGAATATTGAGTTTGGAGAAACAGCTGATCCATCTAGCAACACTGACATGATATCGCAAGCATTTTGGCTGGTCAGCGGTCAGGAGTTCAAGATCACGCGCAGTGATGACCCTAAACATACCGCTCTGTTGCGGACCACAGGTGACTGTCTTGGTGGACGGACATTCAGGGCGAAAATGACTAGTTATGGTGACTTCAGACATGGTACAGTGTGGGCATCCGATCGATGCTTGGGAAATTGTAATATTCAATATGGCGGCCAGCATAACACAACGGATGGTTTCAAGCAAGCTGCATGCAATGGTAAAATTCAAAATGCGACTCAAATCGGCTTCTGGTGCGACTGGAGCGGCGGTGATGGAGCAGTACTGATGATTGGTGGAGGGGGGTCGACATGCGAACGAGCGGATCACGGAGTTGGAATAACAGAGGCTAATCAAGCTTCCTTCGTTGAACAGAGTATTTCTGAGCCGAACCACGACTTTGGCAACGAAGCTGGCGGCAGTTCTGGCAAAGCGAAGAGCTACTCATTGAACCTCTGGATACATTAGGTATACAACATGAAGATCATGTTACTGCACTTTTCAATAACATGCAGACTCTTAAATTCAAAGGTCAACCGACACCCTAGGGATTTTTAGTTTAGGCGTATAACAGTATGAAAATTAAGGGAATCTTATCTTATTTGTAAACACACGACCCCATAAGCTTATAGCTTTAAACATTATCGTGTTTAAATAAAGGTATATCTATCTATCTATCTATCTATCTATCTATCTATCTATCTATCTATCTATCTAAATGCGTTTTTCGCTACCGTCAATCAAATGTTCGGCGGCTCCTCCCAGCTTCCGACTATGTTGACTGAACTGAGCCCAACGATGTGATTTGATTACTGCGCGCTCGACAGTAGTCGGCAGGTCGGAGGAGCCGTCGAACATTTGATTGACGGTAGCGAAAAACGCATTTGTCGGTTGACCTTTGAATTAAAGAATCCGCCTGTTATTGAAAGGCACAGTAACGAATTCGTAATCCAGGTACAATGTTCGTTTAATTATGTTCTTGAGGAATAAGACTTTGGCAATGAAGCTTCGCTCAGTGCGGCGAGGAGCTACTCATTGAAGCTCTGGATTCATTAGGTATCCAGCATGCAGAAATTCTTAAAGAATTCGTAACCTACAATTTTTGTGGAGAACGCATCTGCGAGAAAGGCCAGCTAAGAGGGACACAATTTTACCTTAATTGTCTAATCTCCTTGTTTGCGGATCCAAAAAACCATTGGGTTTCAAATTTCTGTTATGCCCGCAGTTTAGTATTCCTGAGCCCTTCGTAACGATTCTCAAATTCACTGAAAAGGAGCCTGCAATGACTAAGAGGAGATTAATTAACATGGCTCAAACAGTTTCAACAATTTGGAGGGATTGTCTTATCGTAAGAATTAACTCTACAACACTATTTCACGTAACGCTTAAAAAGATGGGCTCATCGATGTGACGTAATAGGTTACCATGGCAACAAAAGAGTCCTTTAAAAACGCCCTTTCTGTTTTCTTTAAATGCTTTATATCTCAAATCGAACTCCGTGACCCCCATTTTTTATTGTTGGAAAGTGATTAGCAAGCTAAGATAAAACTCTGTACAGAGTTTTACAAAAATCTCTGAAGCGATCAGAGCCACCTTAAAAATTTCAAATTGTGAAAGTGCAAAAATAAAAATAAAAATAGGTCTAGGGCAATTTGACATAGCTTTACAGCAGTTTTCAAATGACTGTCGAAAGTAATTTCGCGATTGCAATTGCTACGCTTAGTGATTGGTTTAAAAATCTCGCACCAGTTTATCAACCAATGAAAAGGAAGACCAAAAGCAATCGCGACTTGCACGCACGATTTTTCCTGCGCTTTGAGCAAGTTTCATGGAATTGCTAAGAATTTGGCTTGGTTCATTGCGCTGTTTGTACCTGCGGTGATTGGTCGAAGTAATTACTTTGGTATTCGTTTTACGACACTCAATTGAAATCGGCTCTAGAAATTATGTATTTAGAAGAGGATTAAGCAAATCGTTAAAAGGTAAGTTACGATTTAAAGGGAAACTGTCACGAGAAGCGCATGCGCTAGCGTCTTGTGAAAACTTGAAAAGTGTTGGGTTAACTTTTTTCAAGTTGAATAGACAAATTCAAAATGGTGTCCACTGAGGAGGGCCATGGTGGACAAGGGAGAAACTCCGGCGAATATACGTGACTCACGCGTGAATCCATGATGGCGGCTAGAATTTTCTGTGGGCTCCAGAGCAAACAAACTGGAGCATGCGCAGCTCATGACAGTGCCCCTTTAAGAATGGTTGTTCAATCCATTGCTGCAAATATCGAAATCAAGGAATCACTCTGTGCAATAACAACAGGCGCAAACAGTCTGTCATTTCGAAAGTAAAACAATAACCGCTGAATTTAATGTTGCTTACTCGAGAGTACTTATGACTGGTAACCTTGCTGCAATCCCTTAATACTATGTATCCTTTGGTAAATAGATGGAAAAAGGTTCAGATTTGAGTCGTCATCAAACAAGGAATAACTGGTGGGGGCTTAGCAAAACAAATTTAAATCAAAGTTGGATACTACTACTACTACTACTACTACTACCACTACCACTACCACTGCTGCTGCTGCTGCTGCTGCTGCTGCTACTACTACTGCTACTGCTACTGCTACTCCTGCATTCGTCGTCGTCGTCGTCACAGCAGCAGCATTCATAGCAGTCCATTTCTTCATAGCATTCACGGCCAACTGTGCAGTGCATGAGGACATCACGCCGCAACAGTGTAATTGCGAGTTCTTCATTAAAGGTGTATTGATTGTGTCTGGTGTCTTGCAAATTACGCTAATGATTCAGTTTTGTTTTTCTCATCTATTCTGTAGTATATGATTATCTGTTTGGTCTTCTTGGGATGGGAAGCCAATATGATATTCATAGTTGCCTGTAGTCTACGTTTAAGAACACTCTTCGTAAAAAAGTAGCCAATTGAGAATGAATTTGAACGAATAATACAATACTTAGTTTGATCGAAGAGCCCATGCGCGTTTCATGCCCCGAGATGACTTCCTTTCCAAGATGATTCCCGAACAACACCCCAAAAGATCAGAAACTTTTGAAACACGCACCCCAGAACTGCATTGTTTGCAAACAGGTCATCGCAAAATCGGGTCCTTTCAAACTATGGGTTTTGGTAATAGCCAATTCTTGGTTTGCATCCACGTGATGAGACCGCCATGTTGGTGTACAAAACAACAGAAAATGTCCCCACGAGTTTTGCATAATAGAGTCAAATTCCCAAAAGAAAGGCATTGTTCTGTACACCACCATGGCCGCCATTTCTTTGTTGTGGAACACCAACATGGCCGCCGTGATGTCATTTGAAAACGCTCTATATATTGCTCATCATCATCCGGTAAATACGTCATGTATGCATCATCCTACAAAAACGCTGCTTAACACTCCCAGATCATAACTGTGACATTCTTTATTTACAAAAGCTTGGATCATGAAAATATGACTACACCCTTAATCCCACGGACAATTTCATTTGAAGGGTAGACCGATATAATTCATTGATATAATTAATTGACTTAATGATATAATTAATTGACTAAATACGCTGAAAACCACATTCGGCATTTTTTAATAGATATCCCAGCCAACATTCGTGCTGTTGACATTCAAATCTTTATGGGAAACCAAAAAACGCTTGGAGAAAAAATACTAACCTGCGTAGCATGGCGGTTTTGGTTGCTAAGTGATAAAGGCGGGCGAGGGCAGAAAAACCGCGAGGAGATTGGGGCGGGAGCAACTGAAAAACCGCCTGCACGGATGGGGGGCTTTTTTGAGTCGGTCCGTATGCCAGCGTACGGGTCGCCATGCTACGCAGGCTAAAAAAATACGAGTGAAAACAAGCAACGTTTCAAATGTGCTTTCGTCTTGATGACGTTAAAACTAAAAATCAAAGAAAATGATGCGAAAACTAGATAAAAATTTATGTGGTATCGATATCAGCCCACCCTTAATTACGAAATGAAGGTTTACACAGCACTTTTTACAGGCAAAAACGCTCGCTAAAAAAGGTTTGTACGAGGAATGTCAAGCAAGGTAAAGCGCACCATTCAAACAACCAGAATAGCATGATACACAGCAAAGCAAAAACGCGCCCCTCTGATGCAACGGTTTAAAAAAATAATTAATTTGGCCAATCGCAACAAAAGCAGACAATCGTAGGAGCCAATCAAAACTTAACAGCAAATACGTGCAGGCAAGTTCTAGTTGACTGGCTGAATGCGACGTATGATTTTATAACTGACGCCAACCACCAAGGGGAGCAATTTTGAAATCTCGGCCAAAGTACTTTCCAGATCACTTGAAAACCACTCCAATGGCTGAGGTCACACTTGGATTTTTGGTGTGGTAAAAGGTGTTAACCATGGTAACAATACAAGCTGTCCGTTAAATAGATAAAGTTTAGATAAACGCACGATTATATTAGCATATCGATTCAGGAAGTCTTACAACAGAAAGCTCTGCTTTCATCCTGCCAGCGTTGCCAACGCGACATCCTCTGGTAAACTGTGAAAAGACGGCCACATTCAAAAAGCAAACTTCCCCTTTACCAAAGTAAAAAGGTAAGTGTGGCCTCAGCCAATAGGGAGCTTAAGCACGCGCGTTTTTGAGACGCGGACGGCAACCGGAAGAGAGCATTTCGCGTCAGGACAGTGGCGTCTCCCGGATTTTTATACTAATCATTTCTAATGGAGAAAAGATACTTAGCAATGTATACGTGGTTGTGCGAAGAAAGGTTAAAAGGGAAAACAACGCACTTCCGGTTGTCGTCCGCGTCTCAAAAACGCACGTGCTTAAGCTCCCTAATATCATTGTTTGGGTTCATTAAGTTTACTAGTTCCAGTCCCCTTGGACAGTCAAGCCAAGTGCTTTAGCCGTTAACGTCACCGAAGGCCAAGTGGGCGGATCAAGTGACCCCTAGCAGGTAACCAAAAGACAAAAATAATGCGTGTACCATTTTCACCATCACCCGACTTCCCATAACAATATTTTTTCTTCTTTCACCCTCGTTCGTTATCTTACGAACTGCTGTTCGTGTTATTTGACTTGTGAGGAGCTGTTTATTATTAACGGAAAAAAGATTCTGGTACTGGGAAGATTCGAGAAGGCAAAACAAAATTATTTTGTCCTCTTATGTAAATGCAGAAATATTTACTCGAGTAAGAGGTCATAACTGGAGAGAAACGTAACTGAATGCCTTTTCACTCCTCCCATGTAATTTTTTTCTTAGTGTTCAGATCTAATGCTCGGATCTTCTTCATCTACCAGCTAGACAGATCCCAGCGTGTGGTTGGACCTTCTTTAGCCACTAGGACAGATTCCAGTGTATCGGATGTAAACTGAATGAGCAAAAATTATGGCACTAAAAATGATTCACCTTCTAGCATCTTCCGCGTGTTAGAATCTTTCTCCGCCTAACCTTAAACACTCTTTCAGTCCACTGCTCAAGTATTCTATACCTTGGTGTACATATTACTAACATTCACATCCTACTATTTCTGTAACCAGCAGAACTTACGGCCTTAACTTTAAATTATTTTTATTTGTTTACTTACGTTATGCTTGGAATGATTATGCTTTCCATGTTGAACTTTTTTCTCCATTGCTTGAAGCAAGCGAGCTTCGTTTTTTTAGTGGTGCATTAACAATTATTTCACTTGAAATTTTGTGTTCTTCAATTTAGAAGATAAGTACGACATTCTTCTTGAAAGGCTGATCAACATTCTTACGAGTTTTAACACGAAAAATATATTATTGTTAAAGAGTGAAAAAATATCTAGAGATAATTTTTTTCCAATTGTTCATATAAAGCGATTCCACTTTAACCAAACCAAGTGCAAACGAGAAATGCTCGAAAGCTGTCACTGGTGTGCAAAAATGCAACTAATTGTAAAGCGTTTAATTTAACATACCCGATCATGTGCATTCACTTCACGAACCCAATCCATGTCTGATATAGAATTACGATAGCTCGACGACAGCCGACCATACAGAACTCTAGGGGAGTGTGTTCACCACTTCAATGACATCATTGATATCTTCAACAGACCCTTCTCAAAATGGTAGCCGGTCATATAATTTCTCTATCTTCATGTTTATAAGACCTACTGGCTTCATATTTACGAATAAAAATTCTTTTGCTCGTTTCGGCATTGAAACTGCAGGATATTTTATATGAAAACCGTAATGAAAGACATCTGTAGTAGTGATGGGGAAATTACACTACTAGGGTCAGAAGTCCACGGTTTTGATTTTTCCACAATAATAATAATAATAATAATAATAATAATAATAATAATAATAATAATAATAATAATAATAATAATAATAATAACTACAACAACAACAATGTTGTTGATGTTGATGATGCTAACTAACTTGCTGGTTGCATGATGATGTCCCCTGAGCAAATGAGATTACGACAACGTCATTTGACGATGTTGACAATAACAACAATAACATGACTGGATATGGTGCATGTATGAGTAAACAATGGTTCAAATAGCCATTATGTGCGTAACATTGGCACTAATGTCAATGATGATAACACTAACGATGATGATGATGATGATGATGAACTTGACTTCTGCAATAAAAAAAGGCTTGAAATAAACCAGGTAATCGACGACTTGTTTACTAGGCAGGACACTTCTCGCAATGCAGTTTTACTATAGTTCCGCCCTCGTTTAAAGAGTTTCTTTCAAAGGTGCCATCCAAATTGTTGCCGTCAACCAACTTGTTGCTACTATGAGGAGAGGAAGCCCTACAACTGCTAGGACTTTGTACCTCAGGAACTGCATTGCACTGCTTGGTAATGCAGATCTCACCTTTCGGGTAAAAATCAATTTCACGGACGTTTTCCACAAGACTACCTTTGTCATTTTTGGCAGAGTTTGACGTGGCGCCTTCCAAAGTTTCCAAATCTTGATCTACAGCACCTGCGCTATTCCACAGCACATCATCTTGCACGATATCACTGTTACGAAATTCCTCTTTATCACGTCCTTTGTCTTCACGCCTCGACCCTTCCAATCCAAACCCGCCTTGTGTTGCTGAACAAGTTTTGCACACTTCAATAAGTCGCTTATCTATTGGTTTTATTTTGCTGTGACCAACCTCGTCTTCAGGACAGGTTTTATGATTTTTTGATTCAGCAGAGTTTGACATAGCTTCTGCCAAAGAAAGTGAATTTGGACTTTCACCTCCTGCTGCATTACATTCGTTAAATAGCATTTTGTCTTCCTGATTAATTTCATTGTTACGGACGTCCCCTTCAGCACCACCTTTGCCATGTTCTGTAGAGATTGACACTGCCTCTTGTAAAGCAGGCGTATCCTTATTTGGTGGTTCAGGGGTTCTGCCTTCCTCCACAGGACGCCCATCTTTCTCCATAATATCAATGGCACCGACACCTATGTCTTCGTCCTTTTTCGCAGAGTTTGACAAGATGTTATGCACAGCAACTTGACTTGAATAATCTGAGCTATATGTATTGTCTTCTTTAGAAAGAAGCTCATTGGCGCTATTTATTAACTTCTGACAAGCCGATTCCGCCAAGGTTTTTTTACGACTGCAAGTGTCAATAACAGCACTCTCAGTGCCAAAAGAACTGTTGTCTTTAGCACACCCTTTTTGAAGCTTTGAACTGTAAAGGTCTGAAGTTTCTCCTTTCATTACTTGTACAAAGCTATTTGAACAATCACCTCTCGATTCGGCCAATAAACATGCTTGTACTTGGTCATTTGTTGCAGCCAAAGCACTTTCACTTGGGATGACGTCTTTAGAATTTTCTGAGTCATGGCTTGTGACCAATAAACGCGGGAATTCAGGAGCCACTTCTTCTGTTATTGGTGTCATTGAGTCGTTATTTGAAGCTGGCAAAACATCATGTGAAGTTGAGGCATTCTCACAAAAATTCTGCAATATTCAGAAAATATATTTTTTATCAACCAACTACCTCAAACTTCCACGGCGGCAAATCATTTAGCCAAGCCTAAAAGCGGAGCTCCCGTGTTATTTATTCTTACAATAAGTTAACCTGGCTTGAGCCTGCGATCCAATGGAAAACCAGTACCTGGTAAGCGGTCAACTTAAAAAAAAAGCTGACCTTGATGAGGTTTAAACTTGAGCCCGCGATATGGTCACGTGATACTGGTCAGCGGATATCTTGTTTTGGCAGGTGTCAATTAACCATATTTTCTTACCCATGGTGCTCCGCGCAAACGCCTTCGGCGCGCGGAGCACCATCATGATAGACAATCGTCAAACGGATTGAATCAGTGGAAGAACAAAATCAACAGTGAGGAAGACGACTGTTTAAAACAACTGCCACACAAGCACCCATGAAAGAGTAACGATTACAAATCCAATTTAAAAAACTGGAGAGCCTTTCAGTAAAAAGATATTTTTCAAAACAATGCAATAATGATCTTGCAAGTTAACGCACTGACCAAAGAGTATGAGGTGGGTAACTTTTTAAACTCCCATTGAACTACATAACTGTAAAACGGAAACCAAGAGAACCTCTAATCCTACAAAAAAATAGTTTAAACTGAAAGAAAACAATGTATAAAATCAAATTTCTTTGAAAATTCGTCAGAGACTTAGAAAGAAAAAATCTAAATCATGAACTTGAAAATTTGAATTTCAGAATCACTTGCAGAAATGGGGATTGTCCTTATGAGATTCACACACAAAGTGACCCTTACACAATGACCGTCAAGTTATACATGAAGTTCTTCTCCTTGTGACACATTGTGACGTGTAAACAAAGTACCATGCATCTCACTAAGCAGCTGTAAACACATCGGAAATGTCCATTCTCTTAACTTGAAGCATGGATAAATTTTTTGCTGGGTAGTCATGAGAATTTGGTGTTATATCAAGATCACACCTCTTAATGGGGCAGTGTCACGCTATTTCAGTCAAACTTCAAAACACAAAAAATAATGGTTTTTGTTGCCAATAACAATTGAAGTGCACTGAAGCTATTCTTCGTTATTTGCATCCAGAGATGGAGAGGATGGAAATGGATTAAAACTTGAAAGAACTGGCCAGTTTTTTCAAGTTTGTTGTTGGTGTCCACAGAAAGTCGCCAAAAATTACAAATAGCTCTTCGTGCAATAATTATATTTCATATCTTGTCAGTGGGTTGTCAGGAATGTTGTATGTGTGAGCTTAAGGACGGTGCCTTCTATTCAGTGTTATTGCGCATACGTTCTGCGCATCTCGAGATACTCAGATTTCCTATGGCTGGTGCTTATTAATACAAAGATATTTTTGCGTGCTTCAAAACTATGCGGAGAAAGCAGAACTTAGCAAGTGATCTTGGTATCCAAAAAGAAAATTGGGGGTAACCACGCATTCTTCAGAGATAATTACAGTTCAATTTGGAAAAGAATGCCATATATTGCTTTGCATTTTAAAGCTTTTTACAAATATTTTTGATTAATTATCGTCCAAAAATGCGTGGTTACCCTAATTCTTTTTTTGGATTTCAATAACACTTGTTAAGATCTGCTTTTCCCGCATATTCAGTAAACCACGCAAAAATACCTTTGAATTAGTAGGCACAGTCCTTAAGTACTAATTTGGATTTTTACCCACTTTTGACCTAAACACAGCAATAGGCCACTTTGGAAAATACCATAATACTCTTTGTTTGTTCCCCCAAATTTTGCATAACCATTGTTTCTTGGGACTTGCAGTGGTCCCAAGAGAAAACAAAAACAATGCTTATGCAAAATTTGAGGGGACAAACAAAGAGTATTATGGTATTTTCCGAAGTGGCCTATTTAGCATGACAGTGCCCCTTTAAGCTGATAATGTTCTTCATTCTCAATACCTGTGACTGACATTTCATTGAAAATGTGAGGAGAATTTACATAACGATCACTCCCCAGAGAGAAATTAAGGCAGCACTAACTATTAATTTGCTTGTTGTTGTTGTTTTTAGGTTTGCTTTCATATGCATATCTTGAATGTGACCGAAAATGATTCGCTGAAAACACAATTTAACCCTTTGAGTTCCCTTTTGGAGGGTGATACTCACAGACCTTACTCTGTTTAACACCAGAGGATTTTCCTTGCCAATGGAGGCCACTTCTGGGGTGAATGGATTAACAACATCTATTGTAGGTCCACTCAAGAACTATGTCCCCTTTAACCCTCTCCCTCCTGTAAGAGTGATAGTTATATATTTTAAGCTGTCTAACGCCAGATGATTTTACTTGTCAATAGGCGCAACTTCAGGGGTTAAAGGTTTAATAATATTCACGAAAAAATTACTCAATTTCAATTGGTTGAGAGTAGTGCAGTTCAAGTGTAACACAGTGCAAAAAGTGTAAACACCAGTGCAAATTACACGTCGAAAATCTGGATTATGATTGGCTGATAAACAATAGGGTTTGGTCAGAACCAATCAAATCTCTTGTTTGCAAATCAAGTGGTGCCCGGGATGACGCAATTTTTCCCTGATTGCGTGATACTGGTTAACCATCTCGAATTTTTTCATGTATATCATTAACAAGTAATCACACAAGTTTTCTTGAAATTTGGAATAAAAAAGCACTTGTAAATTTTTTCAAAGACTACAAATTGCACTTGCCCTACAGACTCGTACAATTTTGGTCGTCCTTGAAAAAAACTACTTGTGCTTATTTATTCCAAATTGCACTCGACATCATGCGATTACCTATACTAATATCCTCAAATCTTAATCTTGAGAATTTTCTGAGTTTAGCATTAATATTGATTGATAGGCTTGCCTTCTTCGCCTGCAGCTCTTCAAGAACTTTTGGAAGATCAGCAACAGAACTGGGCGGTGACAAATGCAGAGCTAACAAATTTTCCACAACTTCAAGCTGCAGATTTAGCTTGCGAGGGGCCTATAAAAAAACAAAGAAGAAATAACATTATTAAAAATTATTGTACTAAATATGTCAACAATAAATAAAATTGTATCAGCAGTTCTTGATATAATAAATTCTACTATAACAATAAAGAATGGTCAAATTTGGTGACACAATATTACTCATCCCGTTTAAGAAGAAACAAAGGGTGTTACTGAAATGGCATTACTGCTCCAAACACAGGAATAATAGGAAACAGTGAAAAAAACAAATGATCAGAAGGGGCATCTCCTCTAACTACCAGACAGCACAAAAAAGTTTGAGAGGACATAGTGCATGTTGATATTGAACCCAAACGATTTTCAAAATTCAACCCCAATTTTCTCTACTTTTTCACAATGCTTTCAAAATCTCAATCTCAAGGTAACAAGCTAAAGAAACCTAAAACAATAGGGAAGATATTGGTTTCCACTCTTTTTTGTTTTATGGATGTACACGCTTGGCCTGACTACATGCTATTCATTTTAAGGATAGTGCAATGGCCTACTACTGTTATTGCCCATACGTTCTGCGCATCTTGAGATACTGGGGTTTCCTATTGGTGGTGCTTACTAATACAGGAATATTTTGCGTGGTTTAAAACTATACAGAGAAAGCAGAACCTAGTGAGTGCTCTTATCCAAAAAGAAAATTGGAGGTTTAACC
>OX421453.1:4645105-4655105 GCA_949126865.1 Montipora capitata
AAAATGAGAATAGGAAAGCCATGACTTCCACAATGTCACATAAGTGTATAATAAAATTTTCCCTTTTTTTTTTTGCTCGGGAAAATAAAATGCAGACTGGAAAAGCTGCATGTAATGTCAAGAAGTGCACACAATATCACGATAAACCCATATGGTAATACAAGTATTGTCTCTTGTATAATTTCACCTTTTCCAAGGACTGCATTCTTCATTCTACAAGAATACAATCTCCTGGTAATATTGATATTCTTCCACACTTTATTTCAAACACTCCAGTCTTTGAATCTCTCATTCTTTTCCCTGCACGACAAAACTTCACAACAATGCCATATGACATGATGTGACTGCTGTTTCCCCACAAAATTGGCCAGCATTGAAAGACATGTATTTCTGGACATACAGAACAGTGCATTTCAAAGTGTTAAGCCAATCTGGGAATTAGATGACATGGGAGAAATATTAAGTGGATATTACGGATGAGTGCCCTGATTTATTTTAGGTTTACATTATTTTTTTATTTATTTACAATAGACAAATAGAAACAGTTAACCAAGCTTATGATTCCTAGGATGGATTAAATAATTCTGCCCTGGCAAAGCTTCCAAGTCATTGAACAGCCATAGAGTTCTTGTACAATGTACATGTATGTACAGACTTGCATTTCATAAAACGTTCATTTCCTCGTCACTCAAACACCGATATTTACACATCCCTAATGATGTACATGTACATTCACATAGAGCGGTTTTCAATTGAATGTCGAAAGTAATTAGCGAATTGCTTTGGTTTATGACTACTTCACTCAGTGATTGGTTCAAAGTTCTTGCGCCATTTTTTCAACCAATCAATAGTGATACCAAAACCAATCGTGGCTCGCGGGTGCTTTGTGTCGGCTACGTGTAATTACTTCTGAGTTTTGATTGGCTTACCGGATTAATAATTGTCTCTGTCCTTTTTGATTGGCCAAAGTAACTACTTTGGTTTTGGTTTTATGACACTTCATTGAAACTCGCTCTAAAGTACTGCTATACTACTATCACTGGGGATTTCATCCATCTTTGCAAAAACTTAATAAATCCAGGTTTCTTGATTTTGAGACATAACCACCCAATAATAAACTTAGAGTGTGACCTCTGTTTGCAATATTTATAAATCTGTCACCTACTGGTACTTACAAGTGAGGTACTTACATTTCCTTAAGAATGACAAGTTTCTCATTTTTTCTCCTTGCAAGCTCCTCCCGTTGCTTTTGAGCTTTCATCTCTTTGACAGCTGCATGATACTCGTTTTTCTCCTTTTCAAGATTTTCTGTCAAGAGCTTTCTCTTGGTCCGAAGCTCAGATAGCCCTTAAAGATATTTCATAGAATAGAAAAAAATTTAGTTATAGTTAAAATAATAATTATTATGTCCACCTAAGCTTGAGGAGGAGAATGGGGTTGGCCACTGGAATGGTGATAAAGTTTTTGAATTTCAAACTGGATCCTGCGAAATTCATGTACCGGTACA
This sequence comes from Montipora capitata, assembly GCA_949126865.1. Classification (NCBI taxonomy): domain Eukaryota; kingdom Metazoa; phylum Cnidaria; class Anthozoa; order Scleractinia; family Acroporidae; genus Montipora; species Montipora capitata. Next base: position 4,646,613 of record OX421453.1, read on the forward strand.
TGTGTAGTCCATAGGACTAGGGGAGGGGAGGGGGAAAAGTCATAATGACCTTGAGCTCTGTGAGTCTCTTGCTAACCAGTACATATTAACAAAAGATAAAATGCACATTTGGGTCACACATAGGCTTTGGTTATGCCCATAAAACCTACTGACTCATGGCATTCTAAGTTGTAGTTTATCGTCATTCTCCTTGCTGAACCCTTTGACTCCCAATGGCCACTTAAAGATTTCACTCAAATTCCAGATGATTTTACTTGTCAATGGAGAGCACCTCAGGCCTTATAGCATGGCTTCTGATAGGATGCGGAAAAAAATTAAAGATTATGCGGAAATTTTTGGCCATATTATGCGGAAACATGTGTTGATTATGCGGAAATTACACTGGATTATGCGGAAACTTAAACAAGTTATAAAACTAATAATTAGGCCCGTCCAATGTATTTACATGCTTACGGTAAATCCGTAATCGAAATTGCAACCAATACAATCGCATTTGTGACTGAATTTTTGCCCTTTGTGATTAAATACATGGAGGAGTCACCAATTTGCGACCAGCTTTCACCGTTGAAATAAAAGGGTTAGCAGTTGGGATTTTGCCGCAGCTTTTGGTAAAATAAATAAAGCGATAAAAAATTATTTTGTTTCTCATCATGAATTTTGTTTCAATTTTGAGGTAATGTAGCCTGCGCTTGCAGACGTATTTCTGGTTGTCGCTTCGTCTGCGAGCGCAGGCTAGAGATAATGGAGCAAAATTGTAATGCCTTTGGAGTGCGATCCATTCCCTCGATCATTGACTTAGGGTGCGTTTGATTCACCGTATTCCGGAATAAGAATACGTGAAGTGATGAATTCAAAACGGTATGTCTGGCGTTTTGAAGCAACAAGGATAATAAAGATATGTTTAAAATAGCATTTTAGCAGGTGTTCGACATTTTTAATGTGAATCTCCATAAAAACGAAGGATTTCTAACTTGTATTCCATGTAATCCTATTCCGGAATACGGTCAATCTAACGCGCCCTTAGTTTCTTATCAGTTACGTCATTTGCTGAAGTGTAACTGTCTCTCGTCCAATGGAAAGCATTGTAGGAACAAAAACTAGTGTCCAGGCTCATTGGCGAAAAAATGCGCGGAAACTGCTTACGATCTTTCTTAGGAACTTTCATCTTGCGAACGAAATGGTGCGTTTTCTTCAATGTTCAGGAAAATAAACGTTTCAAAACAGTCAATTTCTTCGGCTTTTATGTTTTTGAGGATGTTAAGGAGCTGCTTTATCACTAATATCAGGTATTTCTTCTGTTTTTTGCGGAAAATATCGGAATTATGCGGAAGATGCGGATTTCAGTGAATTATGCGGATCCGCATCGCCGCATCCTGTCAGATGCCATGTTATAGGGTTAAGCTCCCTAGTATTGGGATGAATGACAGGGTTTGTTACTAGAAAAACTGTGATGATGCATCATTGGAGAGTGAAAATTACCTCTTCTAGCTGAATAGAGATAAACTTTGTCATCATACCAGTAATTCAGTATGCTGAGACTCATTTTCCGTTATTCTCTTAAAATGTCCATATCAATTAATTCATCTTTTTTGTTTTGGTTATTTATCTTTTTGCTTTTAATCAATTAATTAGTTTAGTAAATTACTATTTAAGACTTCTTTGTACATACATGTATTTAGATAAAAACACTACACTCCTAGAATAGAATATGCTATTTGAAGGAGAGTGTAGCCTTTACCATGATTGTAATAGTAAAATATTAATAAACTTGAACTTGAACTTGAAAAAAAAAAACCACAAAACTTGGCTTTTTCAAACGATGTTGATAAATTTTCTGTAAGCAGATATATTTAGTGCTAGCCCTTCATTAGAGTGAATTTAAGGGCAAATAATTTGTTAATTCACTCTCACAATTATTGTGGGTTGTTGGGGGTTAATATATAAGAGACGGAGGAGCTTTGCCATTATTGGAACCATGGTGACATGAATACACAAAGAAAATAATAATGAGTACGACATGCAGGTACATGTACGTCTGGTTACAGTAATCTTCTTAAGACACGCAACATCTTCTATTTCGATGGCCTCAAGAGGAAACAACAAGACAGTTTTGCTGTCTTCATTAATAAAGAAGAGTGTTTGTGAAATCACAGATTTGAACTGATGGCCACAAAAATACCCTCTTTGCAAGGGAGTTGCTACTACTCGTCTCTGCTATAGTGCTGAGCAATTCAGTATGTTGTAACAAATAATCCAGCAACGCCCCTGCAAAAAATGGAGCTTTTTGCACATGTTTACAATTCTAGGAAACCAAAAGCAAACCAGCCAAAAAAATATAGAGCACTTATTTTCTTGATAATGTTGGGTCACATGTAAAAAATCAGCTACTTTTGAAAAAACACCCATAATGTCAGTTAGGACATTTTTTCCTGGAGCCATTCAATTGTTATTAATAGAATGAAAAGCATTCAACAATTCTGTAGGGATAAAGAGTGCCTAGTTAAAAATCACTGCCTAATACAAGTCATGCATTTATTTACCCTTCTCAATTCGTTGCTATTTTCTGGATGGGTGACTATCTTCAGGAGAATACCCCGTGTGTGTGTACACCCTGGGAAGTCAGGCCTGGTGTACGTAGTGGTCACTGCCAGCACTCCTCACCTCCGCAATCACATGTGGGCTGATTCTCACTCGATCTCAACCCAACTTGAGGGTTTTTTTGCAGATACGCTGGTTATACCCCCTCATAAAAATCGACATCCAGTCAATGGGTGATATCACCATTGCGGGTGACCTAGTGTGCTATTATACCGTAGTTATCACCAGCCTTGAGCAAAGATACCTTTTTTAAGGTCTTCTTTTTGCTTTAACTGTTCAGCATGATGACTCTGACTCTCTTCCACTGTGTTGGTATCTCCTGATTCTAGTAGATTCTTTACTTCTTCTTCCCTTGCTTTCAAACGGTTCACTCTTTTAACACAATCCTAACAATCAATAACAAAAAAATACTAATCACTGTACATAGTATGAGGCATTAACACAAAGGATGTGGAAGACCTGGAAAATTAGTGACTCCCTCATAAAAAGCAGTAGCACTTTCATTTTACCATGATTTTCCATTGTTGTTAGCTACACACAACTGTCTTGATTTCCCAACATACCAATAGATTTAACATACATGTAATTATCGCAACTGAATAATTTTTATTGCTTTGCAAATATTCTGTTCTCCTACACTTTAGTTACTCTGCTTGATCAGAATACTCATATTACCCTGTGTACAGTACATGCATGGTCACTAAGCTACACTGTGAATTGTTTATCTACTGTATTTCTTCGAAAAAAGTGGGTTGTAACAATGTTTTAAAAGTCATTTGGCTCTCTTTCCTTGCTTTGTCACCTCTCTAAGATGTATTTGTTGGTAATGGCTAAATTTCAGTTTCACAAATAAATGTTTATTCTAGGTAGACTCACATCTCTTTGTCCCCTGAGTCTTGACTGTTTGTTTCGCAGCTGCTCAACGTACTGCTTAAGCTCCAAATAGTCACTAAAAGTGGGAAAAAATGCAAAAAAAAAATACCTTGAGAGAGATTTGGTCATGCCCAAAAGGAACAATGTCCCATATCAAAAGAGAGTACTCACTTGAGAGACCAGCAACCATACATAACCATGTACCATGCATAATTATATACATGTAGGTATATTTCCACAAAACAATATTTTTAAACAGTACCAAATGAATGTATATTGAAAGTTTGAGTTGAGTTCTCAAATCTCTTCAGGACTGATGCCATCAATGGGGCTTACCATGTATAATATGGGATTTGCACATATTAGTTGTTTCATGCTCTTTTTAATCAATAAGGGAAGTGAAGAGTCTCCTGTCCAGATCAGATCAAGGCCAGGCCACAACACCGGAGACTACCTTGTACCTCACAGTAGGCTTTTAGCCAGACATTGGAAACTGGCCATCCAGGAGGCTTGTGTTTCCCAAAAAAATATAAGAGATTAAATTAATTTTCCTTGAATTTCTTCCAAAAGTGCCTGTCCACAGGATGCCTGGATGCTCACTTCCTCTTTGTAAACAGAGAATGGGTTTGTCAATGTGTCACACAATTTGTTTACTAATAAAGGCTGCAAAACAGAGCCTGCAGTTCATAGTAGTTATCCTAGAAGATTGGAGTTGAAGGGAACACTCTCCCCCCCTCCCCCCCCCCACTCCAAGCACTGGTCTGGCTTGGGGTCAATCCAAAACACCTCCTACAAAGTAGCCTCTCACGATCAGGAGGAAGGAGGGGGGGGGGGGGGGGGGGGTAATATACATGTAATGGCTCCTGTTTTCTTGATTTACATGTAAATTCTCCTTTCTCATAGCTACCATCATGGCGAAGTGAATGCACTCGATATTATTCCATTCGTTTTTTAAAAAATGAACTACCAATACTGTAGTCCGGCCTGATCAGACTTAGTCTAATAACTTCTCAAAAGTTGAAATCATTTTTTAATATCAGGCTTTTGAGAGCACCACATCCTCCCACTAAGGCACTCACATCAATTCATATCTGAAGCAAAAAAATCAATAATATTCTTCCCCAATGACTTTTTTAATCTGACAGGATTGATAAAGAGTAAAATTTATATACCAGTAGTTCAAGCAGTCACACAGTAAATTTTAAAATCCTTAAAAGAATCCTTTTCTGACCAACCCAGATTGTAGCCCCATACACAGAAAGTGTTTTGGCTTGTAACTGCTTTCTCTTCTTTTCATCACTGCAATGAAAAGATTGCATAACAAGCCTAATGAAGGTTGGAAGAGGAAACCAGCCTCAAATCTTGTTACCGTACACCAAGGCTTGTCCAGGGGCTGAAGTCGCAGATCAACAAAAAATAGTTTGTTAGCTTAACAGTAACTCCAGTTCTACCTACTTGAGATTTCTTTTTGAACGCTTTAATCTATCAATTTCAGAAACTAGTCTCTTCTCCTCAACAATTTTCAGCTGTTGGGCTTGCACCTGATGCTCCAGCCTCCTGAAAATGTTACAATAAATAAGTAAATCAATGAATTTATATTACATGTATATGAAATGTCAAATATTGGAACTGTTGAGTGAATTTTTTTTTTTTTGGTTTTAGCAGCTGAAGGAAGCTGTGAAACTTAAAAGAGCACTTGCTTCTGCACAGGGACACATAGAGCAGGGAGGAAAAAAACCTTAAACACACAGTGGTTGTATCAAATGCAAATTCTGCATTTGACCATTGCATGTCAAGGCAAGGCGTAACTTGCAATCGTTGCCATTCACAGCTTCCTTGCATGATAAAAAAATATAATTATTAATATTAATAATCTTGTTGGTAGTTAAGATAATTATTTATAGTGAAGATGTACAGATCACAATTGCTTGTCTCCATCAAATGAGCTTTTACCAGAGCGATGCAGCAACGAAATGTACCAATTACAGCCGACTACCATGAAATTGTGAGTGTAATCAGTCCAATTTGCTATTTGCTGAAGACTAGAAGTAAGCAGTTGAAATGTCTTCATCTAAATTGTGGAACAAACATAGCTCCCACTCCTCCCCAATTACATCGCTGACACTAAGGACCGTGCATTCGATTGACCGTATTCCGGAATAGGAATACATGGAATACAAGTTGGAAATCCTTTGTTTTTGCGGAGATTCACTTTAAAATTGTCAAACAATTGCTTAACATATTTTTATCATCCTTGCAGCATCAAAATGCGCCATACATACCGTTTTAATCATCACTCCACATATTCTTATTCTGGAATAGGGTCAATCGAACGCGCCCTAAGTACTGGTTAGTAAAGTAATCGAATGAGTTTCAAAGGTTCACAGTGCTTGGTTTTGGCTCACAGGGTTTCTTCACCTAGAAAGGTACTAGTCTTTATTTAAGCAGGCCTTCTGACAGGGTGCAGGAAAAAAGATAAAATTGTGTGGAATTTTGGAGGCAAATTGTGTGGGAATGAACTTAAATTGTGTGGCGAATTGTGCAGGATTTCAAAAATGTTTTTGTATACAAAATATATAGGCTTGACCAATGCATGGTCGAAACATTGTTCGTTTGTTTTTTCGCTACCATAATTTTTATTCTAGATAAAAAGTCTCAAAAAACCCTTGTTGATCAAAATAGGCTACTTGAGGAATACATTTAACACTTACATCATGCCAGTTGTTATAGTGTGAGCATTTATTTGTTCGTGGTCATCTCACATATCAATTGTTCCATACCTTTCTACGTTTGTATCATTGTGAAATTCCTTCAGTAGGAATTGACATACATCATGATTTACATAGCTTGTTATTTTTCCTCGTAAAGGTTGAAGTTAGAACCTAAACAAATAATGTGCCAATGAAGTGGAACCGAGCTACAAAGAATGCCTTGTATATATTTTTTTATCAACGTTCAACAAAACTGTTTGACAAAAGCGAAAACAAAGGTTTTTTCGGAAAAGAAATGGTCTGAAAATCGCTTGAAAAGGTTCTAGAAATCTTGGCTATAAACAGGAAAACGTGTAGTTATAAAACCTCTCAGCACATCGCTCAGTATCATGCAGGATTTTGCAGATTTTTAGGAATTGTGCGTCATTAATATTGGGGGGGTTTAACCAAATTGAGTTGTCTTGCACCTGCGCACCCTGTCAGAAGCAGTGTTTATATGTTACGCTGCAAGCAAAAAGCTCCAAACTTGCAAGAGATTTCTCTACCTTTAAGCAGTGAGGTTTTCTGTCAAGAATCCTCTCAATCTCTGTCTTCAATTTTTATAAGGCCAGAATACTAAGAATTCTCTTCCAAGCCCTTTGTTTCCAAAGGAGTGCTTTCTATATGAGCTAGCTAGCAAGGTGCCTGTCACATTTAGGAGCCTGTGGACTTTCCTGACACCAATCCATTCCTTAGCTTAATGCAGCTGTTATCAACTGTTATAAAGTACAAAGTACACACCTAACAGCATCATCAATCCTTGCCTCGGATTTGTATCGTAAACCTGCTTGCAGCTTGGTACACTCATCATTCTGTGAAGTGACAGGGTATTAATACATGTATCTGGTCGCTATAACAACTGAACATACAAGTTAAACCATGGAAGCATTGGAAGCACATTTTAATGAACCACATTTGCGATTTTGGGAAAATTTATTAATTTTGTTGAAACTAGCTAAGCCATTGCATCAAGTGGAAGGGGACAACTAAGAACTTACAGGAAAAGAACATAATGCCTTACATTGTACACTCATGTTCTTCTTAGTGAATGTTCTAGCACCAAAAAAAGCCTGACTTACAGCTGTGTTTTGTTTTTGTTGTCTCACTTCCTCAGAAACCCTTTCAGCTAATCCTGGCAGGCTTTAGAACAACAATATGCTTGCAGATATAGACTGCAACATCAGGAACTCCATACCCTACTGGAACAGTGTTGGGATCTTCACAGTCCCCCAGTGTTGACAACAAGAGTGCCGAGACTGGGCCAAGAGGAGCCTTGGACCAGGCTCTGCAGTTGGAGAAAAGTGATCCAAGCGGAGGACTAGGGAAGGGAAAGGGGCTCCACGCCCCTTTTTGCTCCATAACCCCACCTGCGGAGCCTGGTCCCAGGCTAGGCCTATAGTTGAAAGTCATTACCCAAAGTTTGAGACATGCAGCAGCTCTTGTAAAGGAAAGGAAAGGAACTTTATTTAAGTGTCTAGTCATTCTAGCACTGAAGCGCTAATTGGGGACACTGTAATTAAACTGAAATTAACAATGAAAGTAAATCAATTCAAATGTTGGTTTTTGAGGACCCGGAGAAAACCTCTCGGTGCGGAGTAGAGAACCAACAAACTCAACCCACATATGACGCCAAGTCTGGGAATCGAACCCGGGCCACATTGTAACGTACAATGTGATTGGTTCAATACCTAAGCCAAAAACACAAGACTGAACAATGACTTAGACTTCAAAACAGTAGAAGCTGCTTACAATAGCAGGTTACGAGAGCTGCTGCAAATTTTTGTCAAGGAACCTTCCAGTTCCAAAAATAAGTCTGCTACATCTTCATTTCTGACTTGTCGAATGTGATTAACATTAATTAATTTCAAATACGTTGATTCATTTAAGCGGTTTCTTATTTTGAAAATGATCCAATTTGAGCTTATATTTTGTGTTAAAAGAAAACAGAGACCAGTAATTACTTAAGGACTTGAACATTAAACAAGCATAATAATAAGCTCATGTCATCAGCTTGAATCTAAACTGTCGAGTAAATGTTTGGATTATAAAATACAGTATCTGCAGCAAGAGCTGACTTAACGTCCACTGACCTTTTTCTGAACTTGCATGTTTAAGCTTTTTAGCTCCACATCAAACTGTTTTCTTTCTCGGATGACCTTTTCTCGTTGTGCACGGAGTTCACACTGTTCACCGAGCAACTTGTCTCTGGGGACGGCCTTGAAATTACCAGCTGAGCTGGACATTGTTTGCTTTTCAAGGAATTTCTTCTTAA
>OX421453.1:4667605-4670105 GCA_949126865.1 Montipora capitata
TAGCCGTTTGTACTTTCACACTGAAACCCCAGCACAGCTCCCATCGCTTTGGTTGCCCCACCGCATGTTTTAAATCCGGATTTTTATCGAACTCTGTAAGAATTGAAGCTGTTTGAATCCTTGTTGTTTGAAAAAGGACAGTTTCGTTAAGTGAGTTGCTTTTAGGCAAAGAAGTCACCACCCCGTAATTCAACTGTCCATTTTGCTGCACTGAACAAAGTAATCGAGTAATTACCCAATAACTCAATTTATTTTGACACGCATGGCTACAGTACCAATTAACAAAGACAGAGATAACGTGGATTTTGCAACCATTTAACGTTTCAATTCAGTCGGCTTAAGTCAGTATGACTGGTGTAAAAATTTCTTATTAGGATCCTTTCATTCGCTTTCGTGTACGTTATGTTTATCCTTTAGTTCACAAGCTCGTTTGTTTTGCATCTGGAAGATGTAATTTTCAATTATAACCTCTCCCTAGGGGTTATCACGCATAGCTTAACCAATGAAATCCCCGCGTCCTAATTGCTCGGAATACATGAAATTCTTTGTGCATTTCGTTGCACCGAAAAAAGACAACCGAGATTATTCAGGTATTCGAAGTAATAATTGTTGGTTTTTCGATCGATTTCCCTCGATGTACCGGTGTGACAAATAATTTGGAACATTGCAATGCATCTGGAAGCGCAAAAACAAAGCACAGATGATTTCAACGCGTACGATCGCATCCCCAAAAGGTGCAGCGACCTGCAGTCATAATAATGTGAGTTGTTGACAGATGTAAAACAGGATTGTCTTTCAAACAATCTTTATTTTATCCTTATGACTCGTTTTTTTATTATTAATATTTATTTTACCCTCAGTCTGCATTTTACCCCCGGTCTGCAGTCTGCAGTCTGCGTTTTACACTGACAGCCCAAATAACCGATTTTTCGACGGAAAATTCATCCCAGAGGATAAAACTATTCACTGGACATGTAATAAAGGTAGATATGTTCGAGCGAAAGCGAAAACAAGCGAATATTTTGACGGAAAACACAATAATGTGAGATCAAAGGAACATGTGGTGAAGACACGCAATTGCGGCATCGCTTCGACAATAATCTTACCTTTTCAGCGATTTTAACGCTTGAAATTCCATTCAATCCACCTTGTCTAGTCTTTGAATTCACTATTATCGCTGCCCTGCGAATCTTCAATGTTCTACATAACAGCACACTTGGTAAAAGACGGCTCGACGGGCGACAAATTGTTGTCGATGTCGTCGCCTGTCTTGTTCAGTATCCAATTGATTTGCCATTTTTGAGCTTCATAAGGGTATATTTTGTTCAAAGATCCACTAAAACGCCATTCGCGTTACATGACTTTCGACGCCATTAGAGGTTAAGTTAATGATTCTACTGTGTCCACCAGAGAAATGTTCGCATTTCCACTACCCTCTCGATCCTAAGAAAATACGTGCAGAAGGCTCTATGCACAAAGACACCACTTACCGGGGGAGTGACAGGCAAGACTTTTACCGACACGGAAAAAAATAAAACGGAGAAATTCTACCCATTTTCCAACTGGGATTGCCGTATTGCCATACGGCAACCCAGTAAAAAGAGAATACAAAGCGGCCTTGAAGGCCGTCGCCGCTTCAAACACGATTGCAAGCTTGTCTAATATTTTACCAACGGGTTTTCGTTGTGCATTTTGTGGTGGACCGTCTAGAAAGAGTCAGGGATCGATAGCTATATTATTGCTGTTTCTTTTCATATTCGCTTTCAAGCAAAGTAATCAGGATACTACATGTATTACGTCTATCGATGACACGGTAAAATTTGTTCATGGACACACAGAAGCGTTTATGGAAATTGCACTGACCATTGCACTGACCAGAGGATTTAAATATAACGGCAGGTACAAAACACAGGTCACACGTCATTGTTTTACCAATACAGAAAGTATCCCAAACATTCATAAAAGCTAACCTTCGTAAAAACTTTTTTTAGGCCTAATTAGGCCTAGGGTTAGCTTTTATGAATGTTTAGGATACTTTCTGTATTGGTTAAACAATGACCTGTGTTTTGTACCTGCCGTAAATATAAGCCGTGCTGATAGATGAAGGAAAGATTTCCTATATTGGTAAGAACTATTGACTTCCTGGTTATATACATAGGTTTGTAAGGAGCAGTAGAATAAAAATCTGTTGAACTCAGGAAAGTTTTGTTGTATTGGAGATTTGCTCATCTTTCCTTGCAAGGATGCAATAAAGGTGCTCACTTTCTATTCTATATTTAATTTACAAAAAGGGTATTTAAACAAATTAAATCAATCAATCAACTTTATTTGTGCATTATATACAGAATTAATTTACATCAGTATTATAATTAAATAAATATGAGAAGAGAATCATATTTTCATATGGCTATGGAAAGAATAAAAATTATGTGGTGGTAGCCAGGGTCTAGGGTAGCAATTAGCTTTTGAAGTGGTTACTACTACGTTAAGGTAAACGCAG
>OX421453.1:4680105-4687605 GCA_949126865.1 Montipora capitata
GGATGACGTTTGCCGTAAACGCGACCCTAAATCTCTGTAGTGATGACTGGAGCAAAAGCGGGAAAAAAGAAGGTTCGATCAGGAGCCGAAAGATCTATTATGGAGCTAAAGGAGACTGGTTACCTAAAGTTACATTTATTAAATCAATAACCATGCACGGAATGAGTGTTCTCCAATGTGAACCAAAACAGTTTGTGTACCATACGACCAAAACGACGGCGTTGTCAAATATGACGGACTGAGTGTTCTCCAATTTGGTCGTATGGTACACAAATTGTTTTGGTGCACATTGGAGAACACTCATTCCGTGCATGGTTGTAATTTTTGGGTACAAAAAAAAACGGGAAAGTGTCATAAAGAGAAGAAAAGAGTTTTCGTTGCCACGAAATTTGTCTCGTATGTAACTTGTTTTTAAAGGATTTATTCGGATCTCATCAAAATGTCAATATTGTTTCAAAAAAAGCTTGTGACATCAAGTCAAGTGATTGCACCTGTCAAAAAGCAAAAGTTTAAAAAGCACGTGCACAGCGATTGTACCTATATATATATATATATATGTATATCGTTTACATTATAATGCCCTAGTGGCATCCTAGTTGACGACGTAATCGTAGCGCCGTAAATATAAAGTCTCTTGTACCTGGTTCACGTGCGCTTTCAAGAGCCTTAATTAAGGTATCAAAGCGATCGACCTCGATTCTAAACGCTGATATCAATATCGGTGTTGCTCTCTCCGTGGCGTTCCATTGTATCCTGTATGGATCGTTCGGCTGCGCTGTAGCTGATGGTTAGATTTTCGTTTTCAGGGTTATTTACATAGTCTCGCATGAAATTTACAAAGGCCTGCTCCCACGCTAATGCTTTTTCAAGTCTGGTTTGATCTTTGAAATTGTTGACGACAAAGGTGATGATTAACGTTGATGCGTCTTTATAGTTAGTGCCGTTGAATTCTCTGAGAACAATGTCTGGCATCACTGGTTTTCCATAGGCACCACGGCAAGGAAGGTTCATGCGGCCATCATATGACAATGGAGATCTAAAAAAGAATCGGTAAGAGATTTTTAATAGGCCATTTCCCAGTTCAAGTCTGCCTCCTCTTCAAAGCGAGTCCAAGTGCGAAGTTTTTGTTATGAAAATTAGTTTTCATTCATATGTAAAGTAGAACTAATTACCATCACAAAAACTTCGCACTTAGACTCGCTTTGAAGAGGAGGCAGACATGAACTCGGAAATGGCCTATAAGAATGACTTCTGGGTGAATGGAATTCAAAATGTCGTCATAAAATGAAGTAACTTCAATCTTTGGAACATTAATAATTACTTTCTTCACTGGCTGATCTCTAGACCTCTACCAGTAACCGTAGCGCATTCTTATCATTGCTACTGACTTAGTAAAACGAAATGAGTGCATGAAAATGTTTTTGTTTTTTTTACGGTATCACTCGCAGCTAATTATATTTCATACCAATTCTCTTACAACTCCACTTGGAAAAGAAAACACTGAAGGGCCTGGAAGGGAGAGGTGGATGGTGTTTTTCCCATCCCTTTTTTTGCGCTTCCAGATCTCACCGACCTCCACCTCTGAGTCTGAGAACCTGGAACAGGGTAGTTGTTCATTGAAGCCTACAGGAAGCGAAAGTTCTTCGAACGCAAAAGAAGGTGTGGGTTGCGACTGACGAAGTTGAAGAGGAGGCAGCTAAGAGCGAGAGCGTTGTGTATGCAGAAAAAATCTCGAGGCTCCAGAGAAAATGTTATGTGAGGTAGGAGAACAAAGGCCGCTTATCATGTGACTACAAGAACCAATGAAAGCGCGCCTTTTGATGTGTGATGTCATTAGACAGACATCGTTCACGTGGACATTTATGATCCAGTATAAACCCCTGCTTTTTTCCCGTTGTGTACACTTGCTTTGAGTGTTCTTTAATATTTATTTTCGAAACAGCGTGTTCTATGTTGAGTGAACGAGCTCAAGACTGAACTAGCGTACGTGTTCTTATCGGCCGCTGTTGTCAATTTCGGCACGAGTGACCAGTTTGTTTTGCGTTTTTTGACTATTGAGTCGTGAACAACTTAATTTGAATGGGAACGACCCGCATTGAATAAACAACTGAAACATCTTAATTTAACACTCTTACTTTACTTACTATTTGTATTCAACATTTTTTTTTACAGTTTTGTACTCGCACCTCTTATTTTCCCACTCCGTTGTATCCTTTTAGTATCATGTAACCTTTTTTCACTGATTTGTAGCTATTATTCTACAGTTTGTAATTTACACCTACTTGTTACCTACTTTATATAAAGTCACTTATTTGTAAACATCCCTCAACTGAAGATGGATACTGAGTATCCGAAACATGTCTTGCAAATTTAAAAGTTGTGTCGTGTTTTTTTTTAATGTTTGAGATAACATTGTCTGTAACGTACACAATTAAACCATCAATTTGACATGTATATTGATTGCCTTGTTGGCACTTAGCGATAGCTACTACTCGTTTCTTTGTTGCATTATATAACAATCAGCCACCCTTGCTTGGTCCCGCTTCTTATCACACTTGAAAAATCACCAGCTCCTGCAATCACCTTATCACTCTTAAGCCGTGTTCACATTAGGCCTCGATTATGATTGAATTATAATCGAATTAAATATGAAATGGATTCACATCAACTAATTACAGTCCCTAATTATAATTGGATGATACTTACGTCAAACAACCTCAAGCTTAATTAAGGGAGTTGTTTGAAGTAATTGCAGTGCGTAATTGAACAGAATCAATGGCGAACGCGTGGTGGTATGAGCAGACGAACTTCAAATCGCTTCATGGAGCGATGATTTGGATTCGTCTTCTTCTATTCTCGGAAGTTCTCCTTGGTTCTCTTCTCGCCTCAAGCATGGTGATGATAATCGTGTGATGGCAGCCACGCGATACGGCGCCATTTTGTCTCACACTGCGAGGTTATCTTGCCTATTGTATTTGAGTTTTCGCATGTGTGAACAGAACCATAATTGAATAAAATTGAATGGAGTATGGTAGCCTGAATTATGCTTCAGTTGATCATAATCAAAGTTGAGTGTGAACACGGCTTTAGACGGAAACTCTTCTCTACAGCGCTTGGAAAACCCAGCAGAATACCTCCTTTGTTTCTGCTAACAAACTCAGAATAAAGCAAGTTTTCTTTACCTTGTGCAAAGCAAGATATGATCATGGAAATCATAAGCCTTGAAGTCGTAGGACAACGTCTCATTATTGCACATGTATCCCAAGCTGGTAAGACACTTGTTCAGTCTTGTGTTATTGTTCTGAAAGTACTGAAAGATGCTCGGAATGGTACATTCATGTTTTTGTGGAGCTAGTGGCTGGTAACAGATGTCTTCCAGTGTGATGTGGCCTGAACCAAATGGCACCCTCATGTTAGAAATCTGGTTCTGAAGGTGAAGAGCCTAAAAAGAAAAACATGCTTGTCGCCAAATATAACAATGTTTCATACGCTTCCGATGATATTCATGGCAAATAAGGAACTTTTATAATGAATGTTATTTAAGTGTCAACTGTATAGCAATGGGGAGCTAATTGGGAACATTGCACAAGTGCACCCAACGAGCAAATAAAGCCAAAAGCCTTTGAGAGGCACTTCTAGGCTCCTTATAATCAGGGGCACCCAACGATGATAATCTTCGGTGAAATATGCGTTCGGGAGAGTCAAACTGTTTGAAGAATTTCGGGTCTACGTTGCCAAACAGCTATAGATTTCTTTACTAAAACATCGCCTAAAAGATTCGCAATTGGAAGGAAAAAGTAGGCCTTTACATTTTCGGAAGGGATATTTGTGCAATTTTTGGCACTTATTTTCCCTGCCTGCCAGTTGCCAATCTTTTAGGAGATGTTTTAGTAGAGAAATCTGTAGCTGTTTTGCAACGTAGAGCCGAAATTCATAGAAGTTACAGTTTGACTCTCCCGAACACATATTTCACCGAAGATTATCGTTGGGTGCCCTGACTGTACAGAAATCAAATGAAATTAAATTAGGGCAAGACACGTAAATCCATAAACTGGATAAGTTTGACTGAGCACATGATGACTGGCACCAGGAATGACTTGGTTACCTTACCTTTTCGCGCCAACCTCCTTTCTTCCCAACATATTGAAAACATTCCCATAAACCATCTCTTCCATAGCTAGTTTCATTTCCCCGCGGGAGGTTAACCCCCTCCTTCCTGCCTTACAGTGAGAGTTACAGATCGCCAGACGATTATAGTTAGGGTTAGCTTGGTGTGTGAATGGGTTAATTTGTCGAGGTTTTCGTCTAACCCGAATGTTGGTCGCCCGACTTGTATATTCGCCTTCCAGTGAGCGAGACAATGGCACTACACGTGCGTTCTGAAGTTTTGTACATTCCTTTCGCTTTCTCTGCAGTTCTGAGAAGTGAAATGACTGAGCTGGGATGACGCAGACTAATATGGCGCTGGTTTGATTCCCAGACTTGGCGTCACATGGTTAAGTTTGCTGGTTCTTTACTCTGCTCCGAGTGGGTTTTCTCCGGGAACTTCGGTTTTCCTCTCTCCTCAAAAACCATTTCATATGATTTGGTTTGATTTCTGTTAAGTGTCCCCCATCAGTGCCCCAACGCTAAATACAGTTGACACTTAATTAAATTTCATGATTATTCACGTTATATGGAAAATATGAGCGCAAAACTGCAAATCCTGGTTTGTTGCATTGTCAACACCGCTCCTTCCGGTTCAGTATTTCCTGAATGGTTCGGCTAGCATGTAGAAGTTAATTAAAAAGGAATAAAAACAAACACGTTTAAAAAAAATGGCGCAAATTTGTAATTGAAGTGACGTTCTCGTTGAAGTCGCCTTCAGCATGGTATCTGAAAAATAGGGACCTTAAAACTATGACGGTTGATGCCGTCTACAACTTTCAATTTCATTGAATTTAGATAACAAGCCTGAAGCCTACATTTCGATGTGTTGTGTCAGGAAAGGAAAGGGAAGAAACTTTATTTAAGTATCTTGTCATTCTAGCGCTGGAGCACTAATTGGGGACACTGTAAATTAAAATTAACAAATAACGCAAATCAAGTCAAATGCCAGACGAAAACCTCCCGGTATTAACGAACGCTTTTCATTTAACTTTTCACGTTGCCATGTTACCACCAATAGCGTAGCTCCTACTCTACTATAAAAACTACACGTAACCCATAATCCCTCGATTCGCTCTGACGAAGGGCTAACGCTCGAAACGTCAGCTTTTAGAATCTCTGTACGGTGGCCAATTTACATTATCAACTTCGTTGATAAAACCAAATTTTTGAAAACCTCCCGGTGCAGAGTAGAGAACCAACAAACTCAAATTGAACCCGGGCCACATTGGTGGGAGCGAGTGTTGTCACTTCTGCGTCATCCCTGGGCTTCAACTTTGTCTGTTTTTCGTCTTTGTGCACTAGTAGCACAAAAAAGGTGGATTGAATCAACCACCACGCGCAAAACACTTTTTGAAAATTTCCTCTTTTCATGGTCCCAAACCTTTTCCTTTCCTTTACATTTTGTCAACGTATAAAAAATAAGGTTGCTGCATCCTAACGTTATGGGTAATTCATGGAGTTAAGTAAGTTTGCATTATCTACACATCATGCCCGGGTTGCTCGAAACATGGTTAGTGCTAACCAGCGTTAAATTCCATGGAAACCGATTGGGTTTTGATAGCTCTTAATTAACCAACGGTTAGCGCTAATCAGGCCTCGAAAGCTCTCGAACAACCGGCCCCAAGGGAATAACAATGGTCTAATTGCATACTGCGCGTTGGAAATTTTCGAGACACGATCAAGTGAAAACGTACAAGATAACCTTATTTAATAAATCCAAATGAAAGATCGGTCCAAATGGAATCCATTTTCCGTCACCAAAACGATGGTAACCAGTAGGAATAGGATGTGTTGGACGAATGACCAGCCGCTCCATGCGAAGTAATGGATTGATCGTGGAATTCGTACTTGCGTTCTGCACAGGGCATAAAGACTGTGTGCAATCTTGACAACTGCATGGGTTGGCTGTCCTGTTATTTTGAAGATCAAAAAATGACTCATTGCATTTAAGGATTGTCTTGTTCATCCAGTGAAGGTTAGTTGTAAGTTTTCGTGGAAATTTAATAGTGAATGGAGCATACCCATTTAAGGTATTTCCCATGTAATCAAGTAGCTTTTGCGGAGAACATGTTTCTGCTGATTGTCCACAAAGCAGATTCATCACCTTTTCATTGTAGCCAGGGAAGGTGACGTCTTTGCAGGAATCGTAAAATCCTTGCTTGAATTTCTCCGATACAAAGTAACTAATTTGAAAAATTGTAGTGTCATTGAAAACAATAGTTGGGTCCATATATACAGACTGATCCCTGTCACACGTCAACACACAGTAAAGCCTCCTCATGTTGTTCCAGCAAGCTGGGCAACGAGATGTTAGTTGTCTCATTATTTTTAAGCTTGAGACCAGACTTTTTAGCTGTTTAGTGTCACAGCAAGTACGTTGACCACGTAGTTCAGGGCAGATGCTGTTCAATAATTTTACACCTTCTGGATCCTTAAGCTCCTTTGCCGGTCCATTGTAAAAGCAGTTTTTGGGTTTACAGTAATTTGTGCATTGACCATACCAGACACAATATCCCTTTTTGTGATATTTTGCATACTCTTGGCTTTTGACCTGAAATGCAAAATAACACCTCAGACACTGTGAGCATAATAACAGAGAAAGTTCAAGTCGTCAGTGGGTCCTGAGTAAACAAAACACACCAAAAACAAAAGCAAACCACGGAAGAACATGACGTTAGCATAAATTTAAACGATGATTCCTCAGGTTACTTTTTTCCTATTTGAACAGACGCCGCTGGCCCCGACACTTGGTACATAAAGCATACTACAGGTAAACGTCTATGTCACTTAGGTTGGCTTAGTTTTTCTGCTACCCGTGACTATTATAACATGTTGTGCTCATGGAGGCAATTTGATTGCATGCGAATATACGACTAGAGATTACAGAGACTGTTAAGACTACATGACATGATTGGATAAGAGGCTTAAAACCGTAAAGTGCGTCAAGGACCTGGGTATGATAGTCTCTTCGGATTTATCTTGGAGTGAAAAGTGTCAATGTGACCGTTAATATAGCCAACAAATTGTCGGGCTTGATTCACAGAACAATAGTCTTGTCAAATCAGAATGCATTTTCTACGGTATACAAATCTCTTGCACGCCCAGCTCTTGAATACGCTGCCCCGGTCTGGAATCCGCCATACTTACTCTAAGGATATACTGGCGTTACAAAAAGTTCAGCGAATAGCTTCTCGGCTTGCTCTTGGGCAAAAACGTGGGGAGATGGAATACGAAGATCGTCTAAGGAAGCTGAAGTGGCCTACACTCCATACGCGTAGATTATATCTTTCTTTAGTTGAATGTTACAATATCGTTTTTTGTATAAGTTAAACTTTGACGACCTCTTTGAGT
>OX421453.1:4695105-4697605 GCA_949126865.1 Montipora capitata
AACAACAAATAAAGGAGAAGCGAGAAACATTGGCTTCTGGGCTGACATGTTGATAATTTTCAAGTTCCCTCACAACTTCTGTTTACCACAAGTGTGCCCTCTGAGCATCTGACGGCTTTCTAATACTAAAGTTCACTGAAGTTAAGCCCTGCCGGGCGGGGTTAGTGTTTGGATGGGAGACCAAGACAACATTCCCCTCAAAAAACAGAAGCATCGGACCGAAAATACTATTAACTCTAACAAATGCGAACTCAGCAAGGTACAGATCTTGTTAGCTTGCTTAATGCAAAACAAATATTGATGAAAAAGCAAATAACTATTGATACACAGTTTCCAGAAAGAGCAGAAGGAAGTTTCCCGGACGGTCGATCGAGAATAAAATATTTACGACATGAAAACAACATTAATTTTGAACCGTGAATATAGAATATAAAAAGTTACGATCAGCGACAAACATTTTGGGAGATTTTTGCTACGTTCAAGTAAATTGCAAAATCGAAAGTGACATGGCCGGAATTCAGCGGGTGCTGTGATTAAGTTACCGCGGCATGTTTACTCGCCAAACAGTGAAGCATCTGTGTCAAATGATGGCAAGATACCGGGTTTTTGTAAGTTTCTTTTTCTGGCAAGTGTTATAAAGTTTGACAATGAAATGAGCGAAGTCAAAACAAAGATCACAATCGCCCAACTCTTGTTTATGCAAAGTCAAAATTTACTCTCCAAGACGCGTACGACGTTATTATCAACAGGTAATTCCATCATTCTGGAAATAGCAGCTACTTTATTATTCATCTGCGTCACAAGTTTTCACTGATTTTGGGGCTCATTTTGTTGAAACTCAAGCACACTTTCAACAGGCCTGTGAACCCTTCCTGCTTACAGAGCAATACTAAAAAACTTCTCCCATATCACATTTCAACCTTAAGCTCGAAAATTCAATACACAACATGATATTATAATTCACAAAGGCAGAAAATACCACAGAATCCTTTTCCAGCGAAAGTTTTATTAAAATTTACAACATATTTGCTCTTAGAGGCGAAAATCTCTTCCTATTTCATTGCGTGCGTGAAGACAAGAAACTCAATTGTGTCAAATTACCATGTACTTCAGGTAAATAATGCTCACTTTGATTTCGTCTCGACGGGCGATAGATTGTTGTCGAAGTCCAGTACTCGTCGCTTTTGAGATTCATGCCTAGTTTATCCAACTGACTTTCCATTATTGAGCTCCATAAGGGTATATTTTGTTTAAGAATCCACTAAAACGCCATTCGCGTTACATGACTTTCGACGCCATTGCAGGCTAAGTTAATGATTCTACTGTGTCCACCAGAGAAATTTACGCAGTTCCACTACCCTCTCGATCCTACGAAAATACGCGCAGAAGGCTCTATGCACAAAGACACCACTTACCAGGGGAGTGACAGGCAAGACTTTTACCGACACGGAAAAAAATACTAAAAAGAAAAAAACGGAAATCTACCTACTTTCCGACTGGGTTTGCAACCCAGTAAAAAGCTGTAGATTTCTTTACTAATATCACCTAAGAGATTCGGCAACCAGGGAAAATTAGTCTCTTCCGTTTCCGGAAGGGATAGTTTTGCAATTTTTGGCACTTAAAAAGGTCATCTAGCAGTTTCGGATGAGCAATTGGTTCCCTGGAAGGTAACGTTCAGCTAGCAATTTCTGAAATGAAGATTTCCCTAAAATTTTCGGACACTTCAATTTTCAGCTAACAGCTAAGATATCCGGACAGATCAAATTCTTCTACGTGATAAAAACATCTCTCTGGACAGTCTTTATACATTACAAGGAGCCTAGAAATGTCTCTCAAAGGCTTTTGGCTTAATTTGTTCGTCGGGTGCCCCTGTCTTAATTACATCTCATTGTTTAGTTTGACTGCAGTACAAGCTGGGCCAAACACAGCCATACCTTTTCACGGTTATCAAGCAATCCTTAAAGAGGGATCCTTCTGAAGTTTGAGAAAGGACGTCACTTTGGGCATAACCCGATCTAAGATCTAAGCACGGATAGATAACCATAAATCAAAAAAAGCTAAACTGAAAAAAAGGTTAAGAATCGGTGCGTGGACAAAGTAATTGCGGACGCTCAATATTAACAGCTATTAGATCTAAATAACGTACAAGCAAACATCTAGTTATTACGCTGAGCATCGATTTGAAAAGGCTTTCAATGGGGTTTCGTTCTCGAGTTTTTGGTGCGGCTTTCCGAGATCTCGATTGCTTCTACTTTCGATCTCCTTTCGGATCATGAACGTTGTTTAAAGAGCTGTTCCTTCAAAGATAAAACTTTACGTTGCACACTGTGTTTGTCAAATGAAGTTATCACTTGCTCTGAGATTAAAACATGCACTTCGAGGACAAAAATGCTTACCTGAGCATCGAACAATATGGCCGGCAACAGAAACAGGAGCATCGCCGAACGAAGCAACATGACTGAACATCAAAGCTTATCAAAGACGACTTTGTAGCTTCCGA
>OX421453.1:4717605-4752605 GCA_949126865.1 Montipora capitata
GGAAAAAAGGTTTTAACAGTGTGTTTTGCAGCACATTTTACCACAGTTATCACAAGCTAGAAAACGAGGCGTTCAGCGTATGTTTTCCTGAAGTTGTAAACGCAATGAAAACATAACATTCCACAATGGTTTTCCTGCAGGCGCATTACACCGGAAAACATGCTATTTTGCTGGGTGTTTTCCCCTGTTTTCCGGAGCGTTCTAACATGGTATTTTCTCCCATCCAAGTACCAACCCTATTCGGAAGAACTTAACTTCAGTTGACACTTGGACTAGAATCAACGATTGTGATCTTTGTGCTAAATCCGCACATGTATCTTGCATGTCGAACTTTATAACACTTGAAAGAGAAAAAAATAGCGAACTAACAAAAACCCGGTGTCTTGCCGTCATTTTGTTACAGATGCATCCTTTGTTTCGTGAGTTGTCAGTATTAAACACGCAAGGTAACTTGATCACAGGCGGCCGCTAAAATCCATGTCACTTTCGATTTTGCGATTTTACTTGTACGACCAAAAGTACAATAGAAAAATTGAACGTAACAAAAGTCTCTTTTCGCTTATGGTGACTTGTTATATTCGTGGCACAAAATTTATGATGTTTTCATCTCGCAAATTTTGTTGCTGTTGGCAAATTGTTTTATTCTCGATCGACACTTCCTAAAAGTTCCTTCTGCTCTCCTTAAAAACTACATATCAATATTTATCAGGAGCCCTAATCAGGGATGGAATCCTTGATTATGGCTCCTGTATTTATTTACTTTTGCGTCAATATTTGTTTTGCATAAAGCAGGCTAACAAAATCTGTACCTTGCTTAGTTCGCATTTTTGAGCATTAAAATAGAATTTTTGGTCGTATGTTCCTGACAGCAGGTCGCATATTTTGACGTCCGCCATCAAGATACTAACCCAGCAGGAAAGGGCTTAACATCAGTAAACATTGGTCTTGGAAAGCTCTGAGAAGTTCAGAATACACGCCTAAGCTTGCTTGTGGTGAAAAAAAAGTTGTAAATGATCAACATGTCAGCCTTGAAGCCAAATGTTTCTCGATTTCCTTTTATTTTCTTCAATCTTTCTGGGTTTAGTATTTTACTGAACCACATGTCTTCTCAGGGGGTATTTAGAAAAGATATCTACCAGGGCACTGAAATGATTTACGATACCAAAACAATATCGTGTACTATTAGAGCTACATATTACGCAAGGACAACTTGAATCTCCTGAAAAAACAAAACGCAGCTCAGTTGACAGTCATGGAAAAAAGCACCGTCAAGTTACTGAGCTACCACATGTACGCAAAGCGTTCCTACTTAAAAAATATCCCGTATCTCTTTAATTGCCTCCTCCCCCCCCCCCCCCTTCCCCCTAGGCAAAAATTCCGTATCCCTACATTTTTTTTACTTAAATATCCCGTATCCTGATCGCTTCTCGGCCTTTTGGCTAAGATTAGTTTCTCGGGAAACGGCTACGGTCAAGTACCATTGTACTACGTACGGCACTTTTTTCAGTGCCATAAGAGGCAGACACAGAACAGTTTCGGCTGTTTGTCTGTTCTCTCGAGAAGCGATCACAAGGGTTTTTTGGTTTTGTTTTTGATAATTTTTTGTTCACCTCCAGCGTAGAATCATGACGAACTTTTGTAGTTTCTGAGAACTATTTACTACTTGTAGCTTTTGTTGAGTTTTGAATCGATGATAGAGAGAGTTTTGGCGATTTGCACCTGGACTGGACAACTGGGTTTAAGCTTGTATTCTTAACGAGATTTCAAGTTATTGTGGGAAGTTTGGTACCAAGTTACTCTAATACTGAAATTGTAAAATTAGAACTTTGGACTGGACTATAGAACACCCAATTACGGAATTTTAGATTTTTGAGCATTAAGAGAAATGGAGTACAGATGTTGCCTTCTTGTCTTCGCCACAACAGACTTAAACAGTTTTCAAGGAACAAGTGTCTTTTTGTCTTCGCCACGGCAGATTTAAACAGTTTGCAAGAAACTAAATCAGGATTACGGAACCGGACTTCGAATACAGGGCCCGGTTGTTCGAAAGCCGATTAAATTAATCCAGGATTAGCGTAAACTTTTGTTTCATGTTTTCAACGCTTTGGTGAAAGTTTCCTTTGCTTATTTTTGTTTTTCAAGATTGACTTCTTCTAATGTAATGTTTTACCGAATATCAGCCTTGAACAGCATTTGGGAGTAGAGAATAAAACTCCTTTGTTAATTTTTAACCTGAGATTAGCGTTAAACGGCTTTTGAAAAACTGGCCCAGAATGATAAGTTGTTGAACTGTGATTTGTAATAAGTTTTTCGGATGATTTAAGGCTGATCTTGTAATTTTGGATGAATAGAGTTAAAGAAGCAACTAAAACTGTGGGATTTGAATAATGTCTTCTTCAAAAAATAAATAAACAAATAAATAAATAATCCCGTATCCTGATAACCCGTTGATAGGGCTTCGTTGTTTGCATTTGCAAATTTAGCAACATTAACAATGAGTTTTTACAACAAACAACTTCAAGTTACAGATTTATCTTTCTGGTAATCTCTAGCCATTTTCCGAAGTTTACCTGTAGTTGAAGTTTACGGTAACTGGACAATTTGTGTTAACTGTTGGCGCATTCCCTGGATAAGCCCTTGTAGGCGTCTTGTTGGACTTGAGACTGGTTACGCGCGTTCATGGAATACCGTAAAATTCCAGAAATAAGCCCCGCGGGAGCTTGTACTTGGAAAATTGCCCTCAAATGCAAAGTAAAACAAACCAAAAACAGTAAATTTACGTCCAACTATAAGGCTAGCCCAATCGATTTGGAAACGACCTCCGTAGACAAGCCCCTCCAAAAATAAGCCCCTTGAAAAGGGCCTTTGAAAAATATAAACCCCGGGCACGCCCGGGCTTATTTGCGGAATTTACGGTAATTGTTAATTATGCGGAGCGTGAACATTGCGTGATTACAACTCATTGCACTTACGACAGTCAAGATATTGGAGGGTCACGCATCTTGATTGTCTGAGAAATTCGATGATTTCTGCAAGCAGATATGGAATGACGTCCGGATACAAATATGTCAAAGGGACCGTAAAATTTTTTGTTGACTACTTGAAAGCCATTATGGCCTGGCTTTTAAATTGGTCAGTCTTTCTCAATTCCTTTGCGCTTGAGTTTTTAACGGTTTTATCACGCATGCGTCGCAGTGTAAACGTGCACCCGAGCTTAACACCCGAGCACGCAAGGCCTCTCCAGTTTTGTCGTTTATGAAGAATCTAAGCAAGTGTAAATTAATTACCTCGCCAGCTAACCATGTCAAGAGCAGGGCTTTAACATTGCAAAAGCACGCAAAGAGGCAATACTGATAAAACGCGTGGGTGTAACCTGAAACTAACAGCCACCGATTTTTAGTGGATGAGCTAACAAAAAGCCATCATGGTTAATTTATGTTAATTATAATTATCGCGCGACTACCCCCGGACCGTGAGATTACCATCTCCATCACGATCTCTAGGAGTCACCAATTTGCGCGCAACAGGTATGCTGCCTTGGTAACTTCACCATGGAGCCTTCCATGTGGAGCCGTCGCCATCGCTGGTATCTGTCGGCCTTGGATCTGCGCCTCTGCGGTTCAGGCTAACGCTAAAGCTGAGCGTCTTGTGTGGTTGTTGGAGACCAATACCGGTGGGAAGGACAATCCTTTCCGCAGCCTCTGCCCCACTTGAATTCACTTTGCCTTGTACCGTGCCCATTTTTCGTCTGTAATGCCATGCATAACATGTACATACATCATAACATAATACAACATACAGAATAATATTTTCTTTACTCCGTCATTCAATACAACATGAGATTGCGTGATGTCACGGTTACCACAAAAACGCACGAAATTGCAAAAATGACGAAAACAGCAAACCGGCCAAGCATTTAACTGGTCAGGCAAATGACAACCATAGCAATTAAGGTTAGCAACCATCCCCCCAGCTAAGTTCGAATCGACCTAAAACAAAGAATATATCCCATTGATCGGTCCTCCTTGTAGTTTTCCTTGTTTTCTCAATATAGGACACTTCCACAACTTCCGCACTGCACGACTCCGAAGAAAAAAACCGCAGAACAATAATCTTATAGCTGTCTCGCAGGGGTCGATTAGACAGGTTGATTAGATCGCGAATTTCGCCCAGGGCAAGCATCTGAGCCATGCTATCCAGCCCCACTTTCAAATTTGGAAATTGTGATGATCGGAACAAAGTTACAGCCCACTTTGAGTCCGTAAAGACTACATGTATGTAAATGCTTTCGCCCAGACTAAAAGAGGAACTTGGGCATGCCCATCAGTCGGTGCTATTGTTATTACTAAACTGTATTTTTCGCACGGGTCTGAAATCAGCCAAAAGCAGATTAATTGAAAGTAGTGGTATGTCACAAAGAACGATTATTTGTTCCTTAATAAAGTGTTCTTCTGTATGCTTATTCTTATGTTTTGTTGTGAAAGTACTACATAAATGAGATATAACCATTGTTTTGGCAGTCAACCGTTTCTCGCTAGTTTCGACATCCCGCTAACACGGACAGCTGCTAAATCCCCGAGAAAATTATAGACGTTTGACTGTAACAAAATTCCCGTTATTACGGATTCTTACGGACGCTCGGTCCCGACAGCACAATTTCACTGTTTTAACTCTCGTCATAACGTACATCAGTCAGCACCTTTACGGTAAACATATGGTCAGAATTATTTCAAATTATAATTTATTCTTTCTTTTTTTTTTCTCCATGCCTTTTTCACTTTGGCTTCGTTTCGTTCCTTAAGTTCTCTCGTATTCGCTCACTCTTTTGCTGCGCATCGCGATCGAAGAGTCCTTTTTCTTTTTCTCTTAAGGACAAGGAACGGTATTTATACAAGGATAAGGACTGTCAAGGAAATGAAACTCTTCTTTTACATGATCCCGGACTTTTTGCGGAAAGTACACACGCAGCAAGGTGCATTTTCCAGTTTTTCTTTTTTTAACACCGACCGGCCGACCCAAAATAGTAAACGGAGAAAAAAAGGGACAGCCTAACTTGCGGTGTTTGCGCCAACGCATCTGTCATTAATGACGTCAATTTCTAACTTTTGTCCACGTTTGATTATTATGACATTTTAGTCAAGAATTTCAAGAGAACAAGCTCTGTTCCCAGACTCTTCTACACTGGTTACAAAAGAAAAGGAATCGAAAAACAATTGAGGTTGAAAAATAATGAAGATTGAAAAGGCACCCCATAAATTAATATTTCTTACAAAATAGAGGTTTCTGGATTCTTACGTCATAACAAAACAGCTATTTCCGGGATCTTTCATGCCGGTAATTGTGTCTTAGCGGATGTCAGCGGGACACAAAAACCACGGAATATTTCCACGTATTTTGCGGCAATCTTCCGGGCTGTAAGTCATAATGAAAGTGATAACGAAATGATAACGGAATGTTAGCCAAGCGAACTGTTGTTAAGTATAAAGCTTGGGAAAATAGACTCTGCACTTTTAAAAATTATGGCTTCCGTGTCATGTGAAATGGATTCAGTTTAACTTGGCAATTCGGACGATTGACACAACCACAGTTGTCAAAGATATCATTGTGTGGTAGTTTTGTTGACAGCCGGATACACAGCAGTTTATAAGTATCATATTTTGTAATTTCCAATAAAGGATATGCATTCTTTCAATAACTATTACGTAACTACAAAATTGAAAGCATACAACCCTAAAGATATAGAGCCGGGATCTGATTTAAACACCGGCGACATTCAGTAAATTATAGAAAAGTAAGGAGCCTGTCATGAGCGAACAAAGCGAGCGTTTTACACGTTTTAAACGTCAAACATTGCCAGAAAAATATGATTTTTTTTAAGATGAAACAAGAAGACAGAAATTTTCTATAAATAACAAAACCATTCTTCAAGAAATAAATCAAGTAAATACACTTGCACCCCTAGTCGTCATTTACAACTTGTTTGTTTAGTAACCGATCTTTATGCTATTTATTTAGAAAACAAATGGTTTTTTTTTTGAGAAGTTAACTGAATTACTGCTTTTCATTTGTGTGATATTCGCTTTGCTTTTTTTTCATGAAACTTAATATAGATATTCTTACTTCGATAGGCCACCTGGTATAATATTTACTCTCCTTGCTCGGAGAGAACGCTAAGCTTTTCATTAATTGGAGACTGATCCATTACTTTGTCTTGATAAAACGTCGGTCTGTGTAGTTACGGAAAAGACCTTTTTTTCCCGGAACATCCAATCCAGCCAGCCCCTTCAAAAATTAGCCTAGAGAAAATGGCATTGTTATGTTGTTCCTTGCCTTTCATTTTTAAATTCTCGTCCCATAAATTTTCAAGACTTCGATTTAAAGGGGGAAGTTCCTAATTGTACCACTAGAAAACATAACATTTCTATAGTCTTGTGACACGTGGGTTCTCCACTCAAAATAGTGCGCAGGGGGATCGAGGCGTGCGCAGCCGAAACGCGTCGAGGAAGGAAGTTGTTGTGTTGCAATGATTCAGTTATGTTTTCATACTGTGACAGACCCCGTTTTTCAGACCACGCAGTGAAGTGTTCATACACAGCAACTTCCTATTCTAGATCTTGAGACCACGCGAAAATCATGCTTGGGTGGGCCCCACCAGTTGCACCTGTCGAAAAAAAAATAGTACCTGTCGCAAAAAAATATTTGCTGCCGGAAAGTCTCTTCCCTCAACACTCCAGCATTTACTTCACTCTATCACAAAACGGTCTCGAACCTTGCAATGCCACACGATTGCCTCCATACTGTTACCGACAAAAATGTCAATTATCATTTGCCAATCTAAAAGTGGAATTTCGATTTCCTTGATTTCCATACTGGATCAAGTAGGAACTGCAGTCAACGTTTGTAGGCGCTTTCCATCATGGCTTACAAAAATCATCCGGATGGGATGAAAAGTCTTAGCACCAAATATCATAACTAAGCTAGAGAGACCGTCTGTTCTAATGTAAGTAGAGACCGGACCCTCAATTGGCCTATATTGGGCCCCTTTGCATAATCGCTGAAAAGCTAAGGCTCGCCATAATTTGAGATCCGTTCTCATTCCGCGGGGCAGTCTTGTAGGCTAAATCCCTCCCTAGCCGAAAAAGAGCAGTGAAAATTTACAGGCTAGTTTAATAAAAAGGGAAATAAAACCATACCATTCAAACATCAAGTGAAATCCAGGCGTATTCAAACTAGACAAAATACAACTCAGTTTGATTTCTGAACCATTCCATGTGGAATAGTCCGTACCATTCAACTCAATCAGGTTCTAATAAGCTAAGAGTTTCCTGATTTTTTCCATGCATGTTAAATTAATGATCTGTATCGCAGTTGCGAGCAATTGGCCTAAGCGGAAAATACCACCATAATGCTCTGTTTGTCTAGCCCAGGCTATGTTTGTCCACCCAAATCATGCAGGAAACAATGCGTATTCAAATTTTGAGTGGACAAACAAAGAGTATTATGGTATTTTCCGCTTCGGCCAATTTAAGCAGTTTCAACGGAAGGATGAAACCTGAAATCCGAGCTTGCATGAGTCGAACTGTCATTTTTCGACTCCTGTCAAAACCTAGTTTTTTTCTTCGGCTTTCTTTGCAACTACTCCCGTGTAATAAAATTACTCGCAACTTTGATGATCCTTTTTGCTTGCTGTCATTACAACTGCAATTCCGTTCAAGATGTCTGTAGTATATTTCACAATCATTCTGTTCGAATCCGGGGTTCGAATTGTGGAAGTGATCTTACAAAGTTCGTTTTCAGTCGCTTTTTTCCTCCTCTTCGGCCAGGAACAACGTGTGTCTCGCAGATAATTAATGTTGAGATCGCGGTGCCTCATCGGAATCTCATCGCGCACCGGTGTTTCAGTTGGTTGAGTACTAGGCTGCCATGCGGGAGGTCGTGAGTTCGATTCCGGCCGGAACAACACTCACGGTCTGCCTATGAAATGACATCGGAACTTTATGGTTACTCTCTCTTGTCTTCTCGGATGAGAACGATAAACTGTAGACCCCGTCTCATTACACTTCAATGTTTATAACCCAGTGGGACGTAAAAAAGCTTAAAAACAACCCACACACTGCTCGCAAAGAGTAGGGCATGGCAGTTCCCGGTGGTGTGTCATTGCTCGGAGATACTAGCTATATCAAGTTTTACATTGGATCGAGGACAAGTACGACTTGATTTGTCAATGCAATTTGATAGCAGTAAGCTACAGCTTAATTCTTCTCCACCGAATACATTGTGCGTTTGAACTATTGTCATGCATGATTTTCAAATGAGTGGTTAGCACCGAGCACATATTAAAGAAGACCGACACGGCTGGTCAACCTTGTTTTGATTAATATTTTAAAACAACAAATTAAATCATTCTCTTTATATGACAGACCATGAAGGTCACGCAGTCTTAACGTGTTTTCGGAACTAAAATGAGAAATGTGATCTAACATTAATTATTCCGTTTTTAGTTGATTACGTAAGGAGAAAATTACTGGGCAAATTCGCGACATTTCAATTTGTCGTGGTTGCAAAAACCTCCGAGAAGACAAAAGGCATCAATGAATATGGCTTATTTGCTTCCTGTACAATTTACTAGCTTCCGTTATGTATTTTTTTCATAGCCGAGTAATGATGTTTTAGATCTATTTATACCAGGTTATGATTTAGTTAGTATATTTATGGCTACTACGGGGAAAACACCAGAAAGGGAATAATGCATCCTTTAAAACTGTTACGACATAGAGCCGGTGAAAGTGAATGGAAAGGCTCGATACGTTGGAATTCCTGTCACCTTGTCATATCCGTTCTGAGATATTAGGGGACTCAGAAAACGATGACGGCTACAACAGCGAAAACACCACTTCAAAATGTAACTTTCCGCTATCTTAAGAATTTGTCAATTATTCTATCTTGTCAAGAGTGAATTAGATAAGAGTGTTGTTATGGCATACGTGGGCTCCCCAGCACAGTCACAAACGAGTCTATTTTTAGAATACCCCTTCCCGCGAAAATCCCTTGTCATGTCCATGAAAAAACATGCCAGTAGCAGTCGCGCATGACATGGCTTCTTCTGATTGGTTAAAATTGGCGGCCCTTCTGTTTGTTTAGCGCGCAAATTGTCTCTAAAAATAAATCCATGTATGATTGTACTGCTGGTATGGGGAAATTGAGGGTTGCCCAATACTGCATTTCCACGCTAAAAATTGGCAAATACCGCGTTCAAAGACAGTTAAATACCGAACCGTTTTGCTCTGCGAGCCCGGATTACCTTTGTCAGTAGAGCAAACGTATCGCGATCTCGCAACCAGGAGGTGCTCTGAGGCGCATAAGGTCCCTCATTTCTCAATCCACTTTAGTACAAAAATGTAACGCTTTAATCCAACCTCATTTCGTTCACTGTGCCCCCGTTTGGGATGGATTGAGTTCTTATCTATGTGAGAAACTACAGCAGCTAGGGTTATTCTGCAAGCCAATTGCGAGGTAAACTCAAGCCTGTTTCTCGAAACATATTGAAGTGGGACCAGCTATCATTAAGAAGAAGAAAGCATAAAACTGTAATGATTTTTAAGTCCCTCAACGGGTTAGCCCCAGTGTACTTGCATGAATTGTTCAGTGAGCGACGCACTGCTATGACTTGCGTGATTCTTTCGGTAATTTAAACTTACCCAAGCCGCGTACTAACTATTTGAAACGTAGCTTTAGCTATAGCGGTGCCTTACTATGGAATTCTCTAACTGAAAGTAAGTATTAGGGCGATTAGATTAACTGGGCAGTTTAAGAAGGAAATCAACCGCGCACTTGAAACATTCGATTCCCATTTGTTATTAAAATAGTATTGTCATTCCTGAAGATTTTTAACCGAGTTTAAATAAATTTCACGTTGTTGTTTCGCGGAGTACCTCAAAGAAATAATGTACTAAAATGATGTGTAACACACGCGTAGCACGACCATTTTCCTTTTCTGAACCAATCATATTCTTGCTTTTCACTTCCCACGATCTTTTCAAAGTCTGCGCAATTACAGTGCAACGCGCCTTACCGTGGCCACCCAACAAACTTTCACATTTGACAATTATGTGTAAATACGTCAACTCAACAACCCATATGCAACGGTGTTCAACTTACAACGGCGCGAACTTTGCAAGGAGGCGTGACTGTCAATCCAATTCACACATCCTGATTGGCGGAAAATTTGTAAAAAAACTTTGTTAGGTGGCCACGGTAAGGCGCGTCGCACTGTAAAAGTGTGAAATCTATGAGTGAACGAGAGAAGAGATTATGTTACTCGCTTATATAATGTGCGCACTTTGATTGCAGATCTTTTGATTTCGTCCAAAAACATGGCGGCGATGGCGTCACGTGAAAACCTACGTGATCGACAAAAAAGCTCTTTCATTTGCTCCTTTTTTTCGTCCACCAGCATTCGTATATTGCATCATTGTTATCCGTGTCCCTGGAGATTGATTGTAATCCATCTCAGTCATCTCTTTCCTGAAAAAGGCAGATTTGGCATTTAGAAATACGATATTATTTGTCAAAATTCATAAAAGTCTTTCCAGCTTTCCAGACAATCCAACAACTTCAATGGTGATTCTACCCTCAGATGTAAAAAGAGATAAGGAGGAGAGGGCAAGCTTTTTTCTCTCTCTCCTTTCCTTAAATTTGACTGTAAGTTCCCGCTCCTCTTCCCTCTCCCCACCCCCCTCCCCCCGCGGGGAAGGGTAATAGTCGTTTAGCGCTGGATACGTTTTCGGTGAAACAACTGATACGAACGCACAAACGCAAGCCTAAAAAGAGAAAGTCAAAAACGATATTATTTCCCACTCCATCTGCAGCTTTTAACACTATGTCGACGGCTTTGATTGGTTTGCCAGGAGGAGATTTGGAATTTTTTGTTAAACGCAAAGGCCTTATCGTCCTTATCGCGTTTGAAATTACAATTATCCACAATAACAGTATTCAAATCTCTTTATATTGTACCCAAACAACTACGCTGTAGAAATGAATGGTATTTGCTGCTGTAAAATGTGTAAAATTGGTATATTTTATAAGCGATCGCTGTAAACAAACTTTGAAGTAATTTTAGGTGTATTATGAACGTTATCAGATACTAAAATACGCAATAGGATTTTCAATATTGATGTCATTCAATTTGCCTGCTAGCAGGTACCTCGAAAACACAAGGTAACCGCGTTGGAATAAATCTTTTATTTAGACTTGTTAAAAGTTACTTTTAATTTAAAATAATTCGCTAATAATAGTTGATAGGACCCTCCACAAATTTTGCGATTGCCTTCCGGAAATTCCCGAGGAATCTACCAACGAGGCGGCGCCCCATGACAAAATATCGCACGCATGTTAAAACTTACCATGCGGTTGGTTTTTCGGCCCGCCTTAAACTTCCTGCGGGTGATTAATCCCGCTTTTGTGTATTGTTTCAGAGGTGCTATTTTTAATCGGAAAGCGCATTGACCAAAGTGAATTCCCTTTCAAGTGAAATATTACTCCAAAAATGTGATTGGTCTAATCTCAACGCTGGAGGCTAACACTGACGTCATTTGATTGACAGAAAGTTGGAAAGAATGCACAAGGTAAATTGCTCGAGAAGGAGACTGTCGTGATTGTGGAGACGGTATAAATCTTCTATTTGCGAGAATAATCCAACGATTAACGAAAAGAAAAAAAACGACTTGAAGTCATTTTCAAAGTGATTAAGGACATTTGGACTTACAATGAGGCCAAAACTGCTTCTTTTCGTCTGTGTCGCTGTCTCTACTGCTTTGTTGCGATTCGACGGCGCAATGGCGAACTTTGAGGGATTGATAGACATCGACGATTCGGTACCAGACACAAAAACTTCTGACAGTTGGAAGCCAATGGATGAAGAAGATGAAGAAGACGAAGATGATGGTTCAGCCGAAAGTGGTAGCGGTAGTGGCGAGACAGACGGAGTGGATGTTTCTGTTACGAGCGCCAGTACCACAGAAACTTCGACCACAACACAGGGCGAAACTACGACCGAGATCACCAACGATATCACAGAAAAGACTGAAGAGCCCACCGAGAAACACACAGACAACGGTATCGACGATTTAACAAGCCGTGATGATGAAGACGATGTGTTATTTGGTGGTGTGGGCAAGAAACACAACCCCGATGATTCTGGTGCATTGGCAATGAAAGGAAACGAAGGTGATCGCGTAGGCGAAAAAGAAGTAATAACAGTTCTCACTGCTGAAGTTATTGCAGCAGTTGTCGTGGGAGCTGTTTGTGCCGTTATTCTCATCGCTTTCCTCGTATATCGGCTCCGCAAACGAGACGAAGGCAGCTACGCATTATATGATGTTGGATACAAAGACACCTATAAACTACAAGGCGATAATGGAAAAGAAGCTTTCGTTTGAAGCAAAAGAATAACGGTGACTCTTCATTTTACGAGGTGAACCCTTTTTTATTGAACAGTAGGTACGTTTTCTTAAAAGTGGCGACAAAACATCTCCTAATTACCAAGATCGAATTCGCTTTGGAGAGGCGTCTTCCTTCTCTCGGCCACATTTTCTTGTTGATCATATAATACTCGTTACACAGTCCACTACACGTTGGCTAGTGTTCATAATTTTGTAATTTTCGAAGTTTCTTTATACAAACGAAATGGCCACGGCATTTATTTTCTTATTGTTTGAAGGTTTGACAAGCGGTCAGATTCGTGAAACAACTTCGAAAGGTTTTGTTACCATGCAGACAGATGCAACTTTTTTTAAAACCATATTCTTTTTAGAGTACTATTATATAATTTAAAAGCATGAATTGTATTATAAGGTATATTCCATGAAGAAACGTATACAGGTTTTTTTGTGAGGACAACGCGGTTGCTAATTATAATTAGCCAAAGCGTTTGAAAGGCGCCGCGCCATTTCTTGTTTTTGAGCTAGTCTCGCGGAAATTAGGGGTAAAAGGTTCGATCTAAAGGGAGATTACTTTTATTTTACCGATCTTGGAACGGTGGATTAATTCTTAAGGCTCAGTGTTGGCCGAGAGGCGTTAAAACTTGGCCATTTAGGCGGTATTTATTACGTCAATTTTAGCAGATTCCCAGGAAGAATATTCACAATGTAATTATATATACTACTCTCTTTGCACACCGCACAATCCATGTCAAAAGCGGTGTGCATTAAGGCACTGCTTTTTTATAATAAACTTTTGAAGTAATTTTCCACATTGTGAGCACTACTTTTTTTTATTATTACCTAGCACCAAACTGAGAGATGTTTACGAACATATTACAACAGCGATATGTCGTGAATCAAATATTTTCTTATCCCTCTATGGTCGCCGTAGCCTTTAAATCCGCTCTCGTTTGATATCCTTTATAGCTGAAGCACTTTAAAATCTCTACAGTGCTGTGGTCCTTAACCCCGACATTGCTGGTTGTAATTCTATTTCCAATCTATTCTCATGACCGATAAGCTTCATAATTTCATTCAAATTTGCAACTTTGATTTAATTTCCCATCCTACAGGGAACCTGATATATTTGAATTAGCTTTGGTTTCGACAAGCTTTTTTAATTCCAAATCCCTTGTTGTGTGCTACATAGGGTACCAGAAGGTTTAATATTTTTATCGTTGTTTTTCAGACAACTGGCTCCTTGAAGGTCGGCAATGTTATTTTTCATCGTGAAATTTCATTCGGTGCTCAATATGAAGTCCTTCACGCCCCTAATTTTAATCCTAAATCTTGATCAACGTTGCCAACTGAAAGACGTTAATTGCTTTTGAACTAGTCTGTGCAAGATATCCAATACTTCAGGATATTCCGTTATAACAACGGTCTATTTCAAGAATAATGCGTTTTTATATTCCGTAGAGGTAGAGGTCAGATAAGCACATTCAGGATCTGTGTAAGTCTTGTTTGCTTCAGAGTTCTTTGTAATGGAAATGTTGTGCAACCCCCTTCCTTTCTCTGCTGTAATAATACTTACGTAAGACCCTGAGGAACGGAACTGTTTTGAAAGTGGAAACATGACCAATGAATTAAGGGGAAAAACCTATCCAGTAAGGACATTTTCAACAGAAATATTCAACATGCATGAAGTAGAAATAAGAATCAAAATGCATTCATCTGAAAGATTGGTTTAAAAAAAAATAATAATGGGCTGTTAATTATAAGAGGGGGTAGAGTGTTGCTAATTATACCTCCATATAAAGATACAGAAAAAAGTGTTCAAAATAGCTCAAACTTTACTGAAGATGGAAGAAACAAAGGACAATATAATAATATTTGTTGTATGGTTGAAAGTTACGGGTAGGGTACCCATGTATCCTTTTCTGTAAGGGTATTTTAGTTGCCATGTAGTTTCTATCTGAAAACAGACAGGAGAATGGAAACATTCTGTTGACCTACCAATTTATTAGCAACATAAGATGTTTGAAAACTGCACTTGTCTGCTCTCAGAAATGCAGAAATGCAAATCTTGTATTACAACTTTCATTTCCGGTACAATCATCCACCTTGCTGTGTTAATGTCTTGCCCTCATTAATGAATTAAGATAGAAGAAGTAAGTTTTTATGTCTTCATTAATTGGATTCTAAGGAAATTGGCAGCTTCTTCTGTTGTCTAGGGCTAATTGAATTCCACCCAGACACTTGATGCTGGTGAAAAGAAAAGAACATTTTGTTGCCATAAGTTGGCTTAGAACTTAAGATGGGATTGGTGTCGTTTTCTTCCTGAATCTCTCCTTGCAACCCCCCACCCCCATCCTTAAACCGCTGCTTAAAACATCAATGCCAAATGATAACATTGTGTGTAAGATCTTTTCCTTCTAAGGTCTGAAAGAGTGGCGGTGTACTACATTCTTTCAAACCAGCTGGGGGATAAATATCCTTGTGGGGCTGGTGTTAAAGTCTTGGAATGCTCCATCACTGGCTGGGTTACCCTAGCAACTGGGAGAAGAGTGGCTGTGGAGCAAGTTTATCACCCAGGGAAAACATCAACTTCTTTAACATTGTCATAACACCATTTAGCCTTTCCTTTAAAGTGCCTATGTGATAAAAAAATCACTTCCTTTTTTTCTTCAGATTTTGAAAGTGTGTTTGCTTAACACCTGACTGGCAAAATTTTGAGCTTTGATTTTTATCCAAAGGCCATTTACTTTGAGTTTTGGATTTCACAGTCCACCATTACTCGTGTTCAAAACTGACCGATTGGACCTCAGAGGGTTGGATCTAGGGAATTGTGATGCCATTCACTCAATAGCTTGAAATTAATTTCAACATGTAAATGGAGCTCATGCAAAACACAAGTTAATTAACAGTCTGAAAGCCCAAAACTCCCGTGCTGCATATTAATTCTGCAGTGTACACACGCATTGCATTCTTAAACTTGTGAGCCTTTAACGTCATGTTTTCCTTGATCCAGCTCTCTCACGATCTTAAAGTTAGTAATGGCATACCATTAAATAGGAATAGTTCAGTTAAAATAAACGGGTGAAATCAAGGCTTAAAACTTTGGTCGCTTAGCGTTGAGTTAAAATAGTTTCGAAATCCAAAGAAAATTAAGAATTAATTTTTTGGTCACAGGGGGACTTTACTTGGGGACACTATATAACAATGGGGCTTATGGGTTACAATCCTTAGCTAGGTCCAAAAAGACTGAAAGTCTAAATTATTATATTTTTGTGGTTACAAATGCAGCACTTTCTCCCACACACTTGGCTAATGCTTTAACTGCTGACAGGTAATTTTTATTGAGGGAGCCTTGCACAGCCACTGTTTAAAGGTTAACCCCTGCACCTGACCAACACAGTCTTAAATAGCTGAGGAGAGAAAGCTGTATTTGTAATTACACCGACAAATCATCAAATGGATAAACCTTTTAGTCTTTTGATAAGAACTACAAATTTATTGAAGGCCTGAATCACAATAATTATTTATTGTTAATAAACATCCTTGGGACATTTAAGAGCTAACACACTATTCACCAACAGCAGGGCATCGTTGGAGTCAACAGTGTTGTGGAGCTGATATCTTGTTGGGGGGACCTCTTTTAAAATTCAAGTTTAAAAGTTAATTATCTGCTTCTAATCTAATGGAAGTCAAAAAAGTCACTGAATTCTGACTTTACACTTGTTTATAGGTCACCTTATTTTGTCCATCAGTTTTTCTTAATTACAGCTATGTTAAAAGCTAGGAGCAAAATGGAGGGTTGAGGGCCCAATGGAAGAACTAGTATGTTCTAGTCCATAATTGTGAAACAGGAGTCTGTCGAAACTATTCCCTTTCCGTTCATGAAATAGTGACAATGAAATCACACAATGAGATCACTTACATTTCAGTTTAATAATTTTTTATTCTACACATTTTAAACACAACTTAACACTCGGAATACATGTATCTCCTTATTGAAAAAAGAAACAAAATCTTGCATCAGTGGAATGTGGGAATACCTATTACAAATTGATAGAAAAAGCCATGTGTATAAAGTTCATGAGCAAGTTTCAAGATACCTTGAAACTAAATGAAAAAGAAGAGAATGTTGAAAAATATTATTGAAAGTGGCAATGAAGCCTCCACTTGGACTCATGGAATTATGAATACTTTGGCATTATCTTGACTTATATTTAAGGACAAGGTTAAAATACCAGTAATATCATTATGCAACATGAGCAGCAGATCTGTATCACATTCACAGACTCGATGCAAAGTTGGGAGTTTGTTAATGTGATACAGATCTGACGCGACTATTGTGTGTGATTTATTAAACGTCAGTGTTAATGTACACGAGGTATTTTTGGTGATTCAAGACATTTTAACAGGGAAAATCGATAGAAACGTTTTTGTAAATGAAGAGAAATCTGTATCAGATATATACAGATACCGGTATTGATTACTAAAACATTAATTTTGTTTCGTTTTGTTTTCCCATCATGAATTATTAATCAGTTTTAGAAGTGGCAATAAAGCTGAATCTTCAATTACTTTGATCTATCTGACATAAATCATAAGAAGGCAGTGCATGATAGAAATTTGTTTTGAGAAAACATTCACTGGCAAGACGTCACATAGTTTCTGTGATAGCTCTGAATTAGCCACACATCCTTCATTGCTAACCCCATATCAGTGCTGGATTTCACTTTTAAAATGTTCCTTTGCTCTTTTCTGGATGGTGCAAAACACTCCATCTTTTGGACGTACAGTGACTTTCTCCACTTTTTCCAACGTCTGCCCAGGAACCAAGGTGAATTTAAACTTCTGAAGAAGGCGAGACATAAAAATTGTGGAACTTATTCTTGAAAAAACCTTGCCGATGCAGATTCGTGATCCACACGAGAATGGCAAATAAACAAAATTGGATATCTTGTTCCCTCCTTCACTGGCCAAAAATCTGTCAGGGTTAAATATGTCGGGATCCTTCCAGTATGCAGGAAGGTTATGATTGACATAGAAGGAGAAAAATATCTTTGTGCCTTTGGGGATCTGAAATTGTCCAAATTTCTCTGGCTTAGCTGTGATGCGACTTGTACCAGCAACTGGTGGGTGCTTCCGCAGACTCTCCTTTAGAGTTTGACCAACATACTCTAGTTTTCCAGTGTCACTGTAGTCAACAATTTGTTTGTCTCCTAAAACATCATCAATTTCCTCAACTATCCTGGAAAGTGAAGCAAAGAAATCAAAATAATTTAAAACACTGGACGTCTGGAAATATCACAAAATAATAGCAAAATATATAATTATATAAATTCCTCTGCTCATGCATGCAAGACCAACAGTTCCTAAGACGGCCAATTCTTGAGGATCTTGTCATGATTTCACTAAGAGCTCAGTGAGGAGTAATGAGATCCCAAGGATTTCTTTAAGAATCCACTGAATCTTGAGTTTTATATTGATTAAAGATTTTTGTCACAAGAAAGTTCACCTAGTCTGCTATGCATGCGCAGGAACATTGCATGACCACACACAAACGGCTGTGTAGGAGACTAAAGTTCACCACCCTGGCAAGAATATTCAAATTGCATCTTATTACCCCTAAGTACTTTTTTCAGTTGAAAACAATTCCCATATCTAGTATAATATTCGGTGAAATTCGTTATATTACATTAGAATTTCCGAGACATGGGTTTAGTTTCAATTTGACAAAATAATATGAACTTCTTAGAAATGCAAAAATTCTCTCCATACAAAGAACTACAAAATGACAACATTACGGTAACATTGAGCTCATTGTCAAGGATTTTATGTAATAAAAAAATGCACAGTCTTATAGACTCAGAAAAAGTCTAAAAAAATGTTTTTAAGTGGAAAAAAAATTAGGGCTAAGGTGCACTTTAATATCAATGAAAGGATCCATCTTGATTATAGTGTCAGGATTATTGAAGACAGTCATGCAAGACTACCAACAGTCTTGCAAGATTCATTCCAGGGTCTATTAATTACAAGTGCTCACCTGTCTTCAATATCTCTATTGACAAGAGTTTCAAAAAGGGCAAAGCTGAGCTGATTGGAAGTTGTATCTTGACCTGAAATGTATCAGTGAAAAGACAAGGCATTGAGAAGGTGGTTCAAATGTCTTCTTCAAATCAGTTCAGTTTTCTTTTTCTTTATCTAATAATATAGCACCTTACTTCTAACATCACTGCTTAAACAAAATGACAGTAGATTGAAAATGCCATTCCTTGTAACACTCTTGTTGTTAGTTAAAAAATAACTTTAAAGGCTCTTCATTGCTCCATATACATAAAAAAAAATGGGCATTTCTAAACCACGAAACAGCGATACAGCAAAGCAGTGAAACAAAGCACCAAAACACCATGTATGACCCCACCATGTCTAAAACACAGGTCACATTCCACAGGTCACTTGTTGCAGCTTATTGTTTTACCTTTTGGAAAGTAGCCCTAAACCTCAATTTGGCTAACCCTAGGCCTAATTAGGGTTTTTAAGCCTAGGGTTAGCCAAATTGAGGGTTTTAGGTTACTTTCAAAAAGGTAAAACAGTGACCTGCAACGAGTGACCTGTGGAATGTGACCTGTGTTTTAGACCCGCCGCCACCATACACTGAATACTAACCGACAAAGGTTGGATTTTAGGCCAGATTAGGCCTAAAATGTTATTGTTCCTTATCTCAGTCTTAATCTGAATGAATTAAGAGCAATAACATTTTAGGCCTAATATTAGACCTAAAACGATATTTAATCTCAAATCCAACCTTTGACGGTTGGTATTCGATGTATGGTGGCGTCATGCATACATGGTGTTTTGGTGTTTCACTGTATCGTGGTTTAGTAATGTCCATTTTTTAAAAATATTATGGAGCAATGAAGAGCCTTTAAAAGTTATTTTTTAACTAAAAACAAGAGTGTTGTTTAGTATATATAATGTCCAAAAAAAAATTATAATAATTTTCATCAGAATATGTTAAAAAACTGACTGTGACAAATTGAATGCAAGTTGTTCTTCAATACGTGACGACGTCATTGAGCTCATCTGATCCATTTTTTCTCAGAAATGTGAACAACATGAGCGGTGTCTCGTCCATCTTATCTATTTGAGCAATTTATGTTGCTGAACAAAAAGGCATAACTGGAATACGAAGAAGAAATCCCAACAGCTTTGTGTGTTCAATCTTCCTGCAAAACTTAAGGTTATAAAGTTTAATGACGTCACATACAATCCAAGATGGCAGCCTGCATTTGCGTATTTTTGACGAAGTTCCATGATTTATGAGTCAAATGGTCAATGAGTTTTAATGAGTTATGAGTCAATGAGACTCACAGTCAATATAGCAATATTTTATTGATTAAGCCTAAGCCCTTGTTTTCAGTGATTAGGCCTATATAAGCACTCTCTGAAATTTTAGGCTTTCATTTAATGGGTTAGGGGTAACTGCACTAACTCATTGACTTATTGATTCATTGACTCATAAATACTTGATACTCATTTTTGACAAGGATTTCACAAGGTTAGAAAGCTATTTCAAGATTGAAATTTTGGTTAAAAGCTGTTCTCCTCATGAACTTTCCATTAACTGGTTAAAAAAGATTGTCATTTTGGAGTGAACTTCTCCTTTCAGACTCCAGATATTCAGATCTGAGGATGGGCAGTAGCTTTTAATGTAGAGTCTGACTTACTTTTTTACTGTATGCCCAGTCAAACATGTAGTCTAAGTAGCTGCATAATTTAATCTTAGGGTCACAACAAGATCTCATATTGTATACATGTAATATTATACCCTGTGATTGACTGATATATTAATTTAACAATAATAATAATAATAATAATAATAATAATAATAATAATAATAATAATAATAATAGTAATAATAATACTAATCTTGATATAAGCAGGCAAGTAAGAAATTTAAAGAAAACCACAAAACCTTTGAAATTACAAGACATGTTTCGACACAAACTTCTGTCATCTTCAGTTGATTAATGTACAAAGCACTTTTTCCGACTTCTAAATTCAACTTAGCTTTTTGTACATTAATCAACTGAAGATGACTGAAGTTTCTGTCGAAACATGTCTTGTAATTTCAGAAGTTTTGTTGTTTTCTTTAAATAATAATAATAATAATAATAATAATAATAATAATAATAATAATAATAATAATAATAATAATAATAATAATGAGCTTTATTTAACCAGGGAGCACCTTCAGCAATCTGTTCTCCCAGGTGTCCCTGACATAAATAAATACAATACTAAAATAAATGTACAATATACACACTCAGATAAATATAAACACAAATAAATTTATGAATACATCAAGACTATAGAATAAAATAATATGATTAAATGATTACAATAATATTTTACTAATTTGTGTTTTGAAGCTTGGTACAGAGTCAGAGTTTTGAATATTTGTGGATAATGTGTTCCATAAGGTGATACTAGAGTACTTAAAAGTGCATTTCATGTAATCAGTTCTTGGTTTCGGTAAAACAAACTTATCTTTGTTTCTAGCATTATAACTGACAGTGTGTATTTTTGAGTGACGTAAGTACTTCGTATCAAGTCCTTCTAGTTGATTATTTAAGCATTTATAAGTAAGAATAGCTTTGTTGTACTTTCTCTGCTGTAATGTCGACCAATTGAGCTTAGCTCGTACTGAGGCAGACGGGTTGCAATTGTCAGTCAAGAAGATAACTCTTCCAGCTTGCTTTTGCAGTCTCTGTAATCGTAGAGATGATGTCTCGCTGCATGTGTCCCAGACTACTCTGCAGTAGTCAAATAAGGGCTGAATAGTTGACTTATACACAGTTTGAGCTGACGGTAATGTAAGGCAAGGCATTATGCATTTAAGGATACCGATTCTTGAGGAGACCTTATTGTGACTTGACCAAGACGTTGCTGTCGAGTACAATAATTATTCCAAGATATTTCAAGGTCTGTACTCTCTTTATTGCAACCCCATTTAGCATTAATGTGCCAAATTTAACATAATTAAGTCTCTGTGGTGAACCAATGACCATGTTCTTACACTTCTTGGGGTTTAACACTAATCCGTTCAATTTAATCCATCTGGATATATACTTTCAAGGATCAGGATCTCGTCAGTATTATTACAAGAGTAATACAAGGCAGTGTTGTCAGCAAACATGTTAACAGTGGAGTGAGAGATACAACAAGGGAGGTCATTTATGTAGACCAAGAAAAGTAGAGGCCCCAGGGCCGAGCCTTGGGGAACCCCTGATAAGATGTGTTTGGTGGACGAGAGCAAACCGTTGAAAAATACTTGCTGTTGTTGATTGTCAAGATATGAATTCAAATAAACCAGTCTAAATCAAGTCCAGTGACTCCCAGAGCTTGGAGTTTTCTCACCAGGATACTATGCTTTACAGTATCGAAGGTCTTTGCAAGATCGAAAAATATAGCTGCTGTAACTTGACCATTGTCAATGTTGGACAACCACTCATCAACGACTTTTATCAAGGCTGTTTGTGTTGATCTTTTCTTGCGGAAACCGTGCTGAGGGGAATGTAGAAGATTGTTGTCCATGAAGTAATTATAGAACTGATTATTATCAGCCGCTGCTTTCAGTAGGCGGGGAGGGATGTTATCCAGCCCTGCTCCCTTGTTAATTTTTAAAGATTTTAGTTCTCTAAGCACTGATGGAATTTTGACGGGTTGGAATTGGAAGGTAAAACTACTTGATGATGGCCTGCAAACAGACTGTAGATTGGCCAATGGTACCTCCAAAATCTTGGCACTTGCAAACTTTTCATCTAATCTCAGTGTTTTGGTCTCTGTCTCAGATTTGCAAACAAGGGTCTCTAGCATCTCGGCGAGTATCGGATTTTACCATTTGGCACCCCTATTATGGTCTGGGATTAATTCCTGAATTCGACTCCCTCTGTGGGGTTGAGTTTGTTAGTTTTCTTCTCTGCTCTGAGAGGTTTTTCTCAAGGTTCTCTGCTAACCCTAACCGCATCAAGAAGAGTCCTTCTTTTCCCCAAGTTCAACATCACTTGTGTTACTTTCAAAATACATACATCTTATTCAATAATGGTTTAACATACAATACGCGCAGATACTTTGTGAGTTGCGTATAAAATACAAGCAATTAGCAAAATGTCCGCGAGTATTATATGTTAATTAATTAAACATCCGATGAATATAAAGAGATTTATTATTCCACTACAAAAAGTTGTTATTTTGCTTCAATTCTATTTGGAAAGACTGTTTCTAAAAGAATGTATCATCTGTCCTTCAGGGCGCTTGTGAAAGATGTAAGCAGCACAGAAAGCCAGCCAAATGTCCTTTATTTGGTTGTATAAACGAAATGACAAGTGGCAAGCAATGACAAGCTAAATTCTCAGGCCGTATTTGCTCTGTTCTAAACCTGTCAAATCTGGACACTAAAGTGTATTACCGTCTCATATTTTGAGCATTCTCTTGACCAAATGTGGTAAAATGGCGTCATAGTGGAATAATAAAGACACTTAATGTCACAAAGTGCCCCTCAAATGCTGCGCCTTAACTTAGGATAAACAGCTGCATTTACCCGAAGCTAAAAACGATGCTTATTCTTTTACCCTTACCTTATCGTTGGAAACGCGGAGCAGAGGCCTAGATTTAAAGGGGCACTTTGCGTCGGATGTCAAAATCTAATACAGTAACATTACTACATATCTATGCATTTCTGGACATAAGTGAACTTCTTAACTGCCACAAACCCCTAGGAATGAGACATACATGTAACAGATATTACTCTGTCTAACGCCAGACGATTTTACTCATCAACTGGTGGCATCCTAGGGTGCTTGAGGAGTACATGAATGGGTTAACCTTGTCAAAAACTCCATCTATGTCCCCTCCCTTAACCCATTGACCCCTGGGAGTGAGACTTAACAGATTTTATTCTGTCTAACACCAGACGATTTTACTCGTCAACTGGTGGCATTCTAGGGTGCTTGAGGAGTGCATGAATGGGTTAACCTAGTCAAAAACTCCATCTATGTCCCCTCCCTTAACCCATTGACCCCTGGGAGTGAGACTTAACAGATTTTACTCTGTCCAACACAAGATGATTTTACTTGTCAACTGGTGGCATCCTAGGGTGCTTGAGGAGTGCATGAATGGGTTAACCTAGTCAAAAACGCCATCTATGACCCCTCCCTTAACCCATTGACCCCTGGGAGTGAGACTTAACAAATTTTACTCTGTCTAACACAAGATGATTTTACTTGTCAACTGCTGGCATTCTAGGGTGCTTGAGGAGTGCATGAATGGGTTAACCTAGTCAAAAACTCCATCTATGTCCCCTCCCTTAACCCATTGACCCCTGGGAGTGAGACTTAACAGATTTTACTCTGTCTAACACAAGATGATTTTACTTGTCAACTGGTGGCATTCTAGGGTGCTTGAGGAGTGCATGAATGGGTTAACCTAGTCAAAAACGCCATCTATGTCCCCTCCCTTAACCCATTGACCCCTGGGAGTGAGAC
This sequence comes from Montipora capitata, assembly GCA_949126865.1. Classification (NCBI taxonomy): domain Eukaryota; kingdom Metazoa; phylum Cnidaria; class Anthozoa; order Scleractinia; family Acroporidae; genus Montipora; species Montipora capitata. The sequence goes on from OX421453.1 coordinate 4,741,583, forward strand.
TTAACAGATTTTACTCTGTCTAACTCAAGATCAAGGCTGCTGCCTAACGGTCGCCTGGTCGCCTGGGGCGCCTTAATTGCGAGCGCGGGCGGCCGAATCTTTGAACGAGTAGCCCGAACAGGCGCCTGGCTTATCACAAGGTGATTTATCCTCACTTTTATTATATATAAAGTAATTAATTCTGGGCTCTTGAAAAAATGACTTAGGCTACAAACTTTCAACGTTGGAAGCCCGAAGGGCTCTGGAAAAATTTGCTAAGACAGCAGCCTTGAAGATGATTTTACTTGTCAACTGGTGGCATCCTAGGGTGCTTGAGGAGTGCATGAATGGGTTAACCTAGTCAAAAACTCCATCTATGTCCCCTCCCTTAACCCATTGACCCCTGGGAGTGAGACTTGACAGATTTTACTCTGTCTAACACCAGATGATTTTACCTGGTCAACTGGTGGCCATTGACCCCTGTGAGTGAGACTTAACAGATTTTACTCTGTCTAACACAAGATGATTTTACTTGTCAACTGGTGGCATCCTAGGGTGCTAGAGTGCATGAATGGGTCAACCTAGTCAAAAACTCCATCTATGTCCCCTCCCTTAACTCAAGCATCTTTTACCTCCAAACATAAAAGTGACAATTTCATCCACAAGATGCTCTATGGAAACATCTGACACACAGCTTTGCAAAATGATCCCCATTATATCGTCCGGAAGTTGCTGACCTGTCTTCATGGCCTCAATTCGATCATATATACAGTCTTTAGCAAATTTTCGCAAAGAAGAGAGGGAACAGTGAATGTTTTTCTTATACGATGACTTGTAGAATGGAAGGCACAGAAAGTAGTCAGCATAGCTCTGTTCATATGCCTCACAACAATTTGCAAGGGAATCAGAAATCTCACTGTTACCATCATCTAAACACTTCAAATCCATGCTTAATGCAACCTAAATAAAAAAAAAAGGTTATCACATCATCATCATCATTAACGCCAAAATTTTGGATACCATTCCTTAAAGGGAATGTAGTTTTTGAGGACCTTGAAGTTGTTTACCCCTGTAGTGGCCACCACTGGCTAGAAAAATCCTCTGGCATTAGAGAGAGTATCGCTCTTAAATCATGTCAATCTTTAACAATTATTTGCCAAAGGCGAGGTGACTCTTGGTGAAAAAAAGTTGTGGTTTTTGTTCACCGATTTACCGAGCCTGGCGTGAATAATAATTATTGTTTTAAACAGACCTCCATTTAAATCTGTACTTCTCCATTTAAATCTGTACTTTTTGAAAGGGATTATTTTTCACGAAACATTCCGCTTGTAAACCAATCAGGAGGGTCTATTTTAATTGTGGTTTTCCCGACGGAATGATTCCGCCTTTCGACCAATCATGAAATTGTTTACAGAAATCAAATCAACCACAGACGGAACAGTCCGCAAGTTGACCAATGAGAAGAGGTCTTTCTGATCTATTTCAATTAACACGCTTTTACCTCGTCACGCACTTAAAAATCGTACAACCATACCGTCGAATTTTCTTCGATTATAGTCGTTTATTTCAAACTGCAATTCGTCTCCTTTGCTTGCGTTGTCTTATTGGTATGTTTGCTTTGATTGTGCGAAAGAGAACTTCATTCGATTTCGTTAAACACATGCAGAGATTTTATAAAACGCAGCTATTCTCTTGGGAATATTATAATCCGCTTTTGACTCGAAACATTCCGATAGTTTATTAGCCGATAAGACATCTACAGTATTTACATATCTCGTGCACATATCAAGCGTGACTTGTAAATCTACGCTCACCAGGCTTGGAAAAGTTGAAGACCTCAAATGTTTAAACCTTCAAGTTTAGTCTACAATTTCTTAGGCGGAATGATTCCGCCTTTTGGCCAATCATGAAATTGTTTACAGAGATCATATCAACCACATACGGAATAGTCCGCAAGTTAACCAATGAAAAGAGGTCTTTCTGATCAATTTCAATTAACACCTCCTCAGTCCTCTGGTGTTATTGACTCCGGTTTCAATTTGTTCAATTTCATGTATACCCTCGAATTTTCTTCGATTGTAGTCGTTTATTTCAAACTGCAATTCATTTCCTTTGCTTGCACATTTTCTTATTGATGTGTTTGCTGTGATGGTCCGAAAGAACACTTCATTCGATTTCGCTAAACACATGCAGAGATTTCATCAAACGCAGGTATTCTCTTGGGAATATCTCGCTTTTGACTCAAAAGTATTCCAATAGTTAAACATCAGGATCTACAGTTACTGTATTTACATCTCTCGTGTAGTAAATCTACGCTCACCAGGTTTGGAAAAGCCAAAGACCTCAAATGTCTTGTGTGTATGTTTTATTTGTGGTTTCCTCTTCGGCTGAATCATTACGCTTTTCGACCGATCTTTATAATTATGTGTATCTTTTGTCTGTCCGCCACGAAGAATGCTTGCTCTTTTCCTTTCCTTTTCCTTTATAATGAAGTTGAAAACAGCAAAAACCAATGACACTGACCGGTTCGAATTAATGATTGTAGAATCTTAATCTTAGGGTGCTCTTCTCTCCTTTCCGCAATGAACCGAAGACATTAAAGGAATTATTCCTCGTTAAACGAAAGGGCCATAATTGCGTGAATGTAATATTATTTTTCCAAACGGTGCCGCCTATTTAAAAGATACTCCAGAAAGAAGATCAGAGATCGGACAAATCAAAGTAAAAAATTTGCATTAAATTTACTCTACATACGTGCAAAGGTTTTGGCCAAAACTTATTCTGTTTAAATTAAATTTACGATTAAATATATAAAAACTTATATACTGACATTCAATTTAGCCGTAAATTAACGGCTAATTTTGTGGTCTGTAATTTTCAAGGCCCCTTATTTAGTCGTAAATGAACAGCTAAGTTTGTCGTCTGTAATATACAAAATAAATAACAAACCACCCCCTTTTCCATGGTTTTAAGAAAGCCCCGCTTGAAAATAAGCGTGGCAGCGCCATTCGGCACGTTTTACACGTGATGCAGCCAAACTCAACTATTAAACAAATTCTACGGTTCCGTGTATCCTACACGAAATGATCGCAAGGGAGCGGTTCCTGCTCTGCAGTACTTTGCTCGTAAGTCTTTCCTAGTAACTTGCACGTTGAAGTTATATATAAAATGTGAAGAAGCAGTTTCTACAATGCGTAATTTTTGTAAAGATGACATCTGCCCGAATCTCTGGTATCTACATTGTAGCTATAGACTGTGACAGAGGTCGAGGATCAACGTTTTATTTACCTTGTTCTATTTGGAGTAAGATCATCACTTCTCTGATGTTTTAAGAAACACAAAATAACGGGAAGTGCAAAACCCTGTGGGTTGCGTTTTCGGCTAGTGGCTTAATTAATTCCCTTACACGTTAACTCGATTAGATTGGCATCTCTTTTCCTTCACTGAAAAAAAAAATTGAATAGCAAATACTGCATTATGAGCTCTTATTGATTGTAATAATATACTGAGTTGGTGATCCTAATGATACTTGAGTTCAGTGGAGAAATAATTTGGTGGTGTGGTAAATATGAAAATAACCTCCGTTACCAAAAAGAGTTACCTATAACCGCAATGGTGAGTATCAAGTTTCAGGAATCTGACTAGACCAAGAGGAATCACGTCAGATTAGTTAATATTAGTAAGGCAATTTTCCCTCCAAATATCCGACAATGATCGAAGAACTGTTTTTCATCGGCGTTCAGACATGAAACAGTTTTTTCTTTTGGGGTTCATGAATTTTTATCATCATGCAGCTTACATTCTCAGACGAGCAAGTGGCTTCCTTCTTGGAAGAAATGGGAGCGTTATCGAAGGGCACTTGGCCCTACTAGATATTGTAAGTAGAATTCTCTTGAATGTGTAATTATACTTTTACATGATAACATAATAGGGCCGTTTATACGAGTAAAAATAAGCCGCGGCTTACTCTGGCCACGGCGTACATAATACGCGAAAGGAACTATTTATACGAGTATTAACTCCCAGGCCAGGACAAACCGCGGCTTGCGAAAGCGGTGAACGTAGATTTTGTACCATTTATACGGGTGTTCGCGTCTTATGTAAGCCGAGGCTTATTTTCTCTCGTAAAAATGGCCCTAATATCTCGCGCGTTTGCGGAGAAGGGGGAGGGCTCTTTTTATGAAATGCATTACTTTTAAGCTAATGATCTATTCTAAGCAATTTTCATAATCGATGTACTCAATCCTTTCCATTTTGTACCTACGTTTAGGCCAGACCACAGATGGATTACCTTACCAGATTCAAGTAGTGATTAAGCAATTTTCCCCAAATTTTAGTTTCGGCCATTTGGTTTGGTGGCGACTTACTGAATGTTATCTGTCAACTTGTAAGGGACCACATAGTGGTCATGGCAGTGGATTTCATAAGACAACAGCCAGCCATCACGGACAGCCTGATTGTGAACCAGGCATCGACAAACAACTCAGAAACGACTTCTAGTACAACAGGTAACTTTCCATCATATTCCTTGTGTCCACACATGTCAGACGCCATAAGTCCACTCACAAATCAATTTTTCTTTTTATCACTGAGAAATGCACTGAATGTTTTATTAGATTTTTGACAGACCAGAAAGGAAAAGGCAGTAAAAATGGAATGAAGAGCAGCAATTGAGGGCTGCAAATACACGTGTTAAATAAAGCTTTAGTTACTACTCTCCAGGCACATCGTTGTTTAATATCCGCTCATCACACTTCAATTTCAACATGTATTTTTTCTCCTCCCTACGTCTTATTGATAAGGCTGGTACAACCAACCCCAACTCCACTGATAAGGTATTGTCAAGTAGCTTCTGTCTCTGATCAGTTATTTCTTTCCCTGACCAAAAAGGTTACGAGCAGCTTTCATTGAAACAGATTCACCGGGTTGCGATCTTTCACTATAATGACCAAAAACTGCAGCAAGTAACAGAAATCGTAACGGAGATTATTTCCGGATGTCAAGGAATTATATAACAGTCATATCAGTTTACACCTCCAAACTCGATTGTTAGATCCCTCTCTGATCAGTTCGCTCTCTAGAACATATTTCAATTTTCATCTCTTTATTGGCTGAGCTCTCAATATAGTCCTGTAGAGACATTTTACTAGACGTTTCATCGAAATCAATGAAAGATACGTTTTTTTGCATTATGCTTAAAAAATTCCCATTGTGCGGGCATAATGCCTGATGCTCTAACTGTAGCATTACCAAAAACTTGCTCCGACTGTTAGAAAAGAAAGAAAACATCCAACCAGTGAGTGGAAATTTCCCCTTGACGATTAACTGGTTGACCACATCAGATAGCCCACTTGCAGTGGAAGCTGTGGAGTATAACTATATGTGATCCTGCAAATGAAGGCAAACCTATCATACAGCAATCTCCATGATCGAGCCAGGTGAAACAAGGATTCGTCATGATTTGTCTTTCTGATGTTCCGAAGTTCACACCCACGGTCATCAAATGTCACCACTAACGAGTGTTACTTTTCTATAGGCTAAACTGGTAAAAGAAGCAAAACAATTAACCGGAGGAAAGAAGCACGTCCATCAAAAGAGAGCGCAAAGAAATAAAGCCAAAGAAAAGGGAATTTTTAAAGAGTCTAACTAATCAGGAACTTGTCAATTTGTTTTAGTGTGTGGGTGTGTGTGCATGCCGACTGCCTTCGAAAAGGCGGCGTCCTTAAAACTGGTGTACGGCAAATGCAAAATACAGGCCTTCACATTTACTCATCGGACAATCTTTTATCCCTGAAATAAAAAGTAAAAAGAACCGACATTTGCTTTAACGCAAGCTTCATGAAATCGGAGTTCCCACGACATTCCACTTTGCGGGTTCAGACTTTTCGTTCTCTCGTAATTCAGTTGACAGCTTCAACAATTCTCAGATGGCACGCCCAGAACCCGGATCCAGTTGTTGCTGTAAATAACGGCAAATTAAATTCCAAGCAACCTCAAAACCTTTAGGAAGGGACTAGTAAAGGTTGCAAAAACTTAAAATTTCATTTGCATCGCAAATATGACAACAGAAAACACAAATGAATCCTACAATAATGCATTGTTTGAAAGAGGCGTAAGACAGCATCTTAGCTGCCTTTCTCTGCAATCGCCCGGTAAATCAAAAAGGAGAAATTTCTCCTCAGGCGATAACAGGCCGTCGATTAGTGACATTGCCCACTTTAAGGTGTATGTGACGTACCAGAAAAAAAATGTACCGAAAAATGCTATGAAGCGCGGCGCGAGTATTTTTGCCCTCATTACTGCAAAGAGGTCTGAATAGGAGCTTCCTTTTTGTCATTGTCAGAGTGTATAAAATATGGTAAGCTTTAGTGTTCTCCACCGGGCTGTGTTAACAACTGGCTATGAATAAATATATCATATTACATGGCTTTGTGATACATTTGTTATATCATACATTTTCGCGCCACATTTTGCGCCAGCGCGAACAGTAGATCCTGTCCGGCCCTCAATCTTTGCACCATGAAGGCAAATCAGATTGCACTGAACGATTTAGTACAGGGCTTTCGATGCGTGTATTTTAAGCACCAAATGAACTCGAAGTGCGGCAAATTAACAGCAACCTAGCGTAAATTGCTGTAGCTGCTGAAACACCAGTTACCTCGCAAACGCAACGAGATGCGACGTAAAGGACGCCTATTTACTTCAAACGAGCAGAGGATTGTGGTAGGAAAGGCAAGAAAAAGTGACTCGGGTAAGTAACAACCATCCTTTTGAAGCCTACTACTTAAGACATTTTTTGAAAGACAGTGTCTCTGGCGAATTCATAGGGTTGTTGGAAACAATCAAACATAAACGCACACTCAAGAGAAGATGAACCTTTGAGCTGTTTGACCTTCCCCGACCTGGTGAGACGAAATTTCCGCTTGATACGTACACATCGGATATCAATACGTAAGTATGTGTCAGTGAGAAAATCTTTAGGCCAAATTAGCTAGCGGGAAGTTTCGGGTGAAACGAAGAAAACCACTGCGTTCATTAAAGATCATTCAATATCACGTAACCCTCTTTGCGTCACATAAAATGCTGCTTTGGACCATCACATCGCGTGAATACAACAGGCAAAGTAAACGAGATGAATTTGCAAATTGAGTTAGGAATTTGTTCGAAAAAATTGACGAAAATTAGACGACACGGATAGCAGATAGAATCGAACAAATTGAAAACCATACAATACGACATATGAAAAGATCGTGAGTGACTTTGAAATTCTATCAGAGGAAGTGACGAATTTGCCGGTACTCCCTTTTTGGGTAGGTTGGCCTGTGCGTAAAGTGAGCATCCGAGGAAGTGTTACATGTAATTGAATAGATAAGAAAGACTTCTTGTCATTGGTTAACTTACGTACTGTTATGTGGTTGATATGATCTCTGAAAACAATTTGATGATTGGCCGAAAAGCGGAATCATTCCGCGGAAGAGGAAACTACAAATAAAATATAAAAAAATTACGAGTAAAACACAAAGACAAGTGGAAGTTTAGGAAATTGTACTCTAAACGTGAAATTTTAGACATTTGGGGTCTTTGACTTTTCCAAACCTGTTAATTACACAAGCTTCATATGAACACGAGATACGTAAATACTGTTGATGTCTTATCGGACGGAATGTTTCATATTATATTCCCAAGAGAATATCTGCGTTTGATGAAATCTCTGCATGTGTTTAGCGAAATCGAACGAAGTGTTCTTTCGGACCATCACAGCAAACATATCAGTGAGAAAATGTGCAAGAAAAGGAGATGAATTGCAGTTTGAAATAAACAACTACAATCGAAGAAAATTCGACGGTATACATGGAATTGAACAAATCGAAAACCCGATTGTACGATTTTACGTTTATTACACCAGAGGACTGAGGAGGTGTTAATTGAAATTGATCAGAAAGACCTCTTTTCATTGGTTAACTTGCGGACTATTCCGTATGTGGTTGATATGATCTCTGTAAACAATTTCATGATTGGCCGAAAGGCGGAATCATTCCACCGAAGAGGAAACTGCAAATAAACCATACAAATACACACACAAGAGGAAGATTAGGAAATTGTAGACTAAACTTGAAGGTTTAGACATTTGAGGTCTTCAACTTTTCCAAGCCTCGTGAGTGTAGATTTTTTAGACAAGCTTGATATGTACACGAGATATGTAAATACTGTAAATACTGTAGAATATCTGCGTTTTATAAAATTTATGCAAGCAAAGGAGATGAATTGCAGTTTAAAATAAAAGACTATAATCGAAGAAAATTCGACGGTATACATGGAATGAAACAAATTGAAAACCAGATTGTGCGATTTTAAGTGCGTGACGAGGTGAAGGCTCGTGTGCTTAAAATAAACGCCAGAGGACGTGTTAATTGAAATAGATCAGAAAGACCTCTTCTCATTGGTCAACTTGCGGACTGTTCCGTCTGTGGTTGATTTGATTTCTGTAAACAATTTCATGATTGGTCGAAAGGCGGAATCATTCCGTCGGGAAAACCACAATTAAAATAGACCCTCCTGATTGGTTTACAAGCGGAATGTTCCGTGAAAAATAACCCCTTTCAAAAAGTACAGATTTAAATGGAGAAGTACAGATTTAAATGGAGGTCTGTTTTTAGTAATTACATACTTTTAGGTTCAATTATTATACATTTTCTTTAAAACAATTATAATAATTTCGTCTGTCACCTGACAAAATGGCTTGCACCCAGTTTGAAGCATGCATTAAAAATTCAAATGCAGCCAATCAGCACATAGATTTTTCAAAAATCATCAAATGTAATTATGAGGCCCTTCCAAGGGGAGTCCGGTGTTACTTGTCTGAATTTTAAAAGGTCTTGTGTTGGTGTTTCGTCAATGTTTCATGTTGCTGTGACCGTTGCTGTTGGAAATTTAACCCTTTCAGCCCCGAGGGGTTCCCCATTGACGAGTAAAATCTATAAGTGCCATTTGGCACTCTTGGGGCTGAAAGGGTTAAACAAAGGACGTTGTTTGTTGAGATTTCACTTTAAGTGCTGTCGCTACTTTTTAGGCCACGTCGCTTGTCGGAATTTATCCTGGCAGAACCTCAATTATACTAAGAATATATAATTATAACCACCATCAGGACTTTTTCATACTTTGGTTATCACATCAAATTGGGGACAAATTTGAATGACATCCTGCAAAATTCAAATGAAATCTCAAATTCATTTGCAAAACAGACGGAGGGCAACATGTGTAGGATAACCTTAAACTCAGTTTATAATGTTCAGAATTAGGCTGCAATTCACCAAATAATACCCTCAGGCTGTGACCAGAGTCTCTTTGATCTTCCTCTAGAGATGAGTAACTCTGGAAGAGGAAAAAGACTCTGCCAGTGCCTCAACATTTCGTGTCAGTGTCGAGTCAGTCATGCATGACCAGTAACCACAAAACCACAACAAACAGTCAGGATATTTTCAAACAACTCTGGAAAACATACAACAACCAAGGAATCATTTCCTTGGAAATTCAAGGTAGTTCATACTTTTAAATTGCCATTCCATTTTTTTACTGAAAATTTTATAGGTTTAATTTTTGGCAGACTAGTTTCTGTAATCGACATATGGAGGAAATACTCATGGGAATTTTTTGTTCTAAATTTCAAAAAATATTGATGACGCATGGCGATTGATCATGCACAAAAATTAGAAAAAAAAAACAGGCTTGACAAGTCTAAACTGGACTGACTCATCCATTTCTTTGGATGAGCTGCAAATCAAAAAATGTTGAGGCAGCTGGCAGAGTCTTCTTCCACTTCCTAACTTATCTAGGAAAATTGAAGGAGACTCTGCTCACAAAGTACCAAATAAAATAAAACCCCCCACAAAAATTTTAACCTTTTCCCTCCTAAGTCAGTGATACTATATTTGTAGATTTTACTCATTCAATAGGAGCCAATTCAGGGGTGATGTGGTTAAAAAGATAGTAGCTAATCATTGTTGTATACATAGCTATTTTCAATAGTCCAGTTTCAAGTTCTCCATTACCACTTTAAATAAAAACACTGAGGGCACATTTTTACAGGGTTAGCCTCCATATGAAGTGAATATATTCACAAATACTGGTAGGAACTCAAGGTGCCTGAAGTTTGAAACTAAACTGTAGACATAGTAGTAAACAAGTCATCTTTTTCCTAGAATTTGTGAGTAATTATATTCACATAAAGTGGAGGCTATTACCCTGTAAAAATGTGCGCTCAGTGTTTTTATTCAGCTGACAGCGCTAATGGAGAACTTGAAACTGGACTATTGAGGGGCTGTTTGAAGGGGCATATTTAAGGATGGTGCCTACTAATTAAAGACATTTTTGCCCCTGTGTGTGATTATACAGGAAATGTATACGTAGAGATCTTGACAAGTGTTATTGAAATCCATGAAAAAGAAAATTGGGGGTAACCACGCATTTTTCAGAGAAAATTCATGAATAATATTTTATTTGTAAAAAGCTTTAAAATACAAAGCAATGTATGGCATTCTTTCTCAAATTGAAGCTTAATTATCTCTCAAAAATGCATGGTTACCCCCAATTTTCTTTTTGGATACCAAGCGTACTTTAATACTAAGATCTACTTTCTCTGGATATTTTTAAACCGCGCAAAAATATCCCTGTATTAGTAAGCATCGGCGATTGGAAATCCGAGTATCTGGAGATGCGCAAAACGTATGCGCAATAACAATAGTAGGCACCGTCCTTAATTAATTTACTACACCAATGTGGGCCCGGTTGAATTCCCGTACTAGATGCCATATGTGGGCTGAGTTTGTTGGTTCTCTTCTCTGCTCTGAGAGGTTTTTCTCTGGTACTCCGCTTTTCCGCTTTCCTCAAAAACCAACATCTGACATTTGATTTGCTTGCTTTGATGTGTTGAGCATTTCATACATGAGCCCTTGGTTTGGGAGACTGAGCAACCACTCCCTACGCTTTTGATGTTAAATAAAGTTACGTTACTTTTATTACTTTTCATCATTTTGTCCAATGCCTA
>OX421453.1:4757605-4795105 GCA_949126865.1 Montipora capitata
ACAGCAATCCAGCATTAAGTCATATGCAAATGAAAATCATAAAAGGCGACTCTTGAACAATGCGGTGTCTGACATTTGCAGACTGCCTACAAATAGCAGTGATAAACATTATTTAAGTCTAAGCACCCATTTCAAATAGTGCTGATAAACATTATTTAAGTCTAAGAACCCGTTTTAAAACGGTTAGCTTTCAATAATTGTGATTTAGGGTTAGTCTGCAGTCTGCAGTCTGCAAATGTCAGACACTGTGAACAATGTCCTTAGCATAAAGAGTGTCAAGTATTTATGAGTCAATGAGTCAATGAGTCAACGAGTTCGTGCAGTTAATTAAACCATAAAATGAAAGCTAAAATTTCAGAGAGCGCTTCGGCCTAATCACTGAAACGAGGGCTTAGGCTTAATCAACAAATTATTGCTATATTGACTGTGAGTCCATTGACTCATGACTCATTGACTCATTGACTCATTCGACTCATAAAATGAGTTCTCTAGCATAAAAAAGACAAAATAAGATGCTGATCGCTAAACGTTATTTGAGCAGTAACGAAAAAAAGCCTGAAATAATTTTCTGGCTTTCCTTTCGTTATTGAGCTTACTGCTCAAGTAACGTTTGTAACTGCGATGATCAGCATCTTAACTTGATTCTTTCCGCAGTCCAATTGTATATGGCTCTATTACAGCCTCTTTATGTGCGAGTTGAGACGCGAGTTGTGTTGCAACTTTATTTATATGCACCTGAAGAGTAGCAGAACGAAATGAAAAATGATATGCTTAAATTAATGTGAAATTCTGGAACGGTGCGTATAAAATAAACATAGGTAAAAAAAGGAAGCAAACCATTAATAATCACCTGATGATCGAAGAATAAAGCCTACAGCGAAGGTAGCACACCGTTAACTTTTAAAGACAAGAGACCGGAAACTTTATCAACTTTCGTTGGGCACTGGAGCGTACGAATGCATGCCAGCAGGCCCTCCGAGGGACTGGGGTTTCCCACCCATCATGCCCTAATGAGAAAGAGTCTGGGGAGCGTTTCTGAGACGCGGACGGCAACCACGACGGCAACCGGAATTGAGCTGTTTTCCCTTCTACCTTAGCTTGTCTTTACATTGCTGAGTATCTTTTCTCCATTAGAAATGATTAGCATAAAAATCTGGGAGACACCGCTGTCCTGGCATGCGTGGGAATGTTCTCTTTCGGTTGCCCTCCGCGTCTCAAAAACGTGCGTACTTATCAGGGACACCCAACGAGAATATAGTTCAAAACCACTTAAACATAGCATTGTTAAACGTATTTTAGTATTTAAACGGTAGATATAGGCATATTTTTATCCCCTAAAAATTTTTCATCTGTTCGGATTCCCTGGCTGAAAGTCTAGCGATCCGGCGAAAATTATAGGGATCAAAACTTACCTTTTCGAGAATTTCAGCCAGAAAAAAGGCTCCCGAAAATTCTAGGTGATCTTTTTAGGATGAAAATCCGTTAAAAATGGGCAATTATACCATGTTTTAGATCATCGAAAATCCTAGGAAAGGCAGGCAAGCAAGGAATTCTACACTGAAATGTTCCGAAATTTCTAGATCTCAAATCGTCTTCCGAACAGATATTTTCCGAAAATTGACGTTGGGTGCCCCTGACTTATGGGCGGCCGTCACCGCCAAAAATACGAAGTATGTGGCCCAGCGGTTAGGGCGCTTGCCTTGAGATCCGGAGATCCCGGGTTCAAGACCCGCTCTGACCACTCGTTGAATTTGATCCTGGTAGTCCCTGGTTCAACTTCCCAGCTGCACTTGTAAATAGCCAACAGGTTTGCCTCCGGCCAGTTGGGATTCTTAACAGTTGTAGTTGTTGTGTTCAGTTGTTTCGTTGATTCATTGGCCCTGAAAAGCCCCTATGGGGAGAGGTCAATTAAGTATGTATGTATGTATGTATGTATGTATGTCAAAAGGAATAGAGCAACGTGAATTCGTTCATTGGCGCAGTGCACAGGGGCACCCAACGTCAGTTTTCGGAAAATATCTGTTCGGAAGACGATTTGAGATCTAGAATTTTCGGAACATTTGTTGTAAAATTTCTTACTTGCCTGCCTGTCCTAGGATTTTCGAACATCTAAAAGATGGTATAATTGCCCATTTGAAACAGATTTTTACCCAAAAAAGGTCACCTACAATTTCCGGGAACCTTTTTTCTGGCTGAAATTTTCGCCGGAAAAGGTAAGTTTTGATCCCTATAATTTTCGGATCACTAGACTTTCAGCTAGGAAATCCGAACAGATCAAAAATTTTTGGGGGATAAAGATATGCCTATATCTACCGTTTAAATACTAAAATACGTTTAACAATGCTATGTTTAAGTGGTTTTGAACTATATTCTCGTTGGGTGCCCCTGAGTGCAGAAGAGACTAAATGAGTTAGAAATGATGCAGCCTAAATACAAGTAGTCTTGTTGCCTTTTGTTAAATGGCTCACTCAAACAATACTATCTAAATAGGAAGATAGGAAATTGTCTGGTCATTACTGTTAAAACGGAAAAGACTAAGTGAACCCGTTTTATGGAAATGAAAATCGGTTCATCTTCCAAACACGAACTGGCATAGCGAGACAACAAACGGTACGGTGTGATGTTAATAAATGGCTTATCTTAACCTAACGTGGTTCAGTCCATCGATGTTCAATGTAATATGAAACGTTTTAACGAAAGGTCGATTGATTTGTGTAATTACCAAAAGCTTCATCGAAACAACAAATGACTCATATGGTATTGATATGAACCGACCTAATATGAAATTGTTTATGCAAAGGACAAATGGTTTACCGTGATGTGAAAAGAATTAAAGAAAAAAACGCAACTGGTTTACATGTAAGTATCGGCAAATGAATAATGTAATCACAAATGACCAAGCGAAACAACAAATGGTCTGAATGGAACTCAAATGCTACAGTCTAGAAACAAATCGACCCAATATGAAATGGAAATGGTTTTCCCTAATGCGAAATGAAGTAGAGACAAAACAGATGGTTTGGGGCGACAACAAACGATTTAACCATATTGCGTGACATCGAACACTTCGCTGAACCGCCAAAAATACAAATGGAAAATGGAAAAGCCAAGTCTGAAATGGAATAGCCTGGCATTTCCGGAAATTCACAAAGAGCCAATAAAAACCGAGATCGTTTTTTACCGGAAATTACAAAATTACAGCAGTTAAACTTTCGAATATCTGATCTTGCACAATAGATACTTTTAAGCGGGCAAACAACTATCACATGTGCGGGTTTGTTCGACATGATTTTCTCACTCTAACAAACAATTGGACTGAAGATAAGAGTCTTTCCCAAGCCGGTTGGAAGAACTGCCAATAAATCTGTTCTGAAAGCAGGGTTAATATGGCTTCTTTCTGTTCCGATCGCAATTCAAGCGCGATATTCCCAGTCTAGAGAGATCTGAAATATCTTCTTCGAGGGACGAATCCAAGCTTCTCAACTACCCCACATTCTCATTTGTGTTGCCACGAAAAAACCGGAAGAAAAATATGCTTTTGATTGACAGGAGGTGATCACCGCACCAATCAGAACCCTCGTCCAAAATTTGAACGGGTTTTCCAAACGAACAGTTAGTGCGTGCAGGCGTATTTCTCTCCCCTTCCCCTTCCCCTTCCATCACTGCCATTTTATACTGTCCTCCTCTCACTGAGTGCATTTCTTTTTACTGGCCTCAGCCTCTGTTAGTCTTGCTATATCCAAGATGTCGGCCATTAGTTCTTACGCCTGCTTTGCAGGCTAGAAATGGAACAGTCCATGTGGGGACTGACGTCAAGATCTGACATCAACAACTTAAGGACGGTGCCTACTAATTCAATATTTTAACGTAAATCTGATACTAACAACGACAACAATAGTTGCCATATTTGTAAGCATTCCCTCTGCGAACAGATAAACGATCAAGATTTTTTTTAATTAAATAACATCACTGATTTACATTACTTACATATAAAGCATATAAATACATGATTACATTGCTACTATACAGTAATTTACTTAACAATAAAGATCTTTAATACAGAGTAGCCAAAAAAAACTTAAGTAGTCTCTGCATACTCACGCACAGCCACACACACACCCACACGGATTACGCACTTCTGATTATCCGTCTAAAAACATCAAAAGAGTCTCCAAAGAGTTAGCGCAAAAAAAAAAAAAAACTGCTCTCCTTACATCTCGACAAAGGAAATAAAAGACTAACAAGCATTTTCCCGGATAAAAGCTCCCCACTTTGCATTAACTTTTCTTAAAATCCCAGTTTTAACGGCATATAAACGCCTTTCATAATCCAGGCAATTTAGATTATTACAAAGCGCGGTAGAGTTGAATCCTGGACAACCGGAAACATATCATAACCAGAGGTTGGAACGGGATTTGAACCCGGAGTAGCCGCATGCAAACCCAACGCCCTAACCACTCGACCACGCTGCCTCCAGACCTGATCAAGGTTGGGACTTCAATTATCGTATACAATGTATGTCAATTGCTTTTTGAATAAAAATATTGACATTACTTCATGATATGTTTTCTCTTGGTTGAATCGACGAAAATGACAAAGAAAAGACTGAAGTTTGGAGCGCTTCCATTGCTAAACATGCCTCAGAAAAGCCACCAGAATGTCAGCAAACGAACAAGACTCTTGAGATCAGTGGTGGGGAAAGGCAGCGACGATCACAAACAAAGCGAAAACAGCATGCTATAAAAACTTCCCTGACTTCTGCAAGAGAGCACAAGCGCTGAAAAGCTTGCGTGAATGGTCTGTTAAAGTAGAAGAGGACAGACTTGTCTTCAAGAAGGCAGAGACCTCTTTGTGTTTACCAGTCGGAGCTGGAGTTGATTGTTGACGATAGTCTTGGCTTTACTGTCATCGCTAACTTTATACGGAATATTTGAGGTCAATGAAAAGTATAACATTGAGTGACTTGGTAAAAGAGCTTACACAGGGTTATATTGTCTGCCCTGGAATTGAACAATCTGAAATGAACTCAAACATAATTCACCATTTAATACCAAAGTCAGTTGATCCTTTGACCTGTAATGGAGTGATGGCCACTTTGCAATTGAGATAACATCTTCGTCTTTTAAATTTCTTGGTAGTTTGTGAATTAATCGAGCTGCTGTAGAATGGATAGCTTCAAGGTTCTTAAAGTGAGATTTTAGCCATTAAAGGACGAGGTGACTGATTTAAGGACGGTGCCTACTAACTCAGAGGTATTTTTGCGCAGTTTACTGAATATGCGGGAAAAGCAGATCTTAACAAGTGTTATTGAAATCCAACAAGAAAATTGGGGGTAACCACGCATTTTTCGAAGATAATTATTCAACAATATTTGCAAAAAGCTTTAAAATACAAAGCAATGTATGGGGTTCTTTTCTAAATTGAAGCTTAATTATCCCTGAAAAATGCGTGGTTACCCCCAATTTTCCTTTTGGATACCAAAAGCACCTGCTAAGTTCTTCTTTTTCTGCATAGTTTTGAACCGCGCAAAAATATACCTGTATTAATAAGAACCACCCGTACGAAATCCTAGTATCTCGAGATTCGCAGAACGTAACAATAGTGGGCACCGTTTCCCGAATTCGATATTCGCAGGGACCCAGAAACCGTTTACGCTGGCTTCGTTAAATATGCCGAGCGGTTCAAAAATAACCACTTGAAAGCATATAACATTACGGACAAGGCACAACAACGATCGCTGTTCTTAGATTCGCGCATAGGTGAAGCTAAGGTTAAGCTATTCTGGACATACCCGAACAACTTAGCGACACGGGAACAGACTTGGACGGAGCCGTTAATGCATCACGAGACAAGTTCAAGGAATCTCAGAACCGGCTGTACAACATACGCAAATTTCGCTGCATCAAACAAGGAAAGGACGAAACTTGGGATTCGTTCATCTCGAAACTTAGAGCGGAAGGTGAGAATTGTGACTTCCCGGCGGTTGGTTGGATACCGAATACCGAAATACTAACGGTCATGATCGAGAGCGCGAAATCCAAGAGAGTGAGAAGAAAGCTACTTCAAGAGCAGCTAAAACCAGCAGAAGCACTCAAATATGGCAGAGGTCTCGAAAGCGTGGATCAACACGCCACAAAAGTGGAGAGTCAAACCCCAACGGACGTCACCGTTAAACAAGAAGTGGATAAAATCACAGTAGACGGAACAGGCAAAAAAAATCGTGTTTTAATTGCGGGAAACAGTGGCCGCACCAAGAGGGACCAAGAAAATCGAAAGAAAATATCCTGCTTTCGGCTAGCGGTGTATGCGATGCGGGAAGAGTAATCACTTCACAAATTATTGTAAAAGCAAACAAGAAATTAAAGCCATGAAAGAATTAGCGTTCGGAGACGAACAAAAATCTGACACGTCGTCCGAGGGCAGCGACGAGTCCACGTGCACATTGAAAACAGTTAACCCCATAGGAAACTCTGATAAAAGGCCCACAAGAAAAATGCTAATTAATGGCGCCAGCGTCAAGGTGTTACCGGACAGCGGGGATACAGTCAGCGCTATGGATGAGGCAACCTTTGGGAGATACGGCCTGGAAGAGGAAGTAACGATAAAAAAACAAGATGCCAGACAAAGCCGTATGGCGCAGTTAAAGAGACAAACCTCATACCCGTACTGGGCAGCTTTGAGGCGCTCACCGAGTCTAAGACCAAAATGAAAGTGGTCACGTGGCAGCTCATAAAGGGAGATACCCAGACCACACCGTTGCTCAGTTATGAGCCACCACGCCGACAACCACTGATTTAGCGTACGGGAGAAAATGGAAAAAGAAATACAACACCGGCCTTCTGGACCGAGATATCATTGAAAAAGTTAACGAGCCAACGGGATGGGTATCGCCGCCAGTAGTCACTCCCAAGGGACTTGGGCCTAATTAGGCCCTAAGCAAAAGTTTTTAGGCCTAAGGTTAGCTTTTATGAATGTTTAGGATACTTTCTGTATTGGTAAAACGTTGACCTGTGACCTGTGCCCTGTGACCTGTGTTTTGTACCTGCCGCATCACGACAACCTATGCCACTTCAGAGGTGCACAAAGCTCGAACTCAAAACTACCAAGGAAGTGAAACGCTATGTGAACTATGTTGTAACATACAACACGCCTAACGCAGTTACTAAGGAGCAAATGCAGACTGATGAAGACACTACACTACTATCATCCAACAAGACCGGATTGACGTAAAGGCTGAGAACGTACAGGTGTACAAGCATGTTTTCGGCGAACTCGCGGTAGTGAACGGAATAGTAGTAAGAGGAGACAGATTGTCGTACGCAAAACACTCAGACAGAGGATTGTCGAGATTGCGCTCGAGGGGCACCAAGGACGACCTGTAGTAGAGCTGTACTGTTTGCATAGAGTAATCCTTTCAGCGGGTTTGGTTTTCACGCTAGGTGATGCACAGGTAGCCCAGGCTCACTGTCTGTGCAACATAGGTAAACATAGAGAACATGTGAGGCGAAGTTTAGGTCTGGAAATTTGCAAGAAAATGGAAATAAAGTATAGCAGGGGCTCCTGAGTATAGTGACTATGAAGGAAGGTGAACGGGGACCATTTTCCCCGAAACTTCGTGTACGTATTAAAGACAACAACAGCTCACCACATCGTAAGTTTCATTAATTTTTATTTCCATTTTCTTACACATTTCCAGACCTAAACTTCGCCTCATATGTTCTCTATATTTACGTATGTGGCACACGGTGAGCCTGGGGCACCTGTGGGTGATGCAGGAGCAAGGGTGGCACAGTCGTTTAGTGCGCAGTCTTGGTGCAAGAAGACCCGAGTTCGATTCCAGGATCTCACAACCTTGTTTCGACTTCTTTCCTTTCAGTGTAGCCTAAGTAGCTTTAATTACCCTTAAAAAGGAGCACTGATGGAAAGATGGAGGTAAAATGAGCGCACCGTCGGCGAGAATACTCTCTAGAGAGTAAAGGAACTTCCGACTTTAAATAAGGTGTATACCTTTATCTTTACCCCTCCAACAATTGTAACTTTAATCGAGCAATATCCATTCCGTCGATATATTTGGAGGACTGAAGAAACGGAAATTCTGAGGCCTGTACTAAAACCCGAAACACCGAAACGAAACCATCGGAACGAAACCGCCGAAACCACCGGAACCGCCGAAACCATCGAAACACCGGAACGGAACCAACGGAACCACCGAAACAGCTTAAGAGCCATTTTCCGAGAAAATCGAAAATCGCAAGACACTCGTGAAAAAATCGAATTTTTTTTTCTTTTGCCAAAACATCCCTTTTAGTACCCTAATTCAAGAAAAAATAGTTTTGGGTTCAAGCGATTCATTGTACGGGAGAAATTACAAAAAGCTTGAAAAATCGATTTTTTGCTGGTTTTTCGTACTCAAAACAATGGAATCCGACCGTAACTTCGAGAAAACGTTGAACGCATAAGAAACAATCCCTAACAGCAAAACTTCAGCCGGGTATTATTTCATACTTACTCTTTAATTTTCTGAAAGAAAATTTGAAGAAAGAAGTTTTTAACATTTACAATCGACAAGTTTAAAAAGGTCAAATTTGTATCTCTGGAAATGTTAATAAATGAAGGCGAACTTTAACTGTTGTAAAAGCCCTCTGGTATATGCCGCTTCCTTGTAAAACACATATAGAATAAAACCTTGGCTATTGAACTAAGTTACGGGAAAGTTTTAGCTCTGGAAATCCAATACAGTTCTCACACTAAAGTAAGCAATTTGAGTATCTGAGTAAATAAAACGTATGCAAATTAGACGGCCCGCTCAATGAATTAAGAGCCATTTTCCGAGAAAATCGAAAATCGCAAGACACTCGTAAAAAAATCGATTTTTTTTTTCTTTTGCCAAAACATCCCTTTTAGTGACCTAATTCAAGAAAAAATAGTTTTGGGTTCAAGCGATTCATTGTACGGGAGAAATAACAAAAAGTTTGAAAAATCGATTTATTGCTGGTTTTTCGCGCTTAAAAACAACAGAATCCGACCTCAACTTTGAGAAAACGGTGAACGCATAAGAAATAATCCCTAACATCGAAACTTCAGACGAATATTATTTCGTTCTTAATCTTTGAAGCCCTAAAAGAAAATTTGAAGAAATAAGTTTTTTACATTTACAATCGACAAGTTTAAAAAGGACATATTTGTGTCTCTTGAAATGAAAGCGAACTTTAACTGTTGAAAAAGCCCTCTGGTATATGCCGCTTCCTAGTAAAACCCATATAGAATAAAGCCTTGGCTATTGAAGTAAATTACGGGAAAGTTTTAGCTCTGGGAATTAAATACAGCCCTGACACTGGAGTAAGCAATTTGAGAATTTCATTTAATAAAATGTATGCAAATTAGACGGCCCGCTGAAGGAAAGTTTAGTGCAAAAGGACTACTTACTGTTGCTAGTAATATGTTTTTACAGTGAAAATGTTATTTCTAGCTTTCAGCTGTGTTGGTGAGAGCCGTAAATAACTTTTTATATGACGACTGAAAAACGTTTGTTCAGCCACATTGCTGCAGCGAAATCATTGAGATCGCAACTTCGAACTGAAACTGTCATCGCTTGATGAAACTCCGTTACCACAATGGTAAAATAGTTTTCTTCAGGGGGAAAAAGCAGAATTAAAATGCATTCGAAACCGTTGACTTCGATTTTGAATTTGCCACCACAAGGTCTTATGACTTCTACTGACCCTCGAATCGGTTACATATGCCAAGGTCACGTTAGCAAACTGTCACGAAATACTCAATAGCTTCTGTTTTCGGTCTTTGTTTTGTTGGTAAAAAAATACATACAATTTTCACAGAACAGACCTTCTTGCTTAATTTGATTTATATATTTGTATTGGTCCAGACACATGCATATGCTGACTTGTTGTAAAAGACATTCATCACAGTTTTTGATTCAGAGTGAAGGTATAATATTTCCCAAAATATTTCAAACACAAATGTTTCCTTAATAAGTTCGTTATTCCCGAATTTACCACCTTGCAACAATCCCTACAGCAAAATAAGAAAGCATAAAATTCAACTTTATAGCTTGCTATAGTTTTGTTTCGGATTTGTTTTTTATGATTTTTCCTCCGAACCAGGATCCCTAGCCAGGTAACTAGAAATTCTCAGTTTCATTTAGAGCTTGTTCACAACACAATAACTTCAAACTTGAGTGTGCTTATCGCATCCTTGAAACCTTCGAGACCTCCTCAAAATTGTTGAAAAGCCTATTGAGGCTAATAATAATCTTTGAGTTAAATTTGACCAATTCACGCCGCGAGCGCGAGAAAAAGAGAACCACTCCGCAGGGCTGAATACGCGATGTGGAGTGTTATAAAATTCCACATTCTCGCGCGTAACGCTTTCTCTAGAGACCTCTAGAAATGTTGTTTAGTGAAGAAAAACAAAGTTATCTTTGGTTAACTCAGAGAACTTGCAGAAATACCTCCAGCCTGCATAACAGGCGCTTTATCAGGGGCACCCAACGACGGTTTCCCCCCGAATTACTTTGAAAAGACTTTTTAGGCTATCCAGAGTACTTCTAGATCTCTAGAAATGTTTTCTAAGTGGCGCTAAGAAATTTATATATGTTCGGGCATCCTAGGGTAACTTGAGTCTTTTCGAAGTAACGAGGGCTTCAGTGTTATTTTCCCGAACATTTTAGCAGCAATTCAAAGTTTTCCGAAAGTGATAGTTTTTCGGTTCCTTTCTGCATGGCATTTTCGATTCCGAAAATTTTAGGCTTCCTCTCTCTACGAAAAACAACCTAACCTGGGGAGTGAAATGGGAAAAATGAACTTCAGAAAATCGGAGGGAATTTATTACATAAGCTTCGAAAATTGTGTACATGAATGGAACGGTCATCTAGAAATTTTTAGCCTTCCTCAAGCTATAGAAAATCCTAGGCAATGTTTGCTTCTCCGAACAGATATTTCACAGGGTGCCCCTGCTTTATGAGCTAGGCTAGGCGAAAGCGGCATTTTGCGCGAGGCGCGAAACGCGACGAGGGGAGGAAAAAATCAAGCTTTATCTTTCTTTATCCCTCGTTTCGCGCTTTGAGCAAATGCCGCGTTCGCCTCGCTTGGCTCATAAAGCACCTGTTATGCAGGCTAGAATACCTCTTCACATTTATAAGATAAGGTGTCATTGATTTGTTAGAGCGGGGAGAGACATTTATAACGTGCAAATAGTCACGAACTGAAAGGTAACTGACTGATTTGTAACAAGGACTCAGCCTGACAAACAAGAAATGATCTCACTCTCCGAAAAGGAACGCTCTTTTAAACATAAACAAACTTCAAAAATAAGCAAAGAAAGCAAAACAATGAACAAAATAGATTTTTTCTTGACTTAGTTATTCCGGCGAGAACAAATGGTGAATGATTCACTTCTGGAAGCAGCCTCTGAGGAGAAGTGAGAACACCGTTTAGGCAGAACTCTGCACTTTGTGTACTTTACCAGCCTGTTCACAGACTCTCTTCATTTTTAGATGCACGTATAAAAAAAAGCGCGTTCCGCCCTCTCTCACGGGCAATCGCTTATCTTGTGCGCGCACCAAATTCCCAAAACAGAAAAAACGTATGTGAGCAGGGTAGCATTTCGTAATACTAGACGGGAATAATTCAATTAAAATGAAATCGTAGAGGCACGTGCAATAGTAAGTTGCGAAACACTTCGTGACAATATATGAATTTTATTCCAGGAGCATTTGACCTGGAAATGTTATATTAATATTGTTCCCAGAGTCGAATATTTCTACACTGATGATCTATAAACAGACGTAGGGTTGTACATTTTTTCATTGGGACAGCTGTAATTGTTTCTTAATCTGTTTACAATGTGTACAAAGTATAGTACGTACAGTCGTATGTGACAAGCTAGCGTGACCAATCTCTGCGCGTTTGTTAAATTATGCGTCATATGATCTTGTTATCCTGTCTAGTATCAGATTTGTTCGCTCAATAAGAGTAATACTCACCTTGTTAACTGTGTGGTTTGAGCAGTGGTTAATTTTCATCATTGTATGTTATTTTCGGACCAAAACATAATCGGGTTTCATTATTACAGAAGCGTCTGATGACGCGTAATAAGCGCTGCGTGGGAAGTGTTTAGATAGCTCAAGCGCTGAAGTTGCTGGACACATTTTGGTCAAAATCAGTTATGGATGAGTTGCCACAAACAGATTAAGAGATGGATTTAACTTCTCTCACAACAAGCAATGGTAAGTTGTTCGTTCAACAAAACTTTGCGTTAAAAATATGAATTCATTCAGCGGGCCGTCTAATTTGCATACGTTTTATTTACTCAGATACTCAAATTGCTTACTTTAGTGTGAGAACTGTATTGGATTCCCAGAGCTAAAACTTTCCAGTAACTTAGTTCAATAGCCAAGGTTTTATTCTATATGGGTTTTACAAGGAAGCGGCATATACCAGAGGGCTTTTACAACAGTTAAAGTTCGCCTTAATTTATTAACATTTCCAGAGATACAAATTTGACCTTTTTAAACTAGTCGATTGTAATTGTTAAAAACTTCTTTCTTCAAATTTTCTTTCATAAAATTAAAGAGTAAGTATGTAATAATTCTCGGCTGAAGTTTTGATGTTAGGGATTGTTTCTTATGCGTTCAACGTTTTCTCGAATTTGCGGTCGGATTCCGTTGTTTTGAGTACGAAAAACCAGCAAAAAATCAATTTTTCAAACTTTTAGTAATTTCTCCCGTACAATGAATCGCTTGAACCCAAAACTATTTTTTCTTGAATTAGGGTACTAAAAGGGATGTTTTGGCAAAAGAAAAAAAAATTCGATTTTTTCACGAGTGTCTTGCGATTTTCGATTTTCTGGGAAAATGGCTCTTAATATTTTTAACGCAAAGTTTTGTTGAACGAACAACTTAGCATTGCTTGTTGTGAGAGAAGTTAAATCCATCTCTCAATCTGTTTGTGGCAACTCGTCCATAGCTGATTTTGACCAAAATGTGTCCAGCAACTTCAGCGCTTGAGCTATCTAAACACTTCCCACGCAGCGCTTATTACGCATCATCAGACGCTTCTGTAATAATGAAACCCGATTATGTTTTGGTCCGAAAATAACATACAATGATGAAAATTAACCACTGCTCAAAGCACACAGTTAACAAGGTGAGTATTACTCTTATTGAGCAAACAAATCAGATACTAGACGGGATAACAAGATCATATGACGCATAATTTAACAAACGCGCAGAGATTGGTCACGCTAGCTTGTCACATACGACGGTACGTACTATACTTCGTACACATTGTAAACAGATTAAGAAACAATTACAGCTGTCCCAATGAAAAAATGTACAACCCTACGTCTGTTTATAGATCATCAGTGTAGAAATATTCGACTCTGGGAACAATATTAATATAACATCTCCTGGAATAAAATTCATATATTGTCACGAAGTGTTTCGCAACTTACTATTGCACGTGCCTCTACGATTTCATTTTAATTGAATTATTCCCGTCTAGTAGTACGAAATGCTACCCTGCTACCCTGCTCACAGACGTTTTTTTCTGTTTTGGGAATTTGGTGCGCGCACAAGATAAGCGATTGCCCGTGAGAGAGGGCGGAACGCACTTTTTTTTATACGTGCATCTAAAAATGAAGAGAGTCTGTGAACAGGCTGGTAAAGTACACAAAGTGTAGAGTTCTGCCTAAACGGTGTTCTCACTTCTCCTCAGAGGCTGCTTCCAGAAGTGAATCATTCACCATTTGTTCTCGCCGGAATCACTAAGTCAAGAAAAAATCTATTTTGTTCATTGTTTTGCTTTCTTTGCTTATTTTTTAAGTTTGTTTATGTTTAAAAGAGCGTTCCTTTTCGGAGAGTGAGATCATTTCTTGTTTGTCAGGCTGAGTCCTTGTTACAAATCAGTCAGTTACCTTTCAGCTCGTGACTATTTGCACGTTATAAATGTCTCTCCCCGCTCTAACAAATCAATGACACCTTATCTTATAAATGTGAAGAGTTATTCTAGCCTGCATAACAGGTGCTTTATGAGCCAAGCGAGGCGAACACGGCATTTGCTCAAAGCGCGAAACGAGTGCGAAGCGCGAGACGAGGGATAAAGAAAGATAAAGCTTTATTTTTTCCTCCCCTCGTCGCGTTTCGCGCTT
Organism: Montipora capitata; assembly: GCA_949126865.1. NCBI lineage: Eukaryota > Metazoa > Cnidaria > Anthozoa > Scleractinia > Acroporidae > Montipora > Montipora capitata. The sequence goes on from OX421453.1 coordinate 4,771,772, forward strand.
CGCGCAAAATGCTGCTTTCGCCTAGCCTAGCTCATAAAGCAGGGGCACCGTGTGAAATATCTGTTCGGAGAAGCAAACATTGCCTAGGATTTTCTATAGCTTGAGGAAGGCTAAAAATTTCTAGATGACCGTTCCATTCATGCACACAATTTTCGAAGCTTATGTAATAAATTCCCTCCGATTTTCTGAAGTTCATTTTTCCCATTTCACTCCCCAGGTTAGGTGATTTTTCGTAGAGAAAGGAAGCCTAAAATTTTCGGAATCGAAAATGCAATGCAGAAAGGAACCGAAAAGCTATCACTTTCGGAAAACTTTGAATTGCTGCTAAAATGTTCGGGAAAATAACACTGAAGCCCTCGTAACTTCGAAAAGACTCAAGTTACCCTAGGATGACCGAACAGATTTAAATTTCTTAGCGCCACTTAGAAAACATTTCTAGAGATCTAAAAGTACTCTGGATAGCCTAAAAAGTCTTTTCAAAGTAATTCGGGGGGAAACCGTCGTTGGGTGCCCCTGATAAAGCGCCTGTTATGCAGGCTGGAGGTATTTCTGCAAGTTCTCTGAGTTAACCAAAGATAACTTTGTTTATCTTCACTAAACAACACTTCTAGAGGTCTCTAGAGAAAGCGTTACGCACGAGAATGTGGAATTTTATAACACTCCACATCGCGTATTCAGCCCTGCGGAGTGGTTCTCTTTTTCTCGTGCTCGCGGCGTGAATTGGTCAAATATAACTCAAAGATTATTATTAGCCTCAATAGGCTTTTCAACAATTTTGAGGAGGTCTCGAAGATTTCAAGGATGCGATAAGCACACTCAAGTTTGAAGTTGTGTTGTGAAGAAGCTCTAAATACTAGTTACCTGGCTACGGTTTCCTGGTTTCGGAGGAAAAATCATAAAAAACAAATCTGAAACAAAACTATAGCAAGCTATAAAGTTTAATTTTATGCTTTTTTATTTTGCTGTAGGGATTGTTGCAAGGTGGTAAATTCGGGAATAACGAACTTATTAAGGAAACATTTGTGTTTGAAATATTTTGGGAAAAAATATTATACCTTCACTCTGAATCAAAAACTGTGATGAATGTCTTTTACAACCAGTCAGCATATGCATTTGTCTGGACCAATACAAATATATAAATCAAATAAAGCAAGAAGGTCTGTTCTGTGAAAAGTGTATGCATTTTTTTACCAACAAAACAAAGACCGAAAACAGAAGCTATTGAGTATTTCGCGACAGTTTGCTAACGTGACCTTGGCATATGTAACCGATTCGTGGGTCAGTAGAAGTCATAAGACCTTGTGATGGCTTGAAATCTTAACTAAACAAATTCAAAATCGAAGTCAACGGTTTCGAATGTGTTTTAATTCTTTTTCCCCCTGAAGAAAACTATTTCACCATTGTGGTAACGGAGTTTCATCAAGCGATGACAGTTTCAGTTCGAAGTTGCGATCTCAATGATTTCGCTGTGGCAATGTGGCTGAACAAACGTTTTTCAGTCGTCACATAAAAAGTTATTTACGGCTCTCACCAACACAGCTGAAAGCTAGAAATAACATTTTCACTGTAAAAACATATTACAAGCAACAGTAAGTAGTCCTCTTGCACTAAACTTTGCGTTTAGTATGAATTTCTTCAGCGGGCCGTCTAATTTGCATACATTTCTCAAATTGCCTACTCCAGTGTCAGGGCTGTATTTAATTTCCAGAGCTAAAACGTTCCCGTAATTTACTTCAATAGCCAAGGCTTTATTCTATATGGGTTTTACTAGGAAGCGGCATATACCAGAGGGCTTTTTCAACAGTTAAAGTTCGCTTTCATTTTCTAACATTTCAAGAGACATAAATATGTCCTTTTTAAACTTGTCGATTGTAAATGTAAAAAACTTATTTCTTCAAATTTTCTATTAGGGCTTTAAAGATTAAGAATGAAATAATATTCGCCTGAAGTTTCGATGTTAGGGATTGTTTCTTATGCGTTCAACATTTTCTTGAAGTTGAGGTCGGATTCTGTTGTTTTTAAGTGCAAAAAACCAACAATAAATCGATTTTTCAAACTTTTTGTTATTTCTCCCGTACAATGAATCGCTTGAACCCAAAACTATTTTTTCTTCAATTAGGTCACTAAAAGGGATGTTTTGGCAAAAGAAAAAAAAAATCGATTTTTTTACGAGTGTCTTGCGATTTTCGATTTTCTCGGAAAATGGCTCTTAACAATCTGAACAAAACACTTCGAAATGCAAATGTTTAAAAATTTCTTAACATCCTTACGTCATAACCTTATCCCCTCGTACTTTTTGTTTGTTACCTTGGTCTTTGCACTGTTTACGACGTCGTTTTCATGCCACTCGCTTCAAATTTCCAGGAATCTGCAAGACCTGCAAGCCTTCCGTGACCGGATGTGCCATTGTTTGTGGCCGCGGTGTGCTCATGGGAAAACGCTTCACATTGCGTGACGTAGTTTGAGTTGTAAAGGGAGACAAATAAAATAATCTTTTGATTTCACTCTTTTTACTTTTGGGAAACTGCAAAGATTGTGATAAAAGAACAACTGAAGCAGCAAAATCAGAGGAAACTATTCGAGAAATAATTATTCATGACAATCCGCCCGGAATTCAATAACGGTGGTGCCATTGAGGCTGTCTCGATCGTTTCGTTAAAAGTAAAGGAAAGTAAAGTAAAGTAACCATATTTAACGTCGATAACTCGTAACAGTAATTCAACTGACAAACCTGAGGTCGACGGTGCGCTCATTTTACTCCCCCCTCTCCACCAGGGCTCCTTTTTACAGGTATTTAAAGCTACTTAGGCTACACTGAAAGGAAAGAAGTCGAAACAAGGATGGGAGATCCGGGGATCGAACTCAGGACCTCATTGCACGAAGGCCGCACACTAACCCACTGTGCCATCTTGCTCCGTTCAAGTTTTTATAGCTTTTTCAATTCAGTGGTTCCGGTGGTCTCGTTTCGGTGTTTCGGTGGTTTCGCAGGTTTCGTTCCGGTGTTTCGATGGTTTCGGCGGTTCCGGTGGTTTCGGTGGTTTCGTTCCGATGGTTTCGTTTCGGTGTTTCGGGTTTTAGTACATGCCAAATTCTGAGGCAGACTGGGATTGTCGTTCAACACGACTTGCTTGTCTTCGTCATTTTGATAAAGTATACCAAATCTCACGGGTTTATTATATAACTCTTCAAGACTCCAAGGCAGATTCATAAATATTTCCGTTCTCACGAAAAACCTGAAAACTTCAAGAGCACGTGAACAAAACATGCTGGTATGCCGCCAAAAACGTTGTGACTTTCACGACATAACCGCTAACGTTTCATTGGTCAAAAGTGACACATAACTGGACAAACCGTTAATTAATTAACGTTTGAAAAGTAAAACTTCGCGCCAAATTCGTCACTTCAAGGATGGACGCTAATGATAGTAATTATACACGCAAAATAAATCTAATTCTGGGATTGTTTTTAGCAGATTTGTAAAATCTCGTTTACTCACTGCATTAGGTCATTGTTATGTAAAAACTTTGCCTCCTGACGTTGAACATTGTGATCTTTTGTGCGCGCGGAGCTCTGATAGGCTTTAATAGATTGTGCCAGTAAAAGTAGCATATTATGCTACTAGTAGTGCCCATCAAATTATGCTCGTTTTTCCAAATTATGCCGCTTTTCTTAAAATTATTCCCTTTGCAAAATGAGCGAAACAAGTCTAAAAAAGGCGTATTATGATCGTGTAGCAATTCTCAAGTTCTTGGTGTCACAAACTCCTCTTCTATTGTTTTTTGCTTTCTTTGTCTTAAGGCAACGGTGTCTGGCTATGTTTGCTGGTTCTGTTATGGTCTCTAGCTGCAAGTTATCGGGCGAGGTGGCTGACGCCATTTGGCAAGCTTGCAAAAAGGGTTAACTATGCTGTGACCAAACATCATTTGGCAACTTCCGGTCCCTTCATCCCGTGCCAGACTGCCAGCCTTCTAGAGAGGTTCTCTCTCTGTTACCAAACCGCACCTATTATGCTAGCAGTGCCACATTTTAAAAATCGATCAGCAAAAAGTATCCAAGCACGATATATAAAATCCCATGCACCCCTAAGGAATGGAATGGCGTAGCTGAAAAATATTAGTGACATTAAATGGTTCTGTGTTCCTTAATTCTTCAATACTTGTGAAAGTGTTGGGGTTTTTTCGTCTACAAAAAATAGTTATCTCGATATAAAAGAGTTTAGGTCCTCGATATGAATTTAAATTGTTAGTTTCACTTTCTTGTCAATGAAGTATAGTACTTCCTCGAAAAACGAAAGGGGTACAGGTGATCTCCCGAATATCTATCGGTTACTCCGAATCCCGCTCGTTGTTCCATTTTCTATGCGTACGAATCGGTCACTAGTCCGACTCTGGTTGTCCCGTGACGGTCATTTTCACCCCCAGCGTGATTAATAATAGGTCACACGGCAGTTCGATTCACTGAGACAGTAGCGGAAAATTGCACTAGTGACTGGTTATAGGTCCTGGCTTTTACGGCCGAATGTTTTGAAAAATGACTTATAGCAGGGACCACGACTTATACCACACGCCGAGATTTTTCCTCCCGTATCAAGAAAAACGATGGCTATTGAACAGACTAAAGAAACGTCAAGTTGCCACAGAAAGGTACACAGATAATTTATATTGTAGGTTGGGTTGAGTGAAGGAAAGGCTGTCCCGAGAAAATTATTACTTTATCGGAAAAAAAGCACGGAGACCTGCCCTTTTCCAGTTAGGGCTATCGAAATATTCTCTCTTCTTCAATCTTGCTGCCTTTCCTTCGTTCCACATAATGCGAGCACGTCCGAAGCCTGCATGGCTTTTACCGGCTGGGAACAAATAGTTGCAGTTTGTTTGTCTGACTGACAATCAATGATATGCTTTCTGGTTTTTTTTTTTTTTTGTTTGTTGTCGCGTCCGAGATAACTTTTAAGCAATTGTGTTTTCCGTTTTCTCGCTAATCTAACTGGACATTTGATTTCAAATTTTGCAATATGACTCAAACGTGACTAAACAACCGTAAAGAAACTTTGTTTTTGCATGACGTACGTGACGAAGCAATGCCGTTATCATGTGCTATAAGTTTTAAAAAAACCGTAAGTCTCTATAAGCGTAATATTTCTGCTTTAGTTGTTTTCCAACATTCCCAAGATAGCATCTGCTTGTATTGTGTGACATATTCGTTTCGCAGCAAGAATAGTAGAAATGACCGAATTTGGATGAAATGAAAAGGAACTTTCTGAATCACGCGCACGTCATTAGATATTCTGTGGAGTGCGATCGCGATTTTCATTGACCAATCGCTTTGCAGCACAAATTTTCGCGCCAAGTTTTTGCCAATCACGTGCGTGCGAAGGTGTTTTGGCGTATCATGTGACCTGTATGAATTTTTTCCTGTCTCTCCCTTTGATTGTGTTCGTGAGTCAGAGATGTGAATTTTGGGTGAAAAATTCTGCTAATGTTGTCGAAAATCTTCTCCTTTGGAAATCGCAAAACTGGAAAAAAACATGCGGATGCCGAAGAAACGTAAGCTTAGTTTCCCGAACACTCCATTTCCTCGGTTTTTGAATCGCTTGTTTTACAAATGACCGCTAATGTCTTGTGTGTGAAAATTTCGTGTTTCGCAGTGAGACGAACGAAATTCAGGGCACCAAGAGGTGAGGTTTTTTTCTTCTGCGTGTTTTACGTTTCTGTGAAGCTGGTTTAATATAGTGGCTTTTAAAAAAAGTGGAAGAAAGTATTTCCCAACTCCTTAATTTCGCACTTGTCGATTCAGTACTTTCCTGTATAAACCCGTGACTCTTTGAGCAACGTAAATTATGTGCCATGTTGATTTCAGTCATTTGCTGCGTTACGACTGCCGTAAACAAATTAAAGTGCTGTTTTCAAAAAAAATCTTTGTTTGCAGTGTGTTGAAAAAGGAAGGGATTGCCCTTCTGTCAAATGAATTTTCCTCAAGTGATCCCAGATTATTTGTTAAGCAAAGCATTCGTGAAGAAGCTGACACAATTTATGCAAATCTTATGTATGTCCAGGTTTAGCTTGATTGCACGCAAGTTTACGCGTATTTGTAATTTTCTAGGAACCTGACAGACTGTTGAACTTTTTAGTTCATGTCAGTAATGCAAAGCTTGTACTTGTATATCAATTGTACTGTACTTAAATTAACCGTCATATCGACTCGCCTTAAAGGCCTATTCAATACTGGTTATTTAAATTTCAATTCTAGCCTTTACTGATGATTGTCTGAATGCTGTTTTGATTTTAACGCCTTGTTACATTAATCAGAGGCCAGCTACGAGGAATTTAATCAGAGGCCAGCTACCAGGAATTTAGTCTTAAAATGTCTCGTGACGCCAAAGCTTTCAAAGAATTTCCAGACTTTGATCGCGCAACTCTGATTATCAGCGTTCTACATGACCCTGAGAACTCGTGACCCAAATTGTTTACATATTTTTTTCATTGTTTTGTAACCACATAATTCAGACTGCCAAAATCCTGAATTTTTAAAGTTGATGTGGAAGTCTTTCCAAGAAGACAAAATGCTAGCTATTGTAAATGTTTGTTGACCTTCCTGTGCCTATTCGTTTTACATCAGTAAAATTTGTAGTAATACTAATAATATGATTGATAACATTAATTGTAATAGTAATGATAAATTTGGAATATTGATGAATATCCAAAGTAAATTCTTTTAAGTAGTCACCTTTGTCTTCCAAGAAAATATCACAAAGGGGAAATAGACTACTTTCTCTTTTGTGTATTTTCCTGGAAAGACTCAACTCTAGATCTTAGGGTACTGCCACTCTTGACTGCCCAATGTGTTTAAAATGACAGATGGAAAACTCGGGTATAATTAGGTAATCATGTGTAAATGGTGCCTAAATTTTGTTAAAGAACTCTTAGCACTAGGGTAAAACTCCAATTAAGCGCAATAATTACAAATTAATGGTCTGGAAAGAAGAAGATTGAATCCTAATTTTTGAAGAGATGGCAAACCTTAGTTTGACAAAAAAAATTATTTGAGAAAACAGATTTATAACACCCTAGAGTAACATGCATAATAGCATTGATTCCAAACATAAACATTTGATAACAATGAAAAGAATGTGGATGGAAGTTACCTTGGTTACCTGGTTGGTTGAAACTTGGGTTTGATTCCAAGTTGATTTGGAGATGTACATGTAGCTCAAATATTCTCAGAGAGGGTTTTGATGTTTAAGAAATTATTTAAGTACAGATTTTTGTCAGAGAAAAATACCTAATACACCCTTCACTAATAAGATAGTTAATCTGCTATAATTTACATGTCTAAAATTAAGCATTCTTGCATTGTGATAAGAAGATTATTTGAAGGACGATTGTAGCAAGCCCTTATTGAAAAATTGTTTGAGTAAAATCTGTAATGCAAACAAGATAAGTAGCTGCTTTTTTTTTCTCTTTATCAAAAGGCCCTTTCCACAGTTGGAACAAGATGAAATACGAGTGCTGGTGTTCAGGGATTGTGATCGTAAAGGAAAGACATTGCTTTTTGACTCCAAGGCAATTGCAAAGGATGGCAACCTGCAGGTATCCACATAGAGACCATAATAACATGTTCAAGAAAATTATAGGGCTAGGAGTAATTTTGTACCTTTAAAGTGCACCTAACCCCAAAATATTTTTCTCGCTAAAATAAATCTTTGCACCTGTTTGAAACGCATTGCGGCCATTTTTTCCTTTTTCTAACAAATCCTGCCATTTTATAGGCTTCGAAAGTTGCGAAAATCCAAGCATCTTTTGTTCACGACCGAGTCAGAAGGGGAGTGGGTCTATTCCTGCTTTGACGTCACAATCTACTTTGCATGCATTTTTACAAAGAGTTAATGCAATGTAAATCAGTATGTGACGTCAAAGCGAGAATAGACCCACTCCCCTTCTGACTCGGTCGTGAACAAAAGATGCTTGGATTTTCGCAACTTTCGAAGCCTATAAAATGGCAGGATTTGTTAGAAAAAGGAAAAAATGGCCGCAATGCGTTTCGAACAGGTGCAAAGATTTATTTTAGGGAAAAAAATATTTTGGGGTTAGGTGCACTTTAAGTCAATAATAATAATAATAATAATAATAATAATAATTATTATTATTATTATTATTATTATTATTATTATTATTATTATTATTTTTGTAGTAGTAGTAGTAGTAGTAGTAGTAGTAGTAGTAGTAGTAGTATTGATCGAATAGAACAGGACTGGCTTATTGGTGAGAGCACTCGCCTCCCATCAATTTGTCTTGGGTTCAATTCCCAGGCTCAGCATACATTTATATGAGTGGGTTGCATTTCATGGGTATCTACTTGTACTCAGTTCCAAGAGGAACTGTATGATCTGGAATTCAAATAAAGAACAGATTAAAACTGCCTCTTTTTCAAAATTTAAATTAAGTCTTAAGGAACATTCTCTTACATTAACATTATATCCATGATACTCTTCGTAAATAGGTTTAACTAACTAACAAAGGAATTAAATTACATTGTATTCTTTGTAGCTGGGCTTAACTTTTTAAGATTATTTTATACACATTGTTACATTTGTGTGCGTGTTAGTGTTATGCTTGTGTATACGATAGTTAGTGTACATGTATATGTACTCTCCATGCTGTACCTCCACTGCTAACATTTAATTTATTTGATCCAGTGCCTTGACATTTTAGCTTTTTAGTTATTTCAGGGTGCTGGTACCCTTAATTAAGTTATCATTTTTATATTTAATTGCTTTTGTAATTTAGTTTATTTAAATCTCTGGGGTACAATAAACATTTTGTTGTTGTTGTTACACAATTATGTTTAAAGTTGAATAGCTAGTGGGATTGCACTTCTTCTCAATATTGAATTTATTGCCTTATGTTCAACAAAATAAAAATTACTTATTATGCCATTTACATGTCTAAAATTACCTAGCTGTGGAATTTTAAGGCAATTTTACTGTCACGCAAGTAAAATGTAGTTAATGGATCGTGACAATACTATCTGTAACCCTTTCATGGCAGGTCTGTTTTCAATGTAGCGTTTGTGCCGTCCAGTTGCCAAGGTCAGCAAACACTAAGGATTTATTGTATTTTTGCTTCGAACTTCGCAGCTTTGTTGTCTCTAGCAGGCTAGTACGATCCACGGCATTGGCGCTTTTTTCAAAGCTCTATTCACGGCTAAGAGTTGGCACGTGTAACACTAAGTTCTCTCGTAGTACAGCTCTTCCGACTGGCTGTGCCAGCAGACATTTCTCTAGCTATAAAAGCATGTGAAAACTATTTAGAGATCACTTATGTTCTGTTGTTCAGTGCAGTTAGCTCTCTATATATTAGTGTTAGCACACAAACATAAGGAACAGAGACATTAAGTCATTTTTTTTTGTTGTACTACATTTCTGTGTATTTGTTTCCAGGACGGGTGTCATCACAAAGGTAATGAAGCCGAACTGAAGCGTTTGTCAGGGGGGCCAAAGGTTGACCCAAAACAAGGAAGCAAGTCTCCAGCACAAAGATGTAAACTACATGTGAGTGTGAGAGTCCCTTTCCCTTCAATAACAATAGATTTAATTATTGAAAAGATGGACTGAAGGAAAAAAAGAAAGGTTCTTTTAATCATATGTATTACCTGTGTACTTGACTGCAGCATTTTAATTTGGAAGGTCACTGTCTAATTGGATTGTGTATTGACCTTAAAAGTACACTGTACCTGTACAAAAATGGTAACATGTATTAAAGGCAACAAGCTCAAAGGTTAGAATTAGTGCCGGGAGCAGGTCATAAGGAGATGGTTTGGTGCTAAAGGCTCCCAAGCGAGTGCCCAAAGGATGCAAGCTTCTAGGGGGGTCTCAGGGAATGCTCCCCTAGGGATTTTTTCAAATTTAGACATTCACAGATGCAATTTAGTGCAATCTGGTGGATTTAAAGGGACGAACTTTCACATATGGAATTGATTTTGGAATGCTAGTTAAATAAACATTTCATGTGCGTGAGGCAAAAAAAATATTGTGGCATGAATTTGTTGCCAAACAAACTTTTTTCAAGCTTTTATAATATCTCCAGTGACTTCACTTTCGAGCTAAAAATGTATTGTCTGACATTTTCTGACTGGAAGGAGACGGTCAAGCTTTCTGAGGAGGGGGCTCAATGAGCCGTCGACTGGCCGATTTTGAGAAGGCTGAGAGTCATGATACTAAATTAAATTTGAACAGCCACATTCCTGCATATAGTCATATATTTTTTTAAACATCATTATTTTATTGATGATTTGCTCACTGATTAGAATCACCTAAACTTGTGCACAAAGGTCATTGGTTTGTCATTATTTTTCAGAATTTGCATGAATGCTGGTAGTACATCATGTAATCATGAGATGAAACTTGTGTCTTTGTTGTGATTTTAGCACTCACGTCCAAGTCAGGATGCCAAAATGCTGGGAGAAATGATATTTGGATCAGTTGCAATGACGTACAAAGGGCAAACTGTTAAAGTCCATGAAATAAGGTTTGTTTATATTCAGATACATCAAAAATATTTATTTTTAGCAGTTATGAATTCAGTGTTCCAAAAATGTTTCTCTGTGCCACGGGTAAGCTGTTGAATTTTAGATATTTGTTCCACTGTTGGTTTCTGTGAATGCAACATGTGCTCCTTTTACAAATTAATAAAAACCAAACTGTTTTCAACAATCTGTGCAGAAATATATATCTTTTTAAAATTCTCAAGATTGAGTCCATGTTTAATTTTGGTAACTTACTATATCAGTGTTAAGTCTAACATAAATGTTATTTAATTAATTTACATTGTAGAATGCCACATCAACTTCTTCTCACCAATGTTTTTGCTGTGAAACCAAGAATTGTCATGCCTAATTGTTGGTGAGGGTTTTCTTCACATTTATACAAGTTTTTTTGATTCAACATGTAGTACATGTAGTGGTAATAATAATTCTTGACTTTCTGTGAACAGAACAACCCGGGAAAGGAGATGTTATTGAAATTCTGCAGGCTTAAAAAATGCTGCTTGTAGAGGATTATGGTGGTCCCAATTGCTGTGGTGGCCTGCATTCCTCAACCCAAGGCTGCTGCCTAAGAAAGTTTTCCGGGAGCCCTTCGGGCTTCCTAAAAGTTAGTAGCCGGCGTCATTTTTTGTAGAGCCCAGAAATAATTAATTCCAGGTTGGATCATATTTACAAGAAAGTGAGAATGAATCAAGTAAGGGGCCCGTTTGGGCTACTTCTTCAGAAATTTGGTCGCCAGTGCTCGCAAATAAGGTGCCCCAGGCGACCGGGCGACTGTTAGGCAGCAACCTTGTAACCCATCTGGAATTTCATGATCTTTCAAAAAAATACTCCAACGATCAGACACCACACAAACAACCAACTACCAATGGTGCGATCTTTGTTGACACCCAAGGCAACTTCCTGATTTCCTTAGCTGGAGGAAAGTAGTTGATTTTCGCATCCTTTTTGGTCACCAAGCTCCTAGCCCAAGGCACCAACAAATTGACAACATCCACTCCTTAGCTGCTCGATCCGCCAGAGTAACATCTGGATGATTATATTTTCCATCTTCTCTGTTGTCTTGACGCTGCGAATTTCACGAGATCTCCACAGTCCCATCCTCTGACAAATCACCTCATCCTGAACATCCTTATACGATCTTATACGGCACGTCAGCACACTTCACACCATACTTCTGACAAAGGTCCTCAGTACACTCTCAACTGCATCTAATCATGCTTCCTCCAGTACAACCACTTACCACAGCCCAACTTACCACACACTCTACACTTACGATGTACACCTTCCCTCTCAATCCTAGCCTGAAAAAACTCTTGTTCACAAAGCCTGCTCCTGAGCAGCGAAAACAAATCTTCACTGGCATCCCTTATAAACTTCCCATGGAACCTCTTCTGAGGAAACGTCTCTGTCCCGCTTCTTGTACTCTTTCTTTATTTCTCCCACCTGCAATGTCTCTCCAACAACCTCCAACATCCACTTGTCACTTGGCTTGATATATCCAAACAGACCATTGAAGTTCCTCCTCCTTCACTCAATCATGTCCCCTCTCATTATCCAAAAAATCCAAGTGCTCCGTTGCAGGAGTCAAACCATTCTTGTCCCCAGAGTCTACAGTAACATTTCTTTTGGTGAGCGCCAAGAACACAGACTCTGGCCACAGCCAAAAATACGCACAGTCGTGGTAATGGTATAATGTTGTAAACGCTGGCAACTGTTGCCGTTTGAAATTTCTGAGAATGTGCAGAAGAGCCGGAAGTCCATGATTCACAGACTTCCTGCTTTGACTGTGGACAGAGTCCGTGTTCTTGGTGCTGGCAAAAAGGAAAGTAGACTCTGAGTACGAGAATGGAGTCAAACCTGCAACGTTCTGATTGCTAGTTCGGATGCTCTACCACTAAATTAGAGCTATGCCATTAAACTAAAAAAATATTTTAGGAGTCCTGTGTAAGATTCGAACTTATGACCTCCGTATAACCTGTTGGATGCTGAATCCAAGGTTGGAAGTTGTGGTGTTTGGGATTAAAGCCTTTTTCAAAAAATGCTTAGCAGTCAGACTGAATATATTCCGGTAAATATTTGTTTTCTGCTTAGTGATAGCAATGATTATCTGAGTACCAGCAGTCAGGCAGATTCTTTGCTGGATGACAGCTCCAGAATTGATCCTGAGTGTGGTTCACTCTCATCTCAAAGCAGCTTTTCCAAAGAAGAAACAGGCCTCATAGGTATTTGCTCATTACTTTATTTACGTGTTTCATGTAGATGACATTATTTTAAGTACACCAACCTCCATCTTATTGGGGACCTGAGGGCTGGGACAGTGGTGAGAGCACTCCTTTTCCACCAGAGGGACTTGGGATTGATTTCTGGATTCAACACCATGAGGCGACGCGGTGTGGGTAGAGTGTGTTGGTTCTCCATTCTGCTTCGAGAGGTTTTTCTCCGGGTACTCCAGTTTTCCCCCTTTCTTCAAAAGCCAACATTTGATTTGATTTGTTCTGGTTTCAGTTGATTTGTGGTCTCCCCAATTTGTAGAGCACTCGTGCTCAGCTAAACAACCTTGAGACATGAATATTATTATTACTATTAGTTATTATTGTTATTGTTATTGCTATTGCTATTGTTATTGTTGTTGTTATTGTTATTGTTATTGTTATTGTTATTGTTATTGTTATTGTTATTGTTATTATTATCCATTTAAAAGTGTAAGTCGGGTAGATGAATGGTAAATTTAGGAGTCTTTTATTAGGGGCTTATATGTTGGAAGCCATGTTCTGAGCAAAATGAAATGTTTGTTAGAATAGTGTTTCAAGAGGGATTTTATTCATTTCGTCACTCGTAAGGGCAAATATTCATTAGGAATGGGACATGAATTTTTTCCTATGTTGATTGTACATCAAACTGAATTATAGCCGGCATTTTTGTTTCCCTTGAACCAGTTGCAGCAGTCAAACCTTGCATGTGTTTAGGTTGTCTCCCAAAGCAGAGATGGAGCATGCATGTCAACTGTATGTTACAATGTATCTGTTTTGTTTTGCATTTCAGGAATATCTTCTAAGCCTGTGGATGTGCCAGGATCTTCGCCAATTCTTGTTATAGATGCGGATGGAGACAGTGGATTTACTGCCTCTGTTGACAGTAAGGAGAATAAAATTAATTTAATGTAATAAATAATGTTATTGTAATAGTTGCAGTGACGATGATGCTGAATAATACACATGCAGTAAATAAAAAATAAATGCCAAATATCTAATGCTTACAGTGAAAAACATGCAAAATTTTGTCTTAATGGTTTCATAAATATTTTGATTGTCATTAACTGTAAATGTACATGTATTCTCTTTTAAAAGGTAGCTTTTTAGATGAGAATGTATCATCAACATCTTCACCATGTGGAAGTTACCATAGGCGTCTTCATCGGAGCCATGCCACCAGTATTGATCGCAGCTTTGGACGGAAGAGTGAAGAATTATCAGGAGATGTATGTTTGACTAAATGATTTCTTGATTGAAGTCATAGTATAATGTTATGTATATTGCTGTCCACAAACAATACAATCAAAGAGAGGTATTTTTTTTTATGTTGACTCCTGGATATTCAGAGAAAATCTGAAGACTTTGCAGGAGTTGAACCTGCCACCTTCTGATTACTACAAACACCTGTCAGATTGTTTCTGGACTGTCAGAATGTTTCCGCACTCCAAATTTTTCCTTTATTATACAACTTTGACCATCAAAAGTGATGTTGAAAGTTGTGTAATACCGTCAATTTTGTGTATTACACAACTTTGACGGTCAAAGTTGTGTAATAAATGAAAACGTTACAGTCCAGAAACATTCCGACAGTCCGGATACAATCTGACAGGTGTTTACAGTAGTTTGTTTAAATCGTTTTGTTTAACCCTAACCCTAACCAAAACCAAAATAAGAAAAAGCCACAGCGGTTTTGCATTGAAGACTTCATTGAAGTTGGGATGATGGGTTCAGGGGGCTCAATCAGTAGAAATTTGAACAGCCATTGACATGCCATTTTCATCTGTAACATCTGTCACTGACAACTGGTTGTGTGGGCACAATTGGTTCAAAGAAATACCCTGGGAAAAACGCCTGAGCTTTGCTCTATCATGTTTGTACTGTTTATTTGTCATTTTTTGTGGCAGGTTTCTCCACTCATGAGACGTAGGCCAAAATTGGGAGTTGGAATCATTTTATCCCTTGGAGATAATGAGGAAAAAAGCAGGTACTGTAAGTTAAATGTGATTTTGAATCATCAAAATTAATTTGAATGCCAAAATTATCTTCCTTCACATGAGATGTACACTGTACATGTAGGTGCCAGTTGTTTGAATAATATTATACCAAAGTTAACTTGGAGACAAAGTTTTATGTACTGTAAATGCTTGAAAAAAACTTGAACTTTGTAATGGAAAAGAACTCTCTCTTATGTTCATATGTTGTAAATGACCCTACTGTACTTTCAAGGACAGCAAAAGGGCAGTTGCAAGTTCATTTTAAAAGATGCCCTTTGTACGTACAGTACTCAAGTTCGCTATGCAAGTTGTTGCTGCACTGGGTTAACCCATTCATACCTCAAACGCCCTTGGATGCCCCCCCATAGACGAGTAAAATCGTCTGGTGTTAGATGTCCAGAGTAAAATCTATTAAGTCTCTCTCAGGGGTCAATGGGTTACATGTAAGAAGAGCAATTAGGCAAATGAAACCAGTCTTACATGTAAATGTGGTAAAATGTGGGCAGACACTAAAATTAATCTATTTTTATTTTTTACTGTATATAAGTTGTATCATCATCATCATCATCATCATCATCATTCCGGATTTCTTCTAATTTAAGGAACCAAGAACAATAATTTTAAATTTTTGATGTTCCTTTTAACGAATTATTTTCTGTAAATAGTACTATTTTGTAAATTTAATTTAGAGATTATTCTGTAAATCATATTTTTATAGCTCTTTGTATTTTATTTATGTGATGAAATTGCAGATTATGGAATTGTAATAGTTATCCAATTTTTTAATTATTTTATATATTGATTGAGAAATAAAGGATTATTAATAAAATTAAAATAATAATAATAATAATATTATTATTATTATCATCATCATCATCCCTTTGGAAGGGACAAGGGACTACATGTAGCTTGCACTGATCACCTTTGTCTGAAAATGACATTCAGCGATCTTCATTACAAGTCATGTCTATTGACATCTGTCCATGCTGAAGTAAATTTTGTTATTGTAGACAGTAAGTTGTTCTTCCACCTTTTCATGAAATTTTTGTGTTTTCTGCAGGGCTCTTCAAGGCTTTTTCTTTGCTCATTTTCCTTTGTTTGAGTCACATGTAAAGAGGCTACGACTAGCTATTGAAAATGCTTGCTTCCTGAAATCAAAGTCATTTACAGGTCAAGTAATTGAGGTACGTTTTACAAAGGAAAAAAATCTAAAGGATATTTCCTAGAATTTAGCTGTCTACAGATTAGCTTGATGCCATTATGAAATACATGCAAATGTCTGTTGGAGAATGGTACCTGAGGAAAATATCTACACTTAACTATTACGTGAAGCTACGACCCTCACAGTTATTTTAGCAATTCTCTATGCACTTGCTAAAATTGCTGTCCTAACGGTGAGGATCATAGCTTCACTTGATTTCATATCCGCAATTCAATGTAATTATGATTCATTTTATATATCATTTTGTTCATTGATTCATTCATCATGGGAACATACAATTTATGTTCCCACAAATGACCAGCTCCCAACATCAGTGGCTTCATAGCTCAGTTGGTTAGAGTGTCGCACCAGCATTGTGAGGTCATGGGTTCAAACCCCATTGAAGTCCTGAATTTTTCAGGCTTCCCTACGCAATTGCATAAAATTGCATCCATAACTGGGAAGATCATGGCTTCACTTGATTTCATATCTACAGTTCAATACATGATTAATTTCATATATCATTTAGTTTACGACTAAAGCACTTTCTTTTCTGTTTTTGGAAAGTTTATTTTTGGTTTGAGGTTTTGTGAGAACAACAGCACTTTTTGGCATTGTTTCCATTTACGTTTCTCAATAGGCTGTCAATGCATTCAAGGACAACATTCACAATCTCCTGGCTGCACCAAGACTCAAGGTACCTAATAGCCAAAATTAATTATTATGTTTTAACTTTTTTAGGTATTGTGTTGTTATCTAAATGTACATGTGTGTTAAATAAAATCAGAGATGTGCTGGGCAAATTGCCTGGCGTGTACATGTACTGTACATTATTTTGCCACAACTTTTCCTGCAGTTTTGTTTTGTTTCCTGCTTTATTACCGGTACTGTAACAATAACCACTGAAAATGCCCAGCTGCAAAACCCTCATGACCATCAGAGCAAAATCTTAGGAAAACCCCACATACATGTACTAGTACTGTAAGGCTCTGTGCTTCATTCAAGTGAAAGTTGCAAATTGTTTCTTTAACTCTTGTAAGGCCATCATGAGGCAGTGTGGCCGAGTGGTTAGGGCGTTTGCCTTGAGATCCGGAGATCCCGGGTTCAAGACCCGCTCTGACCACTCGTTGAATTTGTTCCTGGTAGTCCCTGGTTCAACTTCCCAGCTGCACTTGTAAATAGCCAACTGGTTTGCCTCCGGCCAGTTGGGATTCTTAACGGTTGTTGTTGTTCTGTTTCGTTGTTTCGTTGTGTTACATTGGCCCTGAAAAGCCCCTATGGGGAGCGGTCAATTAAGTATGCATGTATGTATGTATGTATGTATGTAGGGTCTATATATTATTAATTTACTAATAGTTAACATGTATAATGTTGTGGTTCTCACAGCCGATGCCAGTTTTGTCTTCCTGCATTATTCAAGTGGTTCCTATCTTTAATTCTAACATGTACACTTAAGAAATTTCCCAATGAATTGATTGTTGCACAGAAACATGTAAACTATTTAAAATGTATTGAAACATGTATGTGGTTACTGTTTTGGTGCAGAATTTGCATTGCTCAATTCAAAATAGTGAATTTAGCATGTAGAGCAGCGCTCGCTTCTATCATCACGACTTGGATTTTCTGGCAAAAGCCATTCCATGTAAACACTTCCAAACTGCAACGATTTTGATGCAGTTTCGAAGTCATGAAACCGTGTTGATGTGAAACCGCGTTTGTGTAAATGCTGCCTTTGCTGCAAATGCGATTACAATAATATTATTATTTTACAAGGCTGCTGCCTTAGAAAATTTTCTGACCGCTAGGCAGCAGCCTTGTTTTAAATCAAACTTAATGTTTATGTAAATACGTTGTTTGTCAAACAGACTTACTGTTATGGTTTATATTATTTTCTCCTCCAGGAGCCAGTATGGTTGAACATGATGAGTCAATCCTCTCACCGTTCACAGCTTTGCGAAAAGTTCATGGTTCAATTGACTGATTGTCTCAGATTAGGAAATACCAAAGAAACTAATTTGTAAGTCTTGGTGAATCTCTTGATTCTTTTTTGAAACTATTTAGTTTATCGTATTCAGGTTTAGGATTTTGCATCTGAATAACTTGAATGACTGGTTTTCCAAAGAATGCATATTATTCCAAAAACAGAATAGTTTTTGCAACCAGTGGGCCAGAAAGTAATGCACCCCAAGCTGTTTGAAAAAAAAAAACAACAACAACAACACCAGGCCCCAGTTGTTTGAAGGGTGGATAGCGCTATCCACTAGCGCTATCCAGTCTGGTTTTGCTAGTGTTTATCCACTGGATAGCAATTTATCCAGTGGGTACAGCATTATCCACCCTTTGAACAACCAAGGCCAGGTGTCATTGACTATATATTGAGTAAAGTGTATTCTCCCATCTTATTTGCTATTGGATGCAGAAGGAACAGTGGTGAGTCCCAAAAGAACACATTTGCACCAAAAATTAAGAATAGTATATTCAGTGCACACCTGTGTTGATGAATATTCCTTACAAATTCATATTGGTTTCTTTTGATAAGATTGTCCTTGAAAGCACTTGTTCAAAATATCCTTCAGTTTTGGCTGGAAAGGTATATATTCAAATTAGCAAGTGACTTGTTCTCAATTGCAGTTTCATTGCGGCAGTACTGTCAGCTGTTTTGCAATATCACCTTGCTTGGGTGTCAACAGTTATGCCTGCTGGAGCTGCCCCTTGTCGAGCTTTCTTGGATAAACACTCATCTAAAACAGTAAGACAGACATCCTCTGTACATGTACTTGATTGTCACAAATTTTGATAGAATAGTATTATTCAATAGATAACATGCTACTGGGAATGTTATCATGCAACAAGATTTAACTTAATTAATGTGGTCATACACACAATGTCAAGAAATCATTAAGAAAAGTTAACAGCAGTGATACTTTATGTACAAAATAAACAGTGAGGAATATGCATTAATTTAAAGTGCACAATAGTAAATTTCAGGGCATTAATAAGCTTTGACAGCTGACAAAGACTGTCGGCTACTTCGCGCAGAAGTTGGCTTTGTTTTCCTTAACTGAAGTAATTGGATAGAGAATCTTAAAAAAACCTGATGCCCACTTCACTTCCACTAGTGAAGTCACCTTCATTCATTTCACCCCTGAAATTTTGTTCATGTGTCATTAATTTTGCTTCATTTTTTTGTTTTGTTTTAAATAAGTTGGATCTTCTTGCACAGTCTCATCCATACAATCCTTTGTGGGCACAGCTTGGGTAAGTCTTCACTGCACATGTGTTGTTTTTACCACAGACCCTCTATACATTTCTACATTATTCTAAATTCTTGGTTTGCACTCATGTGGTAAGACAGCCAAGTTGGTATACAAAGCAAAAGCAAAATGTCTCTCATGTTTAATTTGCATAATAATAGAGCCAAATTCTCAAAAGACTTTATCACAATTGTCTAGTACACCAACATGGCTGCCAATGACGCCAGGTGCAAGCCAACGATAACCGATAGCGTCACCATTGATGACTCAGTTGATAAGCAGCCAGATGAGGGGAAAAAAGGTTGAGATTGACTCAATCTCAGGTCCACCAATGATGGCAGGGGTGGGAGAGTATTCCCAAGTGGCAATGTTGGACATGTGGGTCAACAATGTTGGCCATCATTTATTAAAGGGAACCTCCACTTAAACAAAAACAATAACTTTAAATCATGGGAAATAACCTATCTAAATCAATCAAAATTTTTTTCTAAGTAAGTGTTTGTAAATGAAATAAATAGGTTTTAGAATTGCCTATTTTTGGTTTCAAATTTTGTGGCCACCACCATCTTGAATAATAATTTGTGATCTGTTACGTTTGCCCTGTTGTTATTAGAAAAGCTGTTTGTATCAAAACAACGGGGCAACTGTAACACGTCAAGATTATTAACACGTCAAGATGGCGGTGCCTGCAGAATTTAAAAGTGAACAGACCCAATTTCAAAATTCAATTTTCCTGATATATACACCCGGGGATCAATGGGTTAAACTTATTCTGTAGTAAGATTAGAGTTTCCTTTAAGTCAGGATCCATATATATACATGTAGTGTACAGATGATTAGCATTGCATTCACACAGAATGGCAAATGGAAGCAGCAGGTTCCTGCTGATCATAGAAGCATGTAAATCCCCTTGTTCTAACTTGTTTGTCTCTTTTAAGAAGTTATGCGGTAAATGTAGCTAACACGCAAGAAATATCTAAAATCAAACAAGTTTCTTTCCCTTGTATGTCAAGACTGCAAACTGCCTACAAATAGCGCTGATACTGTAAACAGTATTTGAGTCTAAGCACCCATTTTAAAACAGTTACAGTGTAGCTGTCAATAACTGTGATTTAGGGTTAGTCTGCAGTCCGCAAGTTTCAGACATCACTTCAGTTATGCCTCCTAGTGGCCAGCACTGAAGAAGATTCTTGATGGATTTCTTCAGCGTTGTTGTGTAACTTAATTTCAAGAATTTTGTTCTTTGTTCTTTTTGCCAAAAATGATACAGTAATAAATTGGAAAAGGCTTCTTTCCGTACATGTACTTGTCTGTCATGTGGTAATTGAATTAAATGGGAATTGTTCGCTATGAAATCTACTGCCCAATCCATATTCCAGTGTTAGTGTATTGTTTTACCCATAATTTTATTGAGTTAATTTACCTCTTCTTCAATCTGCAGAGATTTGTATGGTGCCGTGGGATTTCCTCTTAGAGTGGCAAAAACTGTTGTTGTTGGAAAAGACTCGAAAATTGTGGAACAAGTTGTAAATATGTTAAGTTATTTTATACGATGTACTGAAGTAGTTGAGCATGTGCAGAGAAGAGACAATGTGAGCAAGGATGGTTTTCAAGAAAGCATTTGTAATGTTGGAAATGAAAATACCACTTCCCAATCTGAAAAGACCAGTCTCATTCGTGGGGAGGATTCATTGGAGACTTCTTGTTTGACAAATGATTTCAGTTTTTGTGCACAATTCAAACAAAATTGTGCGGGTAATCCCAATGACGATCAGCAATGTGAATATGAAGAGAAGCAAGACACAGAGTACATCCACCAAGAAATTTTAAAACAGTTCAATGGAATTCTGTGTTGTTCAAAGTGTGGAAGACCAAAGAACACGGCTTTGGGGAACGCTTGTGATGACAAAATTTTGCAATCATTTTGTAAATGTAATGGGCTCTCAAGTGGTGGATTTCAAAAGGAACTGAAACATTTTATGAAAGATTTAAATCACTCCAGTCGGACGTTTCGTTGTTACTGTTGCCACGATCTTACAGATAGCAATCTTGTATTGTCGAAGGAAACATTAATACGTGAACATATTTGCGACTTGCAAGAGGAGTTTTGTAAACATAAAGAACATGGGGATTCTAAGGAAAATCTTTGTCTTGATTGTTTATCTAAACGTCTTATGCATAAGGACTGCAACAGTTACCTTGAGAATTCTGAAAGTGATTGCCTAAGAAGATCCTTTAAGTCTGATCATAGTAAGGATACCTTGAGAAATTGTAATGGACACGTGGGCAATTCTTATATTTCCGAGAGAGACAACAGTTTCTCTGATAATGAAGCTCCAGGTTTCGTCAGGGGCAGTGTGCTAAAGAAAGGACCAAGCAGAAAAGAAACTATTGCGTCACATGGACGCAGTGGCTCAGCAGACTCTGGAATTCATCAGAGTCCACTCAATTCACCAAATGTGCAACATCCAGAGAGGTTTTCGTTGAGTTCGTCACTAAAACCAGAAGATTCAAAGATTCCAAAAGAGCTGTTGCTTCCAGATGTAGTGAACATGAACTGCTCCAATGATTCTAGCAGGTAATAGTAACAGTACTGACTGTATGTCATCTTGTGCATTTTGCTGATGAAAGGACTCCAGGTGACATGTTGGGTTAGGTCGGTTAATGGGGGATGACTTTGATGTGGTTGCACTGACCACTGGCTGGCTAAATTCAACTCCTTCGCATTTTGCAAGCTAGCCAACTGAAGTGCATACATTGTTCAGACACCGGATGGCTTTATCCAGTGGATAAGTCACCATGCGACAGTTTAAATTTGTTGAAGGATTTCAGTATTTGTTTGCGTATCTGTGAATTATACGCACTCTAGGTACACCTAAGTAAAGGTGTGTATGAAAAACGTGGTCAATTTTTAACGTGGAGTATATTTTATACTCTGGGTTGTGACTTACATGTATCCTCTGGCCATTGAACATCTGGGGCCTGGTCATTAGGAGGTCTGGATTCTAACAACAAGAAGTGCCTACACTACCATTCCGTTGTCTCAAATATCCTTGCCAGCTGCTTTTTGTTGGCATCGATTTTCACACACATCGACTTGTTTTGATTTGGAACATGACCTGTTTTTCACTTTGATTGTAGCAATGTGGATGAGTGGAGAACTTACAACAACTTTGGAAGATCTCTTTTTGCCGGGTTAGTGGATGCCTTTTCTATTATGAAGTGTCTAAATGCTCAGTAGCCAAAACCGTTTTTATAGATCTGGGCCCGGTTGTTCAAAAGCCGATTAAGGCTAATCCAAGATTAAAAATTAACCGAGAAGTTTACTTCTCTACTCCCAAATGCTGTTCAATACTAATATTCGGCAAAACTTTACATTGGAAGAAGTCAATCTTGAAAAACAAAAATAAGCGAAAGAAACTTCGCCAAAAAGTTTTAAACTTGAAACAAAAATTTACGCTAATCCTGGATTAAGCTAATCGGCTTTCGAACAACCGGGCCCAGGACCAGTACAAATCCTTTTTTTATGGAGCTTTATGTTTTCTTTTTGTCAACAAAGATACTCAGTTCCGATTGGGAAAGAGTAGTACAATTTTTATCCTAAGTTGTCGTGTTTTAGTGTCTGTGTTAAGTCACCGTGAAAACCACATGCACTTGACAAGGACAACGACACGGCAGACAGCAGTTTTACTTCTCATTTTTAATAAAAGCAACGTGCAGAATCTGAAAAAGCCCAATTACGACAGTTCATACC
This sequence comes from Montipora capitata, assembly GCA_949126865.1. NCBI lineage: Eukaryota > Metazoa > Cnidaria > Anthozoa > Scleractinia > Acroporidae > Montipora > Montipora capitata. The sequence goes on from OX421453.1 coordinate 4,794,769, forward strand.
AAGAGAACTGGAGCTGGACGCATATAGAACTAAATGCTTAAGAGATCGTTGACAAAACTGAAACCGTGTGTAACTCGACGAGAAGGAAAGGACTCCGCAGAAATCGTGTAGATTCTTTATTGAGTATGCGTAAGCCGTTGCTTGGAGACAGTTTCAAACGCAGGCCAAGTCTCGATCGCACTCGAAGATGTCATATTGATTTTCGTACCGAAGACTCGATTTTGACCTTCGCCTTGTCAAAAATATGATGCGTGCCCTGCCTAAACCTGTTTGACCAGAGTTACTACCCCAGAAACTTGGGCTGCGACGACTTGAAAGACTTGACACGATTTTTGCA
>OX421453.1:4807605-4852605 GCA_949126865.1 Montipora capitata
TTCGACGTCATTAGCGGAAAACGGCATATATTAGACTTATTAAAAGGGTGTGGTTAGGGTCCATCGTTGATTGGTTGTTTGTTTTGGTCCATTGTTTTCTGTGCCAATCCCAGGAGACGTTTTAATTAGCTGTGTACGGCCCTCTAATTAACGAATAGATTCCATGTTGCCGTGCGTCTGTTCAGTAATAGATCACAGATGACGTCAAAATGTTGTTTTATATAATAAAGAATTAAACTTTATTAGCATAAAAGCTGATGGTGACGTCAATCGTGCGTCTGTCCTCTAATGGATCATAGGCAAGAACCAACGAAAATGCAAGAATAACTTGGGTTATTAGATAATATTGTGTACAAAAGTCGCCTTTAGGGCACATGACTGTCGAAAGTAAATACGCCATTGCAATTGCTACGCTGAGTGATTGGTTTAAAAATCTCGCGCCAGTTTATCAACCAATGAGAAGTAAAACTAAAACCAATCGCGTCGACTTGCACGCGCGATTCTTCCCGCGCTTTGAGCAAGTTACTTGGAATTGCTACGAATTTGGATTGGTTCATTACGCTGTTTGCACCTGCTGTGATTGGTGGAAGTAATTACTTTGGTTTTTGTTTTACGACACTCAATTGAAAACCGCTCTAATTTCTTGTGATTGAGAGTGCCTACTGCATATACGGCCAACTAGGGGAACACACTTCGGTATCTATTTCATCTAAAAATTACTGAAATGTACATATCCTGAAGGGCCAGACTACCTGGCTCACTGACTGTAATTCTCTCATTTTCCCATCAGTTTTATTTTACATGCAAATAAAAATCATCGCACCATGTAAGGTAAAACAAGACAATCTTCATTTCAGATTCCTGGCGTGGGCAGATATGGTCAGATTCCAGAATATAGCAGGATTCCTGATTTTACAGACCAGAATCTTCCGGATTCCGGTGTATAGTATGAAAACCACGCATTTTCCGAATCTTAATTCCACATTTCGACATCCGGATTAGCTTTTTGGAACGAAAAACTAATTGAAACCACCCTGAGCCGCGAGAGAGCCGCGAAGCGTCGAAGACGAGTCGCGAAGCAGCGAGAAGAGAAAAACCTCTGGTTACCTTGGACTTGAATCTCACTTTTATGCATACGACAGCTGTCAAACGCGTCAAATTGACAATTACAAAAGGGACCAATGGCAACTTGGTAACCACGCGTCCCTTCGGTATTACCAATCTCTCGCGGCTCCAGAAAAACCTCTGGGACCAGGGTAAATTGGAACACCCTCTCAGCGTCTAGTACATTGCTCTTTTCAGGCTTGTTCAAGCAGTGTTTTTCTACAACAGACATTTTACAGTTACGTGCTTAGTTACCTGGCCTTTAACTGAAAGTGAGGCTGGAGTTGACCTTGTTATGATACAGACCTCCATCCTTTTCTTACGTTAAAGACGTTATTCTCTTTCTAATTAGTTGGAATTTACGTAAGAAAAGCAGTGAGGTTTCTATCAAAACAACGTCAATTCTATCCTCACATTCATTTATAGGCAAGGTATCTAAGCACAGAACTGTAAAATAGTCTATTGAAAGCGTGTGTGCGCTCCTATTAAGTCTTGTATAGCTTATAAATTTTAAAATGAAGGCTAAAATGAACTTTGGTATGTGGCAAATAGCGTGACAGTTTAAACAAAAATGGTCAAAATGTCCTATTGGATCCACAGGTTTAACGAATAGCCATCTTCGGACGATGAAGAAGCAAGATCACCAAAATCGTGCCTTGTATTAATAAGCTCAAAAGAGCGCTTTGTTGACGATATTATGCCAATCCCATGATCCCCCAACGTACAAGGCTCTCCTCCTCCACCAATCATCATCACGGAGCCACTGGACTCAATCGCACACCAGAAGCTGATCTTTTCGGCGCTCTGAACTTGACCACTGCAATTCGCTTGTCGAAAACCGGCAGTTTCTTCATAGCGTCCACCGTAAGAAACATTGCAACTTCCTCTGCAGCCATCAGCGTTTTGTTGAGTTTCCCAACTGCTCTTATCGGTAAAGGTACCATAACTAGTTATTTTCGCCCGGAATGTCTCTCCACCCAAACAGTCACCAGTTGTCCTCAACAGAGCGACATGATGCGGGTCATCACTGCGCGTGATCTTGAATTCCTTACCACTGACCAACCAGAATGCTGGCGAGATCATATCGTTATTGGGTGATGTTTGCCCTGTTGCTCCAGTCCCGTGTATTTTTGTAAACCACCATTGGCCGAACGCTCGCATCCATTCACGGAAGTCATTGTTTGAAAATCGAGCGATAATAGTCCAGGATTGATCTCCCGATTCCATATGACAGTAAACCTACAACAACAACATCGAGGAGTACGTGCTGTTGTCAAGTCGGAGAATACATTAAGATCACAGCTAGTATGTCCTTCATACATAATTCCACTTTTAACCCTAATCCCAACTCCTCATCTCTAAGAAAGAAAAGCCTACTTGGCAATGTGTGAAGACAAGTCAAATGGGAAAAAATGCCGTTCGAGTCTCAAAAACGCGCGTGCTTAACCTTCCTATTAGGGAGTTTATAAAGTAAGCGCGTTTTTGAGAGACTGACGGCAACCGGAAGAGAACATTTTGCGTGCCAGGACAGTGGTGTCTCCCAGATTTTTACACTAATCATCTCTAATAGAGAAACAATACTTAGTAAACTAAATGTGGTTGTGTGAAGACAAGTTAAAAAGGAAAACAGCTCACTTCCGGTTGCCGTCCGCGTCTTAAAAACGTACGTGCTTAAGCTCACTAATTAAACTACGTCCAGGTAACAATCGTGCCGCTATATTGCTAAGACGGAATTTTTCCAAATGGGTGAATTGTCGCCGGAATCTAATTCAATGGCCTACCACTACGGCCCACCTATACCTCAGTCCGATAAGCTTAGTGCCAGAGAATCGGAAGGTCGAAAGCTTCACTCCTGCAAGGGAGCGATCGGGTTTTTACCAAGTATTTCCGACTCACCATTGGAAAAAAAAAATTTTTTATTTCATTTGCCATTTCATTCATTAGGATAGCATCTATATTTAGAAGTACTGTAAACCCAGCCAATCAATGTTTGACTTCTTTGATTACCACACATTTGCGGAGATTAACTTTTTAATATACGCGGGAAACAAAAATCTAGGAATAACCAGGTTTGAGAATAGATTTCTCGTACTTGGAATACAAGTATTTCGCTCCTGATCATAGGCCTATAAATACTTTTTATGTACATAAAAATATAATTTTGTGTATTGCGCCCCACTCAGGCTGTTCTCGTTCATAATATTTCCTTTGATAAGTCTTTTTTTCGCACCGCCCAAAAATTAATGGTTCCACCAGAAACTGAACTGTTTAAAACCGTTCCGTCGTTGAGCTACACGTGCCCAGAATATCTTTCTGTTATACTTGTATTTCAGGGATATTACGCAAAGGATGTTGGGATTGTTGTTACCATGTGCTTGAACGCTTCGCCATTGTCATTCACTAAAGTCCTGGGCCTGGTTGTTCGAAAGCCGATTAACTTAATCCAGGATTAGCGTAAACTTTTGTTTCATGTTTTCAACTTTTTGGTGAACGTTCCTTTTGCTTATTTTTCTTTTTCAAGATTGACTTCCTCTGACGTAAAGTTTTGCCGAATATCAGCGTTGAACGCCAATTGGGAGAAGGGAAATAAACTCCTTGATTAATTTTTAATCTGGGATTAGCGTTAATCGGCTTTTGAACGCCGGGCCCAGGTGTTTTACATTTCATTCTATGTCTGACTCCGAATACTTTACTTACCTTAAACTTGACGCCATCTTGAAGTAGCCAGTAGCCGCCGTTCGTCGCTCCTTCGCCTGTTATCGCTTTAACCAGTGAACATGAATTTGCAGCTATAGAAGAATGATAAAATTAATATGATGTTATCGATGTTTACTATACTGATGATGATGATAAAGACGATAACAATAATGATGATGATAACCGTCATTAGTATAATTACATAAGTGATTATTGAAAATCCTCTGCGCTGATTGGCTGCCGTTGAGGTGATTATTACACGATAATCACCTAAGCAGTTTTTCAAAATGGTCGCAAGCTGTCACGGTTTCGTCGAGCGGACAAACGAAGAAATTAATTGTTTTAGAGAAAATAAATATTTTTCAAATAATCACCCAAGTAATTAGACTAAAACAATTATTCACCTGATCAGGCTCGGTGAAAAACCTCGACTTCGTTTCGGTTTTTTGTATAATAATGATTTCATAAGCGCACGTTGGATACGAGATGATAAATATATAACCAGTCTCATATCCAACAAGCGCGAATGGAATAATTGTTTTATTAAATTCCTTTAACTCCAAAAATTTGGAAGTACAAAATACGAGCGAAGAAAGCGAGAAAACTCGAGCGAAATCGAAAAACTTGATGAAAATGCAATGTTGTGTAAAACCTTGTGGTCAGACAGACGTAGGCTCATCACAAAAACATTTCTTACCTTTTCGCGTACTTCTAAACGTCGGAATCGATCCAAACTTTCCACAAGAAAGGTTTTTTTCTATTTTGGCTTTATTCAGAGAGAAATGTTGCTTTCCGGGGCAGAAATTTTTAGCTTATCAACGCTTAGCGCAATCATTTAGCATAGAAGGTCAAACTAAGGTATATGAGCTGATAACCGAGATTGAGTGAACCAATCAGAGCACGCGAAATGCATATCCGAGGTTGAGAATTTTGATTAACAACTATTCACCGAAGTGAAGGTGGCTAGCGCACTTCAACGATCATGTTGCAAGTATTTGCAAATCATCCTTTCATCATCTCCGCAACATCAGCTATATAAGAAAGTACCTGTTATCGACCACTACGGAACTACTTGTTCACGCATTTATATCTTCAACTGGATCATTGCAATTCTTTACTCTATGGCCTTCCGAATTACCAAATAAAAAAGTTACAGCACGTCCAGAACGCTGCTGCTCTTTCGAGGAAACATGAACACATTACGCCTATTTCGTTAAATCTTCACTGGCTTCCGATTCATTATCGCATCATGTTTAAAATTTTACTCATCACGTATAAGGCTCTTAACAATCTGGCACCTTCGTACATTCGCGAATTACTTATACCTTACATTCCATCTCGTCAGCTATGTTCATCATCAAAGAATCTTCTTTATATTCCGCGTTTTAAATTGAGATTATACGGTGCAAGATCTTTTTCTGTGGCTTTCGGAAATAGAGTAACAACAGAATGCAGAGATCCCGATTTCTCCCGTTTAATTGAAGTTTTCTCCCTAAATTTTCACAGCAAAATATGGAGCTAGCGATACCGACGAAAATACGTGATCTTTTTCACATAACTTGAGTAATGCAACTTTATACGATTGAAACCTTGATAAGAATATAATTGCTTCTGTCTGAGACACGTCAACAACTACTTAAGTGATATATATAGTGTTTCAACAACAACAAACTGCACAATTCCCGAAACCCTCCCCCTGTTTAGCTACACAGGAGATAAACATAAATGAGAATTGTGCAAAGTTCTGAGTTCGCCCTCTAATGTAAAATAAACTAAACGCGTATTGACAGGATATCTGACACGTCTATCTCAGGGCTCAAAATTTTTTAGGAATCTTCTTCGCTTTGCGCTACGTCACGGATCCTTAAATTTGCTGCAACGGCTGCGTCTCGCCTCGGCCTGAATTCCGGAGTTTCAGTACGTAATGCTGTTGAACCGCCTTCTTCCGCTCTTGGTTGGTCACAGGATAGCTCTAGTGGAAAGAGATGCTGCACTGCTCGCTCTAGGCGCGAGGTGCCAACGCGTAACTTTACAGCGCGAACCACACCATCGCGTCCTTCAATGGTATCCGTGACGATGCCAATCTTCCACTTTCCTCTATTCTTGTCTTCGGACTTGATCAAAACGACCTCACCTACTTCAGGATGGCGAGGCTTTCCTGGATTCTTCAGATGGTGACGTTCACGGAGTCCCTTCACGTACTCCCCCGTCCCACGTTTCCAAACTGCCTCTTTGCAGCGCTTGAGATGTCTTGCCCGCCTGCGTAAATCCTTGTTGTCCAGACGATGGGGTTCCGTCTCAGGTAGCACATTGGACCGACCGAAAAGTAAGGTGTTAGGAGTCGAAACTGGAAGTTGCACGTCGTCTTCCACGTAGCTCAGGGGCCTATTATTCAACGAGACTTCCACATCTAGGATGACTTCCTCGAGCTCTTTCCACGACAGGAACCCGTTTCCTATGGTTTTGTATAAGCTTCTCTTGACTAGCCCAACCATTCGCTCGAACTGGCCACCCCACCAGGGCGCTCTACTAAGGTTAAACTGCCACTTGATTTCCTGACGGCAAAGGAACTCATTCAGACGTTCGTCGGCTCTTACTGTTTCGAGCCATTTCGCTGCTCCCACAAACGTACGCCCGTTGTCTGAGTAAATCTTCATTGGTCGGCCGCGACGAGCGATGAATCTTTTCAGGCTTCGTATAAACTCACTGGTATCCAAACTGGGCAACAGATCTAAGTAAATCCCTCTCGTCAAGCTGCAGGCATAAAGCGTGATATATGCCTTTCCTTCAAGATTCTTCCTCTTTCGGTACTTTAGTGGTCCTGCAAAGTCAACTCCAATGACTTCAAATGCACTTTGGCCTTCCGTACGGTCTTTCGGTAGCTGCCCAGGCGGTGGAACGGCAAAGGCTTGGGCATTGAAACGCTTGCATCCATGACAGTTCTTAACCACTTTCTTGGTAAGGGAACCCAATACTGTTCCCGCACCCTCGCCATAGTGAGACCAACTCCCCCATGGAGTGTGTTTTGGTGCGCTTCTGCGACTAGCTTATCTGCAAAATGGTGGGAATCCGGTACGTATATGGGATAATCTCCTTGTATCCGTCCTCGGCACTCCAGAAGGCCATTATCGTTTTCTTGAAGGTTCAGTTGCAGGCGATGTTCTTCGAATCTTTCACCATTTTTGAAACTTCCTTGCACTCGCCTCAGCCAGAGGAGTCTCTGCTGGTTGATCTCTTCAGTGGTGAGGGGGCCCTTGATTCTGTTGATTTCAGCTTTCCTTGAGTTGCCAAAGAACCGAATCATCCATGCACAGATTCGAAGGGTTCGCCACAGACTGTGTTTTGTCAGCAAGATGTCTAGAATGTCTGTTCGTGCTTGTGCGACGGCAAACACTTCTCGTATGACCTTTGCTTCCGCCTGGCTCTCAGTTGTAGACGTTAGGATAATATCTGCTGGCCATAAATCTCGGTCTAGTAACCAATGAGGCCCACTCCACCACAACTTTTCCTTTTCCACACTTCCACTCCGGCTTCCGAGGTCTGCTGGGTTGTCCTTGGTACTGACATGACGCCACTTTAATTCTGGATGTTGCTGAATTTTATGTACGCGGTTGCTCACAAACTGCTTGTAGCTCCCACTTCCCTTGATCCAATGCAAGGCAACACTGCTGTCCAACCAGCAGAACATCTCCCCTACAGGGAAACCCTCCAATGATTCTTTAACGTTAACTATGAGATTCGTGGCCATGTGACCGGACACCAGCTCCAGGCGAGGTATGGTAAGACCCTGCTTGGCCAAACGCGATTTCGCAGCTACCAGCCCCACGCTGTCCCCTGATGGCTGTGATACGATGGCATATACTGCTGCAGAAATCCCTCTTCCACTTGCATCGCCAAAACCGTGTAATTCGATGTTGCTGATCCTTTCTCGGTGCTTGGGTAGGGCTCTGGGAACAGAATCGAAACGTTCAACGGTAACTGGCTTTCCCACTTGATCCACTTGCTTGCCAGTTCACCAGGAAGCTGGGCATCCCATGCGACTTTGGACTCACATGCCTCGCGGTAAAGAAGTTTTCCACTCAAGGTCATTGGTGACACGAGACCCAACGGATCGTAGACTCTCGCTATCTTTCCTAGCACTCCCCTCTTGGTAACACTCGCACGATCAGCAGGGAATTTTATCTCTAGAACATCGTCATTTTTATTCCATGTTAGTCCCAGAATTGATCCTCCTCCCGCTTTAGGCGTACCCAGCTGCTCTTTAGCAAAGGTAGTTTCTTCACTCATAGAATCCTCAGGGGCTTCCAGTCCCGGTACGTTAGAATGCCACTTATGAAGCTTGATTGAGGCTTGCCCAAACACGTCAATAGCACCAGCTTTAATTTCTTGAGCTTCTCTTACTGTAGGTCCCCCACAGACGAGATCGTCGACGTACAGGCTTTTGTCTATTTCTCTGATAAGGTCTGGAAACTTAGCTCGGCAGGATTCCAGATGCTGCTTGATTACACCCGCTAGCAGAAATGGGGAAGGTGCCAGCCCAAACAGCGCCCTTGTAAACCGAAAGGTCTCCACTCGTTTAGTTTCTAGGTCACTGATCCAGTGAAACCGTAAGGTGTCTCTGTCTTCTTCCCGTATTCTGATCTGTAAGAAGGCCTGCTTCATATCCCCGGTCAGTGCCACTGGTTGGAATCGAGCTCGAACCAACACCGCCCACAGTTTGTTCTGTAATGGGGGTCCCACGTGAAGACACTCATTGAGTGATGGAGCCTTTTCTGACGCACGGGCTGAGGCATCATATACTATACGCAGCTTTGTACTCTCGGCAGACTCTCTCACAACTGCTTTATGTGGGATATAAAACTCTTTTCCAACTGGTGGCCCGGAAACTCTCTCCACTATTCCATCATTCAACTGCTCCCTGATCACGTTGTCATAACGATTCAAAATGTTCCCTCTCTCCAGTTTTCGTAGAAGGGAATCCAGCCTGCGAATACTGCCTCCCTCATTGCTTGGTAGGGATGGATGGTTACCCTTCCAAGGGAGTCCTGTTTGGTACCATCCCTCAGGACTTTGCTGTAACTGCTCCCTGAACTCGCGATACACCTCTTCCTGGTCCCCAACTGCAGGGTCTTGCAGCCCAAGCACGTCCAAGCGGCAGAGACTTTCGTGATCTGCTTGGGATGTCTGTGTCAACAGCATTTTGGACAGATCTGGTTCGCTCCCAGGGGACATTATGGTCCAGCCAAATCTTGTCTTTTCTGCAACAGGCTCTCCTGGTCTTCCAATTCTTGGACCTTGCTCGGTTTTGATCCGGGCAAACTCACTGGCCCCAAGGATAAGGTGAACCGGTAGCATAGTTTTGGTGTCCTCGTCTAACATCTTCACTCCCTTTAGATGGGAATAGCGGTCTAGCATCTCCCGGTACTTTGGATTTTCGAGCTCCAGTAATGTGGGTTTCCCAACGCGAGTGACTTCCACCGTTAACCGAAAATCCCCTTCAAGACTTGCCACCTTCACATGTGTGAGCTCAACTTCACGGGTGTCCACGCCCAACATCATTTCGATTTTGCGAACTTGCCGTTTGCCAGGTTTCGCTCCCACACGGTCAAGGAGAGTCGCTGACGCGTATGAACTCCCAGCGCCGGTATCCAGCAATGCTCGGCATCTCACGCCTTCCACCTCAACCACCACAACAGGATAAACCACCGCATCATCCCTTGACGACGTAGCTGTCATAAGTTGCGCAGCCCCATCGCAGATAGACGTATGATGCCGTTGGCCACACTTAGCACACACTGAACGACTCCTGCAATCCCCGGCCCTGTGTCTCCCGGCCGCACAATTGAAGCAGAGCCGCTTTGAACTCAGAATTCTTTTTCGCTCATTCAACGTAGCAACTTTACGGCAATCTTGAGGTGTGTGGTCGTTTCCACTACAGTAGACGCAAACACGCACTCGTTCATGTGCTTGAAAGGACTTCACGTGTCGATGGGAACTTTCCCACTCCTCTACAGGGTTGATTTCTCTCCAGTGGTGCAAAGCTTCGATCAGTTTGGGGAAGTCCCAGTCCTGCCAGCCCACTTGACCGCGCACTAGATCTGCCTTGATTCCTTTCAACTTGTCAAGTACTGCTCTGACATTTCCCGTCACGTCACGCAATCTTCCGAGCGTTTCCAGGCTTTGTACGTTATATAACAGCTTCTTGTAGAACTCGTCGATTTTCTTTGGGTGTGCACTTGTGATCACTGGCAATCCCATGATATTGCTAATGTACGCATTCACAATTTCTGACTGCTTCCCATATTCTGATTTTAAAATGTTCTTCGCGCGTTCATATCCCTCAGTTGTGAACGGAAGGCCATCAATGCCAACTTGAACCTTCGTTTCTACTAATTCTTTTAGATACGCAAACTTTGTTACGGCCGGTAAGTCAACTGAATCTACCTCCGCAATGAACTTGTTCCAAAAGGGCAACCACGCTTCATAGGTGCCGTTGAATTTTGTGATAGTTAACTTTGGAAGCTTCGCTCCATCTCGTTTGGTCGGTGCACTTTGGTGTTTGTTTACATCTGCGGCCTTTTTATCATACTCTAGTTTCAGCTCGAGTTGAGCACGTTCGAAATCTAGCTGCTCCTTCCTCTTCTTTTGCAGGGCAGCCTCATCGACTTCTTGACCCGCCAAATTTGCCTCTGTTTTGAGCTCGGTGAGACGTTTGCTAGCCCCAACAACGCCTTGATCGATACTGGCAAGTTTAGCCTCTATTTCACCACTCCACGCGATGACCTCTTCTGGTGTCTCTCCCTTTGTAATCTTTGCTTGTTCTATTTGCAATTTCAAGTCATCCACTCCTTTTGAAATCCCTCTGAGAGCATCAAGGTGTCTTTGAATCGTCTCCATATTACCACCTTCCATAATTCCCTTTGTTTTTGCTTCAGTTAAAGCCAGTAATTGTAATTTCGCGTTGATCTCTTTCATCAAAGCATCCATTGTTGTTCTCCGCTATAAAATGGTTCTTTGGATAATTTTCCTCAGTCCCGTCGGAGGTGCCACTGTTTCGGAAATAGAGTAACAACAGAATGCAGAGATCCCGATTTCTCCCGTTTAATTGAAGTTTTCTCCCTAAATTTTCACAGCAAAATATGGAGCTAGCGATACCGACGAAAATACGTGATCTTTTTCACATAACTTGAGTAATGCAACTTTATACGATTGAAACCTTGATAAGAATATAATTGCTTCTGTCTGAGACACGTCAACAACTACTTAAGTGATATATATAGTGTTTCAACAACAACAAACTGCACAATTCCCGAAAGTGGCAGCCCCCACACTCTGGAATACTCTGCCGTTTGACATTAAGAACAGCTTCCCAGTGTCCGTTTTTAAAAACAAATTTAAAACTCTCCTTCTTGACAAAGCATTTTCATAAATTTCGCCATTTTTATTTTAGTCTTATATATTGTATTGCCCTTGTTACGCGCTTTTGAACTTTTAGGATTATAGCGCAATATAAATATATTATTATTATTTATTTATTATTGTCGCTGTAAGCATTAAACATTAATTCTTCAAACTCATCAATAATTCATCAATGCCTCTGCCAATCAATGCATGCATGCATGCGTTCAAGGGCCCACAGACGGAAGCAAAAGTCACCGCACGAACTGTTGTTTCCATCGAAGGTTTTTCTTCGCACTTCCTCGCGCTCGTTCTCAGATCAAGTGGGCATGCGTAAACGAACTGACTTCCGGTTCGAGAAAAAGCTAAATTTCCGGCGGTCTTTAAATTGAATTATTATTTTTTTTTACATGGCACGTTTCACCCCCAAATACAGAATATAGCTAAGCATTGATTTTGTAAAATAATTTTTTTTGAAAATTAAAGTTATGGGTATTTCAGTATCGTTTATGTCTTAAAGAGAACATTTTTCAAAATAAAAAGAAAATCATGCTTGGCTGGATGCAAAAACGAATACAAATTATCAAACCATCGATTAAATACCCAAATTGCGTAGCACGGAGACAAATTTAGAGTTTTCTTTTATTGGTCACGTGACCAGTATGATGACGTCATATTTAGGGTCGTTGGAAACTGACCAAAATAATGCCAAATTCTCTCCAATTACTTAACCATTACATCCTTAGCAACGCACCCCAAAAAATACGTCAGTGGGCCCTTAATTAAAACCCAATGAAATACAATATCACTAGGACATTTGCATGTACCAGAATCCTTCAGGTTTTGTTTGTCTCATGCTAATTAGAGCTATTGTAATTTTTACCCAACTGGGAATACAAATAAGAAAATAAAAACAAATTTAATTCTGGTAGTTGTAGTCAACTGAAATTGGCCAGTTTCTTCTTTTAGCAGTTTGGTTGGATCGAGCATGAAATGGAGGCTAATGCGGGGGAATCTTCATGCTACAAATAAGTGCCAAAAGGGTTGAGACACTTTCCCTTTTATGGAATCTCGAACAAATCCCTCCACCCCAAATAATGTTGTTTTCGTATCGCCAACTCTTCCTTTTTCCGTTACAAACATTGAAGGGGGGAAACGGGGGAAGAGGGGGGAGTGCCAGTGGAAAATGTAACATTAAGGTATTTTTTTCCTAATTGTTGTCTTCCCAGTTCAGTGTCTCAACTACTTTTGCCGCTTATTGTAGAATCAGTCTAACCGCGAGAATACGAAACTGGCCTAATATTAGCCAAATGAAATTTTAGTTGACTATTCTCCAGTGAGAGCGGGATATAATACCACTTGATCATGATTGAAATATGCATATGCATTGTTTTAGTAAACAAAAATGGAAGTGGTAACGACAATGAAAAAAATTGAGATTGATTATGGCGAGGGTGACTTTATAGAACATAATTATTATTATTACACGGTTTTCGACAGTTTTGTAAAGAAGCAGACATATTGAAAGCACTGGACGTGACATTTTTGTCACGGCAAGACACCTTGCGCGAGCTCTGATCTATGGGGGTCTGGGCATGCCCCCCCCCCCCCCCCCCCCCAGAAAGTTTCAAAAATAGAACACTCAGAAACGCTGTTCCCAGTGTTTCTGGAATCCAAAAATCACTTTCGTAGGCAAGGCTGGAGTTTACCCAAATTCTCTTTAAAAAGTAAGTAAAAAAAATTATTATAATAAAAAAATAAAGCAAAACCCTGACCCTCAAATATTAGCAGCAAAGTACCGGACATAGAATGGGAAACCAACGGACGAAACGTCCGGCCTCCGGCCTCGAACGAAAACTCTGTTATTAAAATTTCACTTAAGGTGTTCCCTGGTTTTGCGTTGCGCAACCCTACTGCGCATAATTTCTTGCGTCATTAATATTGGCGGGGCACACTGATAAAATGGCGGATTTTCAATGACCCCAAGCCTAATCCGTGAAGGAATGGCCATTTTCTCCTGAACGGGGAAAGATCTCATGGATATACCCACCACGAGTCTCCTAGGTTAAACTCTCATTTTACAGATTAAGTCTAAGTGCCCATTTCAGTGATTAGGTCTAAATTTTCGTTCATCTTATTGCTATAGCAATATTTAGTTCTAGCAACTGATTTAGAATGGTCATTTTTTAAGAGTTATGGTTGGTGTGTATATCCATGAGATCCTTGCCCCTGAACGAGTACGGTGACCCCCATTTTTAATTTCATCTATTTTCTGAGAACGGTGTCTTCATGGACTAGTGGCAAAAACCAAGAAAAACCTAAGGCCAGTTTTTTGGCTTTTTCATACTGAAATTGTACGGAAGGATCCATTACGAGTTTAATAGCCCACACTAAAGTTAAATCTATTTTGGAGTGTTAAGTACTAACAAAAAGGCATTCAAATAATTTTTTCAGGTACGTACTTGAATTAACTATAGAATGACAATACGTTGGATTACATTTATGAAATCGAGCTAAATTTGTCCAACATTGGGAGTTCGCGGCAATGGTCAACGCAGCTCAAATAGGCGTAATCGCCAGCTTCGTACCATGGAAACGAGCACGTTGACCCCCTTTTTTATTACATTTTTATCATCTCCTTGACATGTTACAACTGAATGTGCGAAGTTTCATCAGAAATCTATGACAAGATCTATTTCAATGGAATCACCTTAAATTTAACGGCAGGTTTCTTTTACAGGTCACAGAGGTCATTGTTTTACTAATACAAAAAGCATCCTAAACATTCATAATAGCTAACCTTAGGCCTAAAAACTTTTCTTTAGGCCTCATTAGGCCTAAGGTTAGCTTTTATGAGTGTTCAGGATACTTTTCTTTAAAACTAGGCCTATAGGCCTAATTAATCAACCTAAGGCCTAATTTAGGCCTAAGGTTAGCTTTTATGACTGTTTAGGATGCTTTCTGTATTAGTAAAACAATGACCTGTGACCTGCAAAAGAAACCTGCCGTAAATTTAAGACTTAAACGTTAAAGGATGAATTTTTCAATGACGCTCCTCAGGGAATGCACCCCGAGCCCATAATTATATTGGTGGTTTCTGACGTCATCGCCGCCATGTTGGTGCACAGAACAATATAGAAAAAAGATCTTTTGGGAATTTGACTCTTTTGTAATGCAAAACACGAGGCATAATCTGCTATTGTTTTGTTCACAAAAAGTGGCCATCTTATCAAGTGATTGAAAACCATCTCAATTGCTCCCTCGTATTTTCTGTTTTCTTTCTTTTTTGTTTTCTTCTATGACGTCTGTATCCATTACCAGGTGTTCTTTTGATCCTGTAATGTCTTTTTTTTTGTTTTGTTTTTGCGGATCCCCTATCAAGCACTCGCTCTCATTTTTGCTAAACTGCATCCTACGTACGTAAAGCTCTCTCTGATAAAAAAACGAAGTAGCTATGGTGATAAATATGAAAAATATATAACCTGTACAATTTTGCCCATCGCCGTAATATCCTTCTTTACAAGAGCAACTGTACGATCCTTGGAGATTGTGACACACAGCATTAGCGCTGCACTCCGCTTGTCTTGCGGAACACTCGTCAATATCTGTAAAAAAAAAGTTTTTTTGAATTAAAAAATAAGATGGTAAGTTTTTCAAAGCAACTGCTTCGCCCATGATAACTTCCACTACTACGGACGGAGACCACTGAAACAAACCAATCATCATAACGCAGAAAAATATATACAGCAGGTGAAAAGCGCGGCAAAACGCAAGCGAGCCAATTACAATTGATTTTGCTTTTCAATGTAAGTGTCAATCTATCCAGCTGGAGACACCTATTTTAAGTCAATAATAAAGATAAAGAGAAACCAAGCTTACAGTCTTTCAAATCTAGACTACGGTGAATCAAACTTGAAGATTGTGTAAACGATAATTATAACTCCTGTATGATTTGTAGCTCATGAGTTCGTAGAACATAATAAGTACCTGACTTTAAAAAAAAATTTAAATTTTACAAAGTTCAGATCTTGAAATGATTTCCGTAATATACCAAAGCAATGTTTATGGAACTCTTTTTTCTAAGGCAACAATCAATTAAATGAATTAACACCGAAAATGTCGACTCTATCAGCTCCAATTAACACGGCTGCTTAACGCGTAAAATCAGCAATAGAACGTTTTCACATGACGTCACGGCAGCCATCTTGGGGTTCCAAAACAAAGAAACGGCGGCCATGTTGGTGTTCCAAACTAATCCTCTGGGAATTGAACTCTATTTTTATGCAAATATTTTCTTTTGTTTCATCAAATTTGCATTTATTTTGGTCACGTGAGCGAATAACTACTTTTCTTATAATTTTCAGCGGTGAATATTTAGCAATTATTCGCCGAAGGTGAAGTGAATATTGGTGAATATTTACCGATTCGTAGTCGAGGTAAATATTCTCCAATATTCGCTGAGCCTTCGGCGAATAACTGTTTTAGTGTAATTTTCGGCGGTGAATATCAAGAAAGTGAATATTGGTGAATATTTACCGATTCGTAGTCGAGGTAAATATTCCCCAATATTCGCTGAGCCTTCGGCGAATAACTGTTTTAGTGTAATTTTCGGCGGTGAATATCAAGAAAGTGCAAAACAACGTGCTAAAACAAGATAAAAAGGCACGAAATATGCTTGATTGCCTTAGCAGCCGGGCCTCCAAAATGTTATATTCACCGGCTAGCGCGGTGAATATAACACTAATTCTCATTCTCAGGCTCAGTGACTATCGGTGAATATTCACCGATAATCACTTCGCCTTCGGCGAATAATTGTTAAATAATAACCGAGAGTGAGGGCGTTTCAGCAAAATCTCAAACTGAGGCCTTGCCATATTGACCGAGCGACAGCGAGGTCAATACAGCTACGCCGAGCTTTGAGTTTTGCTGTAACGACAGAACGGTCGAGATTATTAAGTTGATTACTATATGGCTAACAGCCAATCAGAGCGAGCGTTATATCGGCCAGAAACACTAGCCATATAATGATGTGTCTTAATCACCAATTATACAAGCTTGGTAAATTCACACAAGTGTTCTCCTCTGTTTGGGCGTTATAGGCAATCATAAGAAAACGTTCTTACACCGTTTCGAGTTCCTGGCTTCACTAAGCTCAACCTACGAGACGGTAGTACGCTGGACACGGCGTTATGGAAGTTTTATTGCATTCCGACGAAGGAAGAACGCACAATATTCGGGCACGGATGCCAGTGCATGATATATCAGGGTTCTGCCCAATCTTGGTGCGACCGAAACAACTTGCCTCGATCTCGTGGAGTGTCAAGTAACCATAGTGACACAGAGAAACAAACATTAAAACCATTCAACTGACTGTTCTTGACATTAAACTAGCGTATGCTCAGAGGGGAAAAGATGAGCAAAGCAAATTCATGGATTGAAGCACATCCGACTTCATGTGTCGCTCGTTCAAGGTCAGCAAAGCTGCGTTGACTTTCTCGAACTATCGATAACGACTATAAGAATTGAAAGCCGTTGATCAGAATATCAAAAAGTCCTGTTCTGGCATGCTTTCAAAGAAACATGTTGTAATACGCGCCTAACTGTGATGTGCGAAATCAGCTGTCTTTGACGGAAAATCCAACTTTTCTACGCGTTGGCTAGGGGATTGGAACATCGGCAACAAACTTGCAGGATACAATGGAAGGGAAGGAACGAACTCCCTCTAAGCCCCAATTTTTTCTAGGAAAATTAAAGAATTATCTGAATCTGGAGAGAGAGAGAGAAAGTAAAGCCACTCTTTGACTGGCTTTCTTACACAGATCACTAATATGTTTTCAGATTCTATTTTGTTTTACCTCTGATCTGACTGGCTGAGGAAATAAGTGTGGCAAGAGTTTTCTAAGCTTATAAAGAACAGCAATAGAGAGATTTAGTAACACGTTTACGCGAAACGCGAAACACGAAAGCCAAAAGTGACCACGTGCCCATAATTTTCCCGCCATTTTTCGCGTTTGCCACTTGTCGTTTCTACTTAAATTAAGGCATTTTCACGTTTGCAATATACGTGGAATTTTTTGTGGGAACTGAAAAAAACGCTAAAACCATTTTCCGATAAGTTAGACAAGGAAAAATTAGGTTTCATGCTTATTGATCGTTCATAACTTACTATACTTACCATTCACGAACTCACATTTGACTCTCTGTTGACTTGCAAAATTTGATAAGTAAGGGTTTTCATTTTATGTAGCGTCTTTTTTGTTAAAAAGACTAGTTTTCCGAGCTTTTTGTTAACTAAATACTCCAAATTAATGGAGTCTATTCCGAGTCGCCGTGGGTCGCTAAAAGCTTAGAATTGAAGTTTCAAATAAAATGAAACGTTGATAGAACGCACTGGGAACTCGGAAAAATCTGAGCCCCAGATGAGATTCGAACCCA
Organism: Montipora capitata; assembly: GCA_949126865.1. Taxonomy (NCBI): domain Eukaryota; kingdom Metazoa; phylum Cnidaria; class Anthozoa; order Scleractinia; family Acroporidae; genus Montipora; species Montipora capitata. The sequence goes on from OX421453.1 coordinate 4,825,240, forward strand.
CGACTCTCTGTGATCTCGTTGGATGCTCTAACCAGTGAGCTACTGGAGACTTTATGGTGAAATATGGGTCTTTGACTCGAGCTGCATCACGCAGCTACAGAGTCAAGCAACAACTGACAGCATAGCTCATAACTTGCATCGCGCAAGTCGCCTTACAGCATATCTGAAATGCGGCCAACCAACCACCCAAGTTGGTATATCATTCTCACATTCGCTCAATTAAAGCTTCACTCCATTTCTCGTTTTCCGTTTTCGTTTTTCGTGGTACTAAATCAGTTCTCTCTCTAATGAAAAAACCACCATACAGGGTAGTTTGAACCGCTCTTTAATTAATGACATTAATATCTTACTATCCACGTACCAGTTTCACAGTGTTCACCACAAAATCCAGAGCCACACAAACATCGGTAACCTTTCTCGGTGAATCCTGCCTGACAGGTTGAATTGTTTTGACAAAGACGCTGATCGCAAGGATTCTTGAAGAAAAGTAAAAGTATAACCCGAGTCTAAGTTGTATTCATGTGACTCGTGAACCATTTACGTTTAAACGGTTTTATACCTCATGATCTCTTGAGCAGACATATCTTGCTATGTTCTCTTCGAGATTTTCATTTTATTCGCCGCACAACTGAGCTCCGTAAAATTTAAACCACAACCGAGTTTTTGGGTCCATCGCGAAATTTCATAGTTATTTCTTGTTTTTGAAGAGTTTTTGCATTGAAAAGGAACTTGTGTGATTCATGTGACGAACAAAGGTTGGCCCATGCATCAGGCCTCCTTAATGAAATCGCTGCACTTCTACGATCAAGCTAGCTCAAGTTGCGTTTAGCTTAACCGTCTGTTTGCAGAGCAAGAAAAGTGAAATATCCAGTAGGTTTACTGTGTCATTGTCCGGCAGTGATGTTTTATACGAGACGTAAAATTGTTTGACTGTTTGTTGTCATAGTGTTAAATCGGTTTCTGGATTTTCATTGAGGAGACGTGGTGAAGGCGCCCCGGCTATTAAGTAGCGGCTTTGTGTTGGAATCTAGTTTAAGGATATAAAGTTTTTTCTCCTCAGTTGCTCTGCTACACACGTTCTGGAATTCCTTGCTATCAGAGGTGTCTTTTGTTTTGCCTTCGCTAGGCAAAGAGAACTCAAAACTCACTGTGTTGAGCATGTGCGACGGTTACGTAGCGACCAAATCCTCACGTGACACTTCATGTTGTGTGGGCTCACCTTGCATACGGCGGCTGCGCCCGCAGTACGAGTAGCAGTCAAAATTTTGCTGTCCTTCCGAAACGACACAATAATAGCCTTTTTTTCCAAAGCTAACAAAAATAAAGGCAATGCTAAAGTTGCCTTTGCCTCTTCTAATAGTTAAGTTGAGAATTTCGGGTTTAATTTGACGAGGAACCGCATATTTTGCTATTATCCTACCTGGCGACACTCCACGAACTACGAGCGCCTTTCCATGCCGGAGCCGGTGACCAATTTTTGACGCCAAATTGCAAGCTTGGAGAAACAAAATGTTTCATATTTTTCACTTTTTACAGTCTGACATGGTTTTGGAAATTATAAGTCCTTTTTCCTGAATATTTAATGCTATCTCTAGTGGGATAAATGGCCTTATTTCAATGCTATTCCTGTTAACTTTCATTGAAGTTTGGACAGTAAAGTTTTTCCCGCCTGCTGAATCCTGATTGGTCAATCAAATTTCAGGCGCGCCAGCCGTATACAAGACACGCTTAAGGGGGGAGACTCTTAACTACAAAGCTGTTGCTATGTAAAACTTTTACCCGTCATATCTTTGATGTCTGAATATCAAAGAACAATCCCTTTGGACACAGATGTTCTATAGAAGGTCTCTTGTACTTTTCGAACGACAGCCATATTTGGCAAGTCACGTGACCACGGCAGAAAAAGCGCTAAAACTCAAATTATTAACTTTTTACAATAATGAATACAATACCAATGTTCGGAGAGCATTGTTTGGCGCGTCTTGACGTAAGGATTTGTTGAAATTGTGCTTATGACGAAAATTACCCTGCTTTGAAGGCGTTTTTAACACACTTTGTTTGATTGCGCTTGTGTTGAGAGATAAAACGGAAAATCGATACGTGGGATTATAGAGAATGTTTTGATCTTTCCTCTTCGCCCAAACAACATCACCGAAGAAGTTGCTCCATCGAGTTTTAGGCTTTTTTCGTTCTTTTTGACTGTTTGGGACTGGTAACTATCAGCGCATGCGTCGTGATTTTTTTCCGCTGTTTCGGTCTGCGTAGCAGTGTCGGCAGTGGAAAGCGTCGAAAACAAATTTTCCCGATTAGCCCACCGTTTTGTCAGTGCTGAAGAAGCCAATACTGCCTTTTTCTGGTGCCTGGGCATACCTTTAACCCGCTTAGCCCATAGCTTAGCCCAGAAACCTCAAGAAAACGAAACGTTGTTGCAACAGACAAAGGTTTTTCACAATTTTGTATTTCCCGTCATTTTGGCGGCAGTCCGACCGGCAATGTGATCGTCCTTAGAAACAGGTTTGTAGTTAAGAGTCTTCCCCCTTAACAACAACAGAATAACTGTAAAGGAATGCGCCGGACACAACGGGCTCAAATCACAGTCAGCAAACATATCATGGGGCATGCGGTTTGAAGAGTGCCGTCCAAGATTGCTGACGGCGGTTCAATCAGAGTGGGTTTCGACCCATGGCAGAGGTTTCTTTTCCCGTATTTGTCAGCCCAGCGAACGCAGAAGAAAAGAGACATCTGCTAGGAAGTTCTGGAACACTCTAGAAGAACTAACGTAATTAACGACAATTGTCAATTCAGAGAAAAGTGGGAATCAACGCTGATCATTAATTTCAGGAAGAGCTCATTCGGCTACTTACTGCCATTATTCCATGGTAAAAATAATCCTCCCATATCTGCAGGTCGCCCGGATGTCCGTAGTGAGTGGAATTGTTGAGTTCACAAGTTGTTGATGATGTGCCTGGTTCGCCTATGATCTTCATATTGAAACTGACACAGTTGTCTTCCATGTAACAGAGGGCTTCGCAAAAATCCCCTTCGATGTTTTCAATTGTACGGATCACATGACTCACCAGTCGACTGCTTTGAAAGGCACCATCGGATTTGAATTCCATATAGCGACACGGTTCTAGGAGAAAGAAAACAGCTTTGAGAAAAACCGAGCTTGCATAACCACACAAAAACCGAGAAAGTCACCACGACAATAAAGTACAGCTTTTTTATTGAGCACTTTTGCGGGTAAATATCTTTTTCAGTTTGTTATCGAGATTCCCACACAAATCCTTAGAATTTTTCACCCTTTGAGTCTGGGCTGTCTGTGGTGAGCTCAGCGAATTTATTATGTAAATGAATAGTAAGTCATTTCACGAAAGGCATCGAAAGGCGCAATTTTCATATGTAACCGTAGCAACAGTGATCTTTTCACGTGTGAAAATAACATGTTATCATGTTTTCGCGCGAAAGCTCACTTGGTATTTCATTGGTGTTTATAATAAAATCCTTTTTCCTTTGACCCTCGCCGCATAAATCTTATCCTTTTTATTTCTCACAGCCCAGTTCAGTTTTTGTTTTTCGTTTGGAATCGTTGTTTGAAGACGAGAATATCAACAAGTCAGACATTTCGTAAGTGGGTTAATTAAGTAGCTTCCATTTCGTTTTTGTGGAGTTCCATGAAATCGTAGTTGAACTTAGTGATTGTTTTAAAAACCTCGTGCCAGTTTATCAAGCAATGGGAAGGAAAACCAGAACTAATTGCGACTTGCACGCGCGAATTGTCATGCGCTTTGGCAGTTACATGGAATAGACCATATTCGTATTCTCAGTATTGGACTGGAACTAGCTTGCAATGGAGGCTAATGCGGGGAAATCTTTTCAAATGCAAATACTTTTTAATATATTCCCCCGCATTAGCCTCGATTGCAAGCTGGTTCCAGTCCAATACTGGGAATACGAATATGGCCTATTGCTGCGACTTTGGATTAATCCATTGCGCTGCTTGCATCCGCTGTGATTGGTCGAAATAATAATAATCATAATCATAATCATAATCATAATCATAATCATAATAATAATCATAATAATAATAATAATAATAATAATAATAATAATAATAATAATAATAAAGAGCAATCACTGAAAAACTAGTGGCCCTCAGAGGTATTTAGTTTGGAAATTTGTTTTACGACACTCAATTGAAAAACGCTCTGAAGTCTGAAACAAAATTCAGGCTCAAACGGAACTCGGACCCATGACCACGATTGTGCGTTGTACACATGCTCCACCACAACTAAACCTTTACCTTTATGAGCTCCTGACCACTAGTCCTAGGCCCCTGACCTTTAAAACAACCTCTTTAATACAACTCTAGATGTATGCATTTTCATTTGAAAGTTTGTTAGCGCATGACTTTGTAGAGCCCGCAGACCAGCGGGAGATATTGCAATTGCAGTTTCATTTTTGTCTGAGGTTTTTACCGTAATTAATTTAAGTTTTGAATTGAATTGAACACAATGTCCATTCGGGACCTACAATCCGGGTCAAAAGACTTCGGGTCAAATTTTGGGCGAAAAGTAGAGAATTTACTGTACATGCTTGCCGTCATCGTTATTTGAGCAACGCGTGTTCTTCTTTCCCTGGCTTTTTCGCGCCCCCCCCCCCCCCTTCCCCCCAGACAATGTTGAAACATGCGAGCGATTGATAAACGGATCTTGATTTCGGAGACCGTGAAAAAGCAACATTGTAATGGGGGGAGGGGGAAAAGCGGGAATTGTCCCAACAGTTTTGACCAGAACTGTAGATAAACGACCTGTAATAGCATCCCAGGGGTCCTAAGGAGCAGGAATGGAGAAGTAGCGAGAGCACACGCCTCCCACCAATGTGTCACCTGGTGTCACTTGTGAGTCGAGTTCGTTGGTTCTCTTCTCTGCTCCGAGAGGTTTTTATCCGGGTACTCCGATTTTCCTCTCGCCTCAAAAACCAACCTACGGTTTAATATGTGTTGATTTGATTATACTTGATTTCTGACCCCAATTAGTGTCTTAGCGCTAAAGACACTTGAGGTAAACAAATTTTATTATTATTATTATTATTATTATCATTATCATTATCATTATCATTATCATTATCATTATCGTTATCGTTATCATCATTATCATTATCATTAAAATCATTATCGTCACGTTGTCGTTATCGTTATCGTCATCGTTATCGTTATCATCTTCATTGTTATCATTATTATTATTATTATTATTATTATTATTATTATTATTATTATTATTATTATTATTATTATTGTTATTAACTCAATGGGTAGAGCATCCGACCGGTATTACGGAGGTCGCAGGTTCGACTCCTGCCTATGACTCTACTTTTCGGATGTCCTTTCCCCCGTCGCCGTGAAACTAGCATCCCAACCTCTTTACTAGTATTACAAACGGAGCGAAACTTGGAGTTTCGCGTATTGTAATTGTCAAACACGTCTTCGTACATCCAGTGCGCTTGCGCGTGGGCTTATAATTGTTAAATATTGGCAAGAATTATCTCACCCTCAGGTTGTTTCAGTAGTTCCATTATTTGATCTTGGGATAATGCTACATCGTATATTTGCATCTGGGCGATCCTGCCTTTAAAACATCGTTCGCCATTCAGCCTCGCTCCCATTCTGACATTTTCTTGTGTCCCCAGTTCCACACCAGCTCCTATATTTCCTGATGTTTTCAGAGCTCCATCAACCCACACCCTTATTTCACCAGTGTTATTGTCATAGGACGCACCAACGAACTTCCATCCACCTACTAAGGAGGTGTGCTTGAAATAAGCTTGCTTGGTGAAATCACGACTGTTGAACCTTGCGAACAATTCCTTGTCGTATACCCAAAGATGGACTCCATATTGGGCACCGCCAATTTTGTAGTTGAAGATAGGTCCTTGTGGTCCACCTTGAGGGTCATAATACAGCCAGCAAAGCATTGTCATGGAGTATCGTACATCTAATGCTCCCCCTGGGCTGTTGGGAAACTCGATGTAGCTGTTTGAATTTCCGAAAAATTCATACGAGCCGCTTTCCTTTCCATGGGGACCTGGAGCTAGACTAACCCCATGAGGGATCCCAGGGGCAGTACGGTTCTTGATGTCGCTTGTACCATACGTGGCATTAAGAGGGAACAAGACAACGGGTTGTGGAACTAAAGACAACAATAAGAAGCCACGCAGCTTAGCTGTATCATGTTGTAACTTAACGTACGTTTCGAAGATAATCTTCTAACACGCTCTTCATTGAAACAGAAGGATGATCACAAGCTTACAACGTGATACTGATGTGACGGTGTTTTCAGCAGCGACAACAAAACGACAACCTTGACGATATAATCATATAGATTTAGCGGAGCCTAAAAGCGGAGCTCACAGGTTATTTAGCCTAACTGCTTGTAGGGTTAATGAAAATAAAAGGTTTCGAATTGTCTGCGTTTTGATGTTTCCGGTTTCTGCTTTAATAATTAAATCATCAGTTCTTTGCTTTCTTCTATAGAAAAATTCATTGCCTAACTAGTGAATTCCACGGTAAATTTTATACTAAAAACCGATATCGCATGAATCACGAAGCGATGAGTACGATATCGGTTTTTCGAATGAAATTGTGACTTTGGAATTCACCAGTTTGGCAATGAATTTTCTTGAACCGCATGAGTTTTAAAAGAACTGAAAGAAAACAATACGCCTACAAGGACGTATCCGTGGAATACGCAAACAGTTAACACAAATTGTCCAGTTACCGTGAACTTCAACTACAGGTAAACTTCGGAAAATGGCTAGAGATTACCAGAAAGATAAATCTATAATATAACTTGAAGTTGTTTGTTGTAAAAACTCATTGTTAATGTTAATAAAATTTGCAAATGCAAACAACGAAGCCCTATTAGCGGGTTATCAGGATACGGGAATTTTATTTATTTATTTTTTTGAAGGAGACTTTATTCAAATCCCACATTTTTACTTGCTTCCTTAACTCCGTTCATCCAAAAATTACAATATCGGTCTTAAATCATCCGAAAAACTTATTACAAATCACAGTTCAACAACTTATCATCCTGGGACAGTTGTTCAAAAGCCGATTAACGCTAATCTCTGGTTAAAAATTAACAAAGGAGTTTTATACTCTACTCTCAAATGCTATTCAAGGCTGATATTCGGTAAAACTTTACATTAGAAGAAGTCAACCTTGAAAAACAAAAATAAGCAAAGGAAACTTTCACCAAAACGTTGAAAACATAGACCGTATTCATAAATGGCGGCTAAGTAATTATTCTTTTGTCTTTATGCTAATCATCGTCACTAGCCTCGTTAGCACGAACAAAATTCAAAAGAATCTTTGCTCCAAAGTGAGGCTAGTGAGGATGATTAGCACAAGAACAAAAGGATAATTTCATGGTCGCCATTTATGAATACGGTCTATGAAAGAAAAGTTTACGCTAATCCTGGATTAAGTTAATCGGCTTTCGAACAACCGGGCCCTGTATTCCTGTGTTCCTTGCAAACTGTTTAATCTGTCGTGGCGAAGACAAAAAGACACTTGTTCCTTGAAAACTGTTTAAATCTGCCGTGGCGAAGACCAGAAGACAACATCTGTACTCTATTTCTCTCAATGCTCAAACATCTAAAATTCCGAAATTGCGTGTTCTATAGTCCAGTGCAAAGTTCTAATTTAACAATTCCATAATCTTGATTTCAGTATTAGAGTAACTTAGTACCAAACGTTCCACAATAACTTGAAATCTCGTTAAGAAAAAAAGCTTAAATCCAGTAAATCGCCAAAACTCTCTCTATCATCGATTCAAAACTCAACAAGAGCTACAAGAAGTAAATAGTTCTCAGAAACTACAAAAGTTCGTCATGATTCTACACTAAAGCTGAACAAAAAACTATCAAAAACGAAACCAAAAAACCCTAGTGATCGCTTCTCGAGAGAACACAGAGCCGAAACTGTTCTATGCCTGCCTCTTATGGCACTGAAAAAAGTACCGTACGTAGTACAATGGTACTTGACCGTAGCCCTTGGCCGAGAAACTAATCTTAGCCAAAATGCCGAGAAGCGATCAGGATACGGGATATTTAGGTAAAAAAAATTGTAGGGATACGGGATTTTTGGCTGGGGAGGGGAGGGGAGGGGAGAAAGGCTGACATGTCGATCATTTACAACTTTCACCACAAGCTTAAGCGTGTGCTCTGAGCTTCTGACAGCTTTACAAGACCAATGTTTATTGAAATTAAGCCCTTTCTAGCGGGGTTAGTATATGGATGGGGGACGTCAAAATATGCGACTTGCTGTTAGGAACATACGACCAAAAATTCTATATTATCGCTCAAAAATGCGAACTAATCAAGGTACAGATTTAGTTAGCCTGCTTTATGCAAACCAAATATTTACGCAAAAGTAAATAAGTCAAGAAAGGGATTTTGTATCTGAGGATTTCGTACTTAGAGCAGATATGCGGTGATGACGTAGGAAAAAAAATCATTTTAGGATAAAATGTTACTCTGGTAAATACGCCCTTCCTGTTATCGTTTTGTAGGCAATTAATGGACTCATACGAAAGCCATACCCTGTTAATAGCGTTATTCATTAAATGAAAAAAAACAACACATTTGCATGCAAATTAATTAAAACGGACCCCTACAAATCATTTTGTTTTGCTCGCGCATCAATAACGACCATAGCTCCGAAGACGTTATCCCAAAATATAACTGAGTTGTCGGTATCAGGAAGTACTTGTTCCTAGTCGCACCGAATCTAGAATGTGCATTGACTGACTATAGTTTAAACTAGCATAAACGGGAGTGGAAATATAGCGAGGGCAATAAATATTAATCAGCGCATATTCTATTAAAACTGCCGAGCTTGATATATATGCAGATTTTTCCGTTCTCTGGCAATTTTAATGTCTTATTTCTATTAAACGTTTAGTCAAGATTCTTACAAACTATATAGGAGGTCTAACAGTAATTTTGGTGTTTTCGTTTTAAGTAGCTCTTGAGTAGTTCAAGCTGTAAATTTAACCCTAACCCTTACCCTAACCCTAACCTAACTTTCCTTCTGTTTTCGCATACTACTCGCCCTTTTTGCGCCCAACGTAATGATTACTGCAAACGCTACCAAAATAAAAGATAAAATTAAAAAAAACTTACCGATCACACAAGCGTTATAAGTCGTAAAAGAAGAAAGAACGAACATAATCACAAACGATAAAGAACTCATTGTTGATTAAAAACAGTTAAACATGCAGATGTTCTGCCGTTTCGATAATTATAAATTGGCGTTGCTCAGTAACAAGGTAGGTTGATAATTAGAAATATCTCACGGCAACCTAAAAGCGTCATCGCCATAAATTTTGTCGCCACGGAAACACCATACTTGTTAAATGATTGAGACCAAAAGCTTCTGTAACCAGCTCATGTGTTTTTTTTTACTGTATACTTCTAGTCGAGTTGTTACCTTTTTTTGCGTCAGAGTAGTTCCGCCCGCGTTGCGCTCGGCGACAGCGTTGTTGAAGAGGATGGTAAGGATCTCTTAAAGCCCGGTGAGTGTAGATATGAGGTACGTAGACCGGTTCAGGTAGCTCGTATTCACATATTTTCTTTACTGGAGTGTGTTAAGGACGGTGCCTACTAATTCAAAGGTATTTTTGCCCCGGTTTATGATTATGCAGGAAATGTAGATCTTAACAAGTGTTATTGAAATCCAAAAAGAAAATTGGGGGTAACCACGCATTTTTTTGAGATAATTTTAGAAACAACACAACACTTTTTAAATTTAAAAACATGTTTCAACAGAAACTTCTGTCATCTTCAGTTTATATTACAAAGTACAGAGTTGAATATATAGTGTGAACCAAAATACTAATTAACTATAAGAACAAAAAAAAAAAAAAACATGACAATGTAAAAAAAAATTACAAAGAAAGTTTTAAATTAACATGATAAAGTTGATGATTAAGTGTAGGTTTCTTCCATTGAATATGAATCGCTTCTTTTATCTTAAGTTACATGGAAGGTGGTAGAAGCGTGATCAAGGATGCTAAAACAGTCATTAGAGCACAAAGTGCGGCAATGCTCAGAATTCTGTAAATGTTTAAAAACGTGCGAGGTCCTATCACTGAAAGTGTGCTCACGTACGCGCGTAGAAAAATGCCGGGTAGTTTCGCCGACATAGCAGGCACTACAGCCCGCACACAAAAACTTGTATACCACACCTGTTTCAGCATCCTTGATCACGCTTGTACCACCTTCCAACTTAAGATAAAAGAAGCGATTCATATTCAATTTAATCATCAACTTTATCATGTTAATTTAAAAATTTCTTTGTAATTTTTTTTATATTGTCATGTTTCCTTTTGTTCTTATAGTTAATTAGCATTTTGGTTCACACTATATATTCAACTCTGTACTTTGTAATTTAAACTGAAGATGAGAGAAGTTTCTGTCGAAACTTGTTTTTAAATTTAAAAAGTGTTGTGTTGTTTCTAAAAATATCGATACGCCTTCTACTATCCAGACATTTTTTAGAGATAATTGATGAATAATATTTGTAAAAAGCTACAAAGCAATGTATGGCGTTCTTTTGAAATATTGGATTTTTCCATTATTTTCCTTCACCATTATATCACCCCCAGAGTCCACTTTTTTTTTGGTCACAACAAAAAGCAAGAACTCCGCCAATTTCGGACTTCCGGCTTTTCTGTGCCTTCTCAGAAATTTGAACAACATCGGTCGTCAAAGGTTTCAACATTAAGAAACGGTCCAGATAAGAACGAATAGCAACAACGGCAACGAACATGTTGGAATTCAATTGGTATGCAAAAAGGTGATAACTTTTCTATTGTCTGTACTTACTTCTGATTGGCTTAAACAGCAAACGGTTAACAAAACTTCATAAAGCAGTATCGATTCAGATTCATCCTTACTTTCCAACCATCTTCCGTCTTTCATCTGGTCTCAGTTTAAATGAATTCCACAGAAATCGTATGTGGGGAACATGTAAAATTGTAAACGTTTCTTGGCTTTTGTTTTCAACTCTTGTGATTGGTCAAAATCTTTTAACACAAAAAAACACCCTTTCAAAGTGGGCTGTAATTGAATTTTATTGCGTTAACTGCCTTCCTGTAGGTTTATGCATTCTCTGTGTAAAAATGATAACATTCCTATGTGGGGAAAGCCCCGTTGCCGTATAACAAAGGAAATTGCTATCCACCTTACACGGATCATTACTTAAACCACTACCGCGAATGAGCGTATTTTTGGCTGTGGTCAAAAGGAAAACGGGCTCTTGGGAACTAGAACGGGATAGGTGCTAAGCTCGTTGGTCGTGGGTCGTCTGAAAGGACAGCCAATGAGTACTTGACAGGAGTATATACCCAGGGTCCTACTACTTAGGTTCTATGATTAAATTCGCAGAAAGGGCGCAACGTCGGCTTCCATTCATACCAGCAGGCTCAGCCTCGTAGCTGAAGGAACTATCGACGTTAAGTGACTTTACCTTTTACCTTTTACCTTTTACCTTTTATCGGGAAGATGGAGATTTGGAAGGGCTGAGCGCCCGCGCTCCCCATCATTCAACGGAGTGAGGGGGGGGGGGGAGGGGGGGAGGGGGGATCACTTCTTTCCATCCCTCAAACTGACATTTCCTTTTTTATTCAACTTATACGACGTACAGTCTACTTTAGACTTAACATCTACTTCAACGAAACAAAGATTTTAAACAAACTGAGAAGATTCACAATAGGCGAAGCAAAGAGTTGAACTTGGATTGACGGCTTCACCTTGCAGTTTCTGATATCCACTAGACTAACGAGACAATCTCCCGGAAGATCGAATTTTTTACAGTATTGAAATAGTAGTACCCAGCAAAACAATTGAACGTTAACCGTCTTCAACGGGGTTTTTAGACCTAAATACTGTAGATCAGCGCGGCATAGCTTAGAAACCCTATTTCTTATTGAACTAAACTAAAGCTGTAATTATGCATGTTTTCATTCTTTTTAGAGCGGTACTTGTCAATATTAACATGGGATATTGCGTCGTGCCGGTAATTGTTACGAAATGTCCAATGTCAGTTTGAGTGATGGAAATAAGTGTTGACCTTATTCAACGTTCGTTTCCTCTGTCACTGTAAGCCGGGTTGCGTGGGAGTCTTATTGAGTTGCATTTTGGACTGTTTTGGGGACGAGGCACTCTTTATGCAGTCGTTTACTCTGCAAAGCAGAGTACGATAACAATTAAATTCGGGTTAAATCTTTATAACGTAGGTTGTTAGTAAGTAAACGTCGTATGTACCACGATCTCACTGACCTTTTGATCAAATCTTTTCGTTTTCCAGACAATTTTGCACCTTGGCAAGCGAGCCATCGTTTTAAACTTGCTTTAGGAAGCTCAGCTCCTGGTATATCGCTTTCTTGCAATTTGAGTTCTTGCTCTGCGCACGCCCCCTCCCACGATGCGATTTAAGAAGGCTTTCAACTCTGTTTCCCGAGCAACCTGTTTCGTGGGTTTGTGGATTCTTTTAGAAGAACTGATGTCTCTCTTCATGAGTTTATTCGTCATTGTTAAGTCACACCGAGTCCGATTTGGGTAAGATTAATCGACCCCTGAGCCATTTGTGGTTAATTAATTAACCCGTCAACCTCAAAACCGAGAAGACCCTGGGAACGAGGTTGATTAACCCCTTGACTACTCGCAGCTCCGCCATTACATTTAAAAAAACGATGATATATAGATATTTTGCAACTTTTTTTCTTGCTCTCCTTCATGTGGTAAGCAGACCACTAATCATACGATGGTACAGAACGCATGCGCCTTCTTAAAAAAGAAGGAAAACATTGTTTGAGGTCTCGGCATTTTACAGGTTCATTGGCTTTCCTAGATATCAAAGTTTCTATTAGAGGCAACGCGCTATGTACTAGTGTGCACTACAAACCTACTGATTCACACAGTTATTTGTTGTATTCATCGTCACATCCATCACATGTCAAGAACTCCATTCCTCATTCTCAATTTCTTAGACTTCGACGTCTATGTAGTGATGACTCCGATTTTTCCAGCAAATCAGAGGAGATGTGCCAGTTCTTCGAAAAACGTGGCTATCCTGTCTCTGTGGTCAAAGCGGGCCATCATCGCGCTCAACAATTTGATCGACAGTCATCACTACAAACGTCACAAAAAGATAAGAATGACAGAATTCCATTCACCCTCACTTTCCATCCTCATAATCACGCAGTCAAAAGCATCATTCTTAGTAATTTTAAATTACTCCAAAATGATCCCGAGACTGGTAGAATCTTTTCGCAACCTCCACTTATTTCATTCAAGCGCGACAAAAACGTAGGCAACTTTTCAGTTAGAAGCGCGCTCAAAACTAACGAGCAACCCGGCACTTTCAAATGCGCGCGCTCACGATGCAAAACTTGTCTTTTCATTGTTAACACTAGCAAGATATCGGGACCTAAGCGATCTGTTAAGATCACCGATCGTTTCACATGTACCTCCGCAAATGTCATTTATTGCATAACCTGTACGTTATGCAATAAATTATACATTGGTGAGACAGGTAGACGACTAGGTGACCGATTCCGCGAACACCTTCGCGATGTTGAGAAGAATGACAAGGATGCATCTAAGCCAGTCGCTCGCCATTTTAATCTGCCTAACCACTCCAAAAAACACATGGCAGTCTGCGGCCTTTCCCTACATCTAGGTACGACGGAAAGCCGCAAGAATCTGGAACAAAAATTCATCTTTCAAATCGGCACCCTTAATCCTCACGGTATTAACGAACGCTTTTCATTTAACTAATATATTCCTATTTTCACGTTGCCATGTTACCACCAATAGCGTAGCTCCTACTCTACTATAAAAACTACACGTAACCCATAATCCCTCGATTCGCTCTGACGAAGGGCTAACGCTCGAAACGTCAGCTTTTAGAATCTCTGTACGGTGGCCAATTTACATTATCAACTCCGTTGATAAAACCAAATTTTTGTATTTTACAGGTTCCCCTGCTACTTTCGATCCAATTAGGAAGAGATTAAAATTACACTGACGTCACTGCTAATCTATCTCAAAAAATCCTGTGGTTGAAATAAATTGTCGCGTAGCCCCAATTTGCGACAATTCTTGTTCAAGAAAAGGAGAGACGCAGTTTCGGAAGCTACAAAGTCGTCTTTGATAAGCTTTGATGATCAGTCATGTTGCTTCGTTCGGCCATGCTCGTGTTTCTGTCGACCATATTGTTCGATGCGCAGGTAAGCAATTTTGTCCTCGAAGTGTATGTTTTAATCTCAGAGCAAGTTCATTCAGGTGAAGTGATCACTTCATTTGACAACACAGTGTGCAACGCATAGTTTTATCTTTGAAGGAACAGCTCTTTAAACACCGTTCATGATCCAAAAGGAGATCGAAAGTAGAAGCAATCGAGATCTCGGAAAGCCGCACCAAAAACTCGAGAACGAAACCCCATTGAAATCCTTTTCAAATCGATGCTCAGCGTAATAACTAGATGTTTGCTTGTACGTTATTTAGATCTAATAGCTGTTAATATTGAGCGTCCGCAATTACTTTGTCCACGCACCGATTCTTAACCTTTTTTTTCAGTTTTGCTTTTTGTGATTTATGTTATCTATCCGTGCTTGGATCTTAGATCGGGTTATGCCCAAAGCGACGTCCTTTCTCAAACTTCAGAAGGATCCCTCTTTAAGGATTGCTTGATAACCGTGAAAAGGCATGGCTGCGCTTGGCCCAGCTTGTACTGCAGTCAAACTAAACAATGAGATGTAATTAAGACAGGGGCACCCGACGAACAAATTAAGCCAAAAGCCTTTGAGAGACATTTGTTTTTATCACACAGAAAAATTTGATCTGTCCGGATATCTTAGTTGTTAGCTGAAAATTGAAGTGTCCGAAAACTTTAGGGATTGAAATCTTCATTTCAGAAATTGTGAACGTGACCTTCCAGGGAACCATTTGCTCATCCGAAACTCGTAGATGACCTTTTTAAGTGCCAAAAATTGCAAAACTTTTTCCGGAAGGGACTAATTTTCCCTGGTTGCCGAATCTCTTAGGTGATATTAGTAAAGAAATCTTTAGCTGTTTGCAACCTAAAACCGAAATTCTTAGAACAGTTTGACTCTCCCGAACACATATTTCACCGAAGATTATCGCTGGGTGCCCCTGAACTAAATTTGCGGTACATTGAACTAAAACGGCTTGATGGACAGTTTTCTGGTTGTGCCAGATGTCATTTCCCCATTATTTCCTTCAGATATGGTCATATTGGGCTACAACGTAGCGCTGGGACGTTGTCCTGCATGTGTGCACAGAATGGATCATCTTGTTAAGGCGTTAATGTCCATAAATTTACGTATTAAAATGTCTCAATTTGATACTTAACACGAAGTGTAGTCATAAGTCTAAGCACTTGCTACCTGTCTGATAATAGTCATTGCAACGTAACACAAGTCAAAGTGTGACGTGTATTTAATTAGTGAATGATAGATAACACACACATGTTAATGAAACAGAGTTTCCGTAAATTCAAAAATGTGGTTGTATTTTTTAAAATTTTAGTGGTTGTATTGTGATAGCATCTTCATGGGCCAGATGAGGATTAGTATTATGATAGCATAACCGCAATGTTCTCGTATTCGATATTGCATCATAGCTATTGATGTAAAGGCTTTCAGGCCAGATTGAATGACGATCGAACGAGTGTAGTAGGCTTTGAAACTGAGTAAAATAAAAACGCAATTTTAAAACAGAAAGATATACAGTCCTTTTCATCGGAAACCAGCGCCGGGAGATATTCCCGCGCACTACCCATTTCCAAGAACAAAAATAAATAAGTGTAAAGGCTAGCGTTATTTTAGGTTAGGGAAAATGAACCTGTTTATCTTGACTTATAGAGCGGAGTTTAGGAGACTCTTTGTGAGAAGGCGTACACAGTCACGGACATATGACGCAATTTCAAAGTAACTGTTCCCTTGAGTAACATCACGTGGCATTGAGAACTGACAAAATGTACAAGCCAAAAAGGTCTGTCGCGAACGTTGGCGTTACATTGCGTGATTTTCAAACCCGAACTGTCAACCTCGTTCCCAGGGCTTTTGTCCGCCGAGGGAGGGAGAAAAGCCCTGGGAACGAGGTTGCCCAACTGTAAGCTATTGGAAATATAATCTCGGTGAACTTTGTACCTTTTTTGTGTACTGTAGGAGAAGAGAGTTTCGGAGACAACGTGTCAAGCCAGAATCGTCGGAAAATAAATAACTTTAAAATTACATCAAGCGTGTGATTATTTGTCGCGAGAACCGTTCACGACAGGTCTATTCTTGCCAATTATTCACTGGATTCAAATTATGTGGCGCATCGCTGAGCGCAATAATGTGAGCCTCATCTAAAATTTCCTCTCTTCATGAATCCAGGTGCATCCTTGTACTTACCTGGCCGATTTTCTCGACGTAACCTCGCTAGCTATGTGGCCTGTGGTGTTTTGCAGAACACCTTTAACTCGTTACGGCGTGCTTGAAAAATCTCGTAACATTCGAGTATTCGAATCGTTGAGATTGTCTTTGTTCCTTCGACTCGAGCAATTCCGATACTAAAACACAAATGTACCAATAGACCAAATTCGATATATTAAAATTCAGTCCTAAACAAAAGGCATCATCTCGAGGCTTTGGGGAATAAACTCATACAAATCTTTATATTTATTCCCCAGAGCCTCGAGATGATGCTTTTTGTTTAGGACTGAATTTTTTACACATAAGCCCTCTGAATGGTTCACCATTCAGTAAGGCCGAGTCGTTCAGTCCGGGTTTCATCGTAACTTTCTGCAACCAATGAGACTGCTCAGCTCACAGTGCAGTGATGTCTTCAGTTACGGCAACGTTCAAATGACAATACCCGTCTGCCTATTTCCAATTCTATCCCATCACCTGTTGAGAGCTACCCTGGATTTCAAAGGAACAAGGGAAACTCAGGCTGGCCATTTACTTTCATTATCCAACAAGGGACCTTAAGTTATATTTCGCAACAAGAAAACATGTGCCCTCATTTCCAGGAGGCTCTCACTGTTGCCATCTTGTATGTGTTACCTACTTTATTGTTATCTATTTCATTGTTAGGGGTTGCAAAAACCCGTTTGATGATGTATACTCACTCTCAGTCTTCGGCATAGTAGTATGCCTGTAGTATGCTTTATGTACCAAGTGTCGGGGCCAGCGGCGTCTGTTCAAATAGGAAAAAAGTAACCTGAGGAATCATCGTTTAAATTTATGCTAACGTCATGTTCCTCCGTGGTTTGCTTTTGTTTTTGGTGTGTTCGTTTACTCAGGACCCATGCACTGACGACTTGAACTTTCTCTGTTATTATGCTCACAGCTTCTGAGGTGTTTTTTTTTTTTTTGCATTTCAGGTCAAAAGCGAAGAGTATGCAAAATATCACGAAAAGGGATATTGTGTCTGGTATGGTCAATGCACAAATGAAACTAAACCCAAAAACTGCTTTTACAATGGACCAGCAAAGGAGCTTAAGGATCCAGAAGGTGTAAAGTTATTGAACAGCATTTGCCCTGAGCTACGTGGTCAACGTACTTGCTGTGACACTAAACAGATAAAAGGTCTGGTCTCAAGCTTACAAACAATGAGAAAACTAACATCTCGTTGCCCAGCTTGCTGGAACAACATGAGGAGGCTTTATTGTGTGTTGACGTGTGACAGGGATCAGTCTTTATTTTTGGACCCAACTTGGCTTATGAACAATAAAACAATTTTTCAAATTAGTTACTTTGTATCGGAGAAATTCAAGCAAGGATTGTACGACTCCTGCAAAGACGTCACCTACCCTCTGTACCCTGGGGTCAATGAAAAGGTGATGAAACTGTTTTGTGGAGCATGTTCTCCGCAAAAGCTGCTTGATTACATGGGAAATACCTTAAATGGGTATGCTCCATTCGATATTAGATTTCCACGAAAACTTACACCTAACCTTCACTGGATGAACAAGACAATCCTTAAATGCAATGAGTCATTTTTTGATCTTCAAAATAACAGGACAGCCAACCCATGCAGTTGTCAAGATTGCACACAGTCTTTATGCCCTGTGCGCCAGAACGAAAGTACGAATTCCACGATCAATCCATTGCTTCGCATGGAGCGGCTGGTCATTCGTCCAACACATCCTGTTCCCACTGGTTACCACCATTTTGGTGACGGAAAATGGATTCCATTTGGACCTATCTTTCATTTGGATTTATTAAATAAGGTGATCTTGGACGTTTTCACTTGATCGTGTCTCGAAAATTCCCAACGCGCAGTATGCGATTAGACCATTGCTATTCCCCTGGGGCCGGTTGTTCGAGGCCTGATTAGCGCTAACCGTTGGTTAATTAAGAGCTATCAAAACCCAATCGGTTTCCATGGTATTTAACGCTGGTTAGCACTAACCATGTTTCGAGCAACCTGGGCATGTTGTAGAGATAATGCAAACTTACCTAACTCCATGAATTACCCATAACATTAGGATGCAGCAGCCTTATTTTTTATACGTTGACAAAATGTAACGGAAAGGAAAATGTTAGGGACCATGAAAAGAGGAAATTTTCAAAAAGTGCTTTGTGCGTGGTGGTTGATTCAATAATAATAATAATAATAATAATAATTGAAACTTATATAGCGCAATCCACCTTTTTTGTGCTACTAGTGCACAAAGACGAAAAACAGACAAAGTTGAAGCCCAGGGATGACGCAGAAGTGACAGCACTCGCTTCCCACCAATGCGGCCCGGGTTCACTTTGAGTTTGTTGGTTCTCTACTCTGCACCGAGAGGTTTTCGCCCGCGGGGAAATGAAACTACTTGTAGCTATGGAAGAGATGGTTTATGGGAAGAAAGGAGGTTGGCGCGAAAAGGTAAGGTAACCAAGTCATTCCTGGTGCCAGTCATCATGTGCTCAGTCAAACTTATCCAGTTTATGGATTTACGTGTCTTGCCCTAATTTAATTTCATTTGATTTCTGTACAGTCAGGGCACCCAACGATAATCTTCGGTGAAATATGTGTTCGGGAGAGTCAAACTGTAACTTCTATGAATTTTGGCTCTACGTTGCAAAACAGCTACAGATTCCTCTACTAAAACATCTCCTAAAAGATTGGCAACTGGCAGGGAAAATAAGTGCCAAAAATTGCACAAATATCCCTTCCGAAAATGAAGGGACTACTTTTCCCTACCAATTGCGAATCTTTTAGGCGATGTTTTAGTAAATAAATCTATAGCTGTTTGGCAACGTAGACCCGAAATTCTTCAAACAGTTTGACTCTCCCGAACGCATATTTCACCGAAGATTATCATCGTTGGGTGCCCCTGATTATAAGGAGCCTAGAAGTGCCTCTCAAAGGCTTTTGGCTTTATTTGCTCGTTGGGTGCACTTGTACAATGTTCCCAATTAGCTCCCCATTGCTATACAGTTGACACTTAAATAACATTCGTTATAAAAGTTCCTTATTTGCCATAAATATCATCGGAAGCGTATGAAACATTGTTATATTTGGCGACAAGCATGTTTTTCTTTTTAGGCTCTTCACCTTCAGAACAAGATTTCTAACATGAGGGTGCCATTTGGTTCAGGTTACATCACACTGGAAGATTTTCTGTTACCAGCCACTAGCTCCACAAAAACATGAATGTACCATTCCGAGCATCTTTCAGTACTTTCAGAACAATAACACAAGACTGAACAAGTGTCTTACCAGCATGGGATACATGTGCAATAATGAGACGTTGCAGATCGACTTCAAGGCTTATGATTTCCATGATCATATCTTGCTTTGCACAAGGTAAAGAAAGCTTGCTTTATTCTGAGTTTGTTAGCAGAAACAAAGGGGGTATTCTGCTGGGTTTTCCAAGCGCTGTAGAGAAGAGTTTCCGTCTAAAGCCGTGTTCACACTCAACGTTGATTATGATCAACTGAAGCATTATTCAGGCTACCATACTCCATTCAATTTTATTCAATTATGGTTCTGTTCACACATGCGAAAACTCAAATACAATAGGCAAGATAACCTCGCAGTGTGAGACAAAATGGCGCCGTATCGCGTGGCTGCCATCACACGATTATCATCACCATGCTTGAGGCGAGAAGAGAACCAAGGAGAACTTCCGAGAATAGAAGAAGACGAATCCAAATCTTCGCTCCATGAAGCGATTAGAAGTTCGTCTGCTCATACCACCACGCGTTCGCCATTCTGTTCAATTACGCACTGCAATTACTTCAAACAACCCTTAAGCTTGAGGTTGTTTGACGTAAGTATCATCCAATTATAATCAGGGACTGTAATTAGTTGATGTGAATCCATTTCATATTTAATTCGATTATAATTCAATCTTAATCGAGGCCTAATGTGAACACGGCTTAAGAGTGATAAGGAGATTGCAGGAGCTGGTGATTTTTCAAGCGTGATAAGAAGCGGGACCAAGCAAGGGTGGCTGATTGTTATATAATGCAACAAAGAAACGAGTAGTAGCTATCGCTAAGTGCCAACAAGGCAATCAATATACATGTCAAATTGATCGTTTAATTGTGTACGTTACAGACAATGTTATTTTAAACATTAAAAAAACACGACACAACTTTTAAATTTGCAAGACATGTTTCGGATACTCAGTATCCATCTTCAGTTGAGCGATGTTTACAAATAAGTGACTTTATATAAAGTAGGTAACACTTAGGTGTAAATTACAAACTGTAGAATAATAGCTACAAATCAGTGAAAAAAGGTTACATGATACTAAAGGGATACAACGGAGTGGGAAAATAAGAGGTGCGAGTACAAAACTGTAAAAAAGAAATGTTGAATACAAATAGTAAGTAAAGTAAGAGTGTTAAATTAAGATGTTTCAGTTGTTTATTCAATGCGGGTCGTTCCCATTCAAATTAAGTTGTTCACAACTCAATGGTCAAAAAACGCAAAACAAACTGGTCACTCGTGCCGAAATTGACAACAGCGGCCGATAAGAACACGTACGCTGGTTCAGTCTTGAGCTCGTTCACTCAACATAGAACACGCTGTTTCGAAAATAAATATTAAAGAACACTCAAAGCAAGTGTACACAACGGGAAAAAAGCAGGGGTTTTTACTGGATCATAAATGTCCACGTGAACGGTGTCTGTCTAATGACATCACACATCAAAAGGCGCGCTTTCATTGGTTCTTGAAGTCACATGATAAGCGGCCTTCGTTCTCCTACCTCACATACCATTTTCTCTGGAGCGCTCGAGATTTTTTCTGCATACACAACGCTCTCGCTCTTAGCTGCCGCCTCTTCAACTTCGTCAGTCGCAACCCACACCTTCCTTTGCCTTCGAAGAACTTTCGCTTCCTGTAGGCTTCAATGAACAACTACCCTGTTCCAGGTTCTCAGACTCAGAGGTGGAGGTCGGTGAGATCTGGAAGCGCAAAAAAAGGGACGGGAAAACCACCATCCACCTCTCCCTTCCACGCCCTTCAGAGTTTCCTTTTCCAAGTGGAGTTGTAAGAGAATTGGTATGAAATATAATTAGCTGCGAGTGATACTGTAAAAAAAACAAAAACATTTTCATGCACTCATTTCGTTTTACTAAGTCAGTGGCAATGATAAGAATGCGCTACGGTTACTGGTAGAGGTCTAGAGATCAGCCAGTGAAGAAAGTAATTATTAATGTCCCAAAGATTGAAGTTACTTCATTTTATGACGATATTTTGAATTCCATTCACCCAGAAGTCATTCTTATAGGCCATTTCCGAATTCATGTCTGCCTCCTCTTCAAAGCGAGTCTAAGTGCGAAGTTTTTGTGATGGTAATTAGTTCTACTTTACATATGAATGAAAACTAATTTTCATAAGAAAGATTTCGCACTTAGACTCGCTTTGAAGAGGAGGCAGACATGAACTGGGAAATGGCCTATTAAAAATCTCTTACCGATTCTTTTTTAGCTCTCCATTGTCATATGATGGCTACATGAACCTTCCTTGCCGTGGTGCCTATGGAAAACCAGTGATGCCAGACATTGTTCTCAGAGGATTCAACGGCACTAACTATAAAGACGCATCAACGTTAATCATCACCTTTGTCGTCAACAATTTCAAAGATCAAACCAGACTTGAAAAAGCATTAGCGTGGGAGCAGGCCTTTGTAAATTTCATGCGAGACTATGTAAATAACCCTGAGAACGAAAATCTAACCATCAGCTACAGCGCCGCCGAACGATCCATACAGGATGCAATGGAACACCACGGAGAGAGCAACACCGATATTGATATCAGCGTTTAGAATCGAGGTCGATCGCTTTGATACCTTAATTAAGGCTCTTGAAAGCGCACGTGAACCAGGTACAAGAGACTTTATATTTACGGCGCTACGATTACGTCGTTAACTAGGATGCCACTAGGGCATTATAATGTAAACGATATACATATATATATATATATATAGGTACAATCGCTGTGCACGTGCTTTTTAAACTTTTGCTTTTTGACAGGTGCAATCACTTGACTTGATGTCACAAGCTTTTTTTGAAACAATATTGACATTTTGACGAGATCCGAATAAATCCTTTAAAAACAAGTTACATACGAGACAAATTTCGTGGCAACGAAAACTCTTTTCTTCTCTTTATGACACTTTCCCGTTTTTTTGTACCCAAAAATTACAACCACGCACGGATTGAGTGTTCTTCAATGTGCACCAAAGCACTTTGTGTACCATACGACCAAAATGACGGCGTTGTCAAATATGATTTTGGTCGTATGGTACACAAACTGTTTTGGTGCACATTGGAGAACATTTATTCCGTGCATGGTTATTGATTTAATAAATGTAACTTTAGGTAACCAGTCTCCTTTAGCTCCATAATAGATCTTTCGGCTCCTGTTCGAACCTTCTTTTTTCCCGTTTTTGCTCCAGTCATCACTGCAGAGATTTAGGGTCGCGTTTACGGCAAACGTCATCCTGAAATTTGCGTTTTAGCAAAATTCAAAGAACTCTTCTGTTGTAGCTCATTTTTAGTGCCCGTTGTCTAGGGATAATTTCCAAACAAAAGAGGCATGCTAGAAAAAGATAAGTTTTATGCCTTTTATGCCAAACCGCGGGCCTTCATTGACGCGCCACGAAAAGACGATGTACACATTTCCTCAAGAGAGGTGCACCAAACGACCGGTTCTGTTAAAATTTGCCTGCTAGTTTCCAAGGCTTTTTCCGTCCAAGTGAGGGAAAAGTCCTGGGATCAAGGTTGAATGTGGACGCTTGTGGCCAATCTCGTACCCAGAGTTTTTCTGCGCACGCTTGGATTTACGAAAGTTCGTTCGTTCGTTACCCGACCGCTGGTGAAGGGAATGACGACTCTGGGAACGAGATCGGCTTGTAGCTGCCCTCAAAAAATATTTAGCCGCGTTCTAGGGGAACTACAGGACTGTAGAAATTTCTGTAAGTGGCTTTTTTACCCCGTCCGAAAGTTCTAACCGACTTACGTTACAAAGTCGTTTTTTTTTTTGCCGAAAATTTCAGAGGACATATGCTTAATTAAAATACGATTCTCAAACAAACGTTTGCGAAAATGATAAAAGTTATAATAATAATTTTATGCTATTTCCAATATCACAGTTGACGCTTACTCAGCACAGATAAATTCTCGTGTTCTTCAAAGTGGTTTCGCACTCTTCAGACTCTTCACTACTTTTCTGCAATTTCTTGGAAATCTGTTCAGAAAAATGCCCAAAATCTTAGTGCGCCTTGAGAGTCTCCCCACCTTCCTTCCGAACAGATATTCAACAAGATTACTAGTTGGATGCCCCTTATTGTCTAGGGTGCCGACATTCATCTTCCTCTTTCCCTGCTGGCAAGCTTGGGATCAGGTTTGTCAGTTCAAAGGTCGAATATCGAACTGTTTCTCACAGTCTAATTAACGCAGAACATGACTGACCTTGAGAGTACTCAAGGGCGTTCTCGCCCACTCGAATGATTTCGTATAATAATAATAATAATAATAATAATAATAATAATAATAATAATAATAATAATAATAATAATAATTTTTTAGTCCTGGAACTGTTACCTAGACACTGTCCGCAGCAAGTTTCAAAATAAATTGTAAACTGAAAAGTTATTCAATAAAACTAATAATAATAATAATAATAATAATAATAATAATAATAATAATAATGATAATAATAATAATAATAATAATAATAATAATAATCAGGCTTACACTAATTTGCGAAACGAAACGAAATGAAATTGAACATGTGCAATACGCCTTAATTTGCCAGAAATTCCAATTTTTTGGCAGCACCGAATCCCGTGGCTTCAATCAATCATCACTGTGGCAAACGTTTGATCCGTTTCGCAAAATAGTAATGAGACCAAAACTATCACTTTTGCGGAACAAACTGTTTTTGGCCTATTATATTTGAGGTGATTTACGCTCGCACACGCCTCATTTCGTAAAATAGTAATGTGAACAAAATGGTTTGAAGTAATTTACAGCCACAAACGACCCGTTTCCTTTATATTCACAGAACAACCAAGATTTGATGATATTTTTACCCTTTTTACAATTTTTTTGGGATGAAAGGAAAACATAGAAAAAAATATATTTTTCTGAAATTGCATTAACGATCTCATCTACGAATCATGATCCTTCTGAGTTCAAATGGATATTCAGCCTGCCAGCAACTATAACAACAACGTCCTTTATTTCATTAAGGTTCTTTTCAATGACAACAACATAAACCCATTGGTGTAATTAATTCATTTTATTGCCTCCGCAGGGTTTTGGCAAGTGACAGAGTGAGGTCTGGGCAAGAGATTACCCGAGGAGGCTACCTAGAAGCCCCCGCGTAAAAAAGGAAAAATATGTAAATTAATATGTAAATTGGGAGATATTGTGTTGGGGAAAACAATCAATCGGTATTTCTTAACAGGGCGCGCAAGGTAGTATGGGTACTGTTCACCGAGTTCGCGAGGTGTTCTGGGTAACTTGAGTCACAAGGCAGATAGTCACAAGGTATGGAGGTATATTTATGACAAAATTCAATGATCAGTATTTGAAATAAAATCGTCCAAATCATGTATGCATCAATCCAAAGCTGAATGGCAACAAGCCGATTCTGCAAATGGCCATCACGGAAAGAGGCATAACGCAGAGCCATAACGCAATAGCCATAACGCAAATAGGCATCAGGCAAATAGCCATAACGTGAATAGGCATAACGCAAAAAGACATGAAGCAAAGATGCATAACGCAAATGGTCATAGCGCAAAGAGGCATAACTTAAACAGGAAGAATTTCGATAGCGATTATATGTCCTTTCCCTTGAACAATCGATTGACGTTTTCTTTTAGAGCTGTGAATTATTTACGGAGTACACAACTAGTCTCCATTCTTCAAAAGGCCTTTGCGTTATGCCTCTGCGTTATGGCCATTTTGCGTCATGCCTTTTGCGTTATGTATTTCTGCGTTATGCCTTTCTGCTTTATGCGTTTCTGCGTTATGCCTTTGCGTTATGCCTCTTTGCGTTATTCCTCTTTACGTTATGGCTATTTGCGTTATGCCTCTTTGCGTTATGGCTATTGGCGTTATGCCTCTTTCCGCGATGGCCATCATGCATTTGGATTGATGCATTTATGATTTGGACGATTTTATTTCAAATAGTGATCATTGAATTTTATCATAGATATCCGGATACCTCCATAACAAGGTTCAGCAGGGCGATTGAAGGTGAGTAATTTTCGGGTATTTTCAGCAATTCCTTTTACTTTGAAAATCAAAGATTACAGTATCGGATAGAAAATCATAATGCCTGGGTCAGAAATCGATTTTTCAGGCACAAATCATAAACAGGGGCGACGATTTGTTAGACACAAATGAAATCAGAAACAGGGGCGATAGACTCGGCCACAAACTGCTGGACGCAACCTCAGAAAGCAAAAGCATCATTTCAGTATGAACATTTTCAAAAAATCTTCAATCATTTTTACAACAGTTATTCGCAGATAATAATAATCAGCGATCCGAATATAATAAGCGAGTTTTGTTCCTATTTTATGTTATTCAAAGTACCGATGGAAAGAACCACATGGATCAAAAAGATGATGACGAAATGTCGCCTTCTAGCTAGTCATTGAATGTTCCTGTTCCTGATATACTATCATATTTTCAAGGCAATTTCATTTTCCAAAATTATGTAAATTGCTTTTCAATTGATAGCGTATCAAATAAACGTTGATGGAAATTGAAATAATTAATGCTGTTTGTTGTTGCCCATCCTTTCCTTGCACCTTTCACGTTCATTTACCTGCCAAATTACATGTAAAATAATATGTAGACATCACAATGTGCAGCACATATTAATTGGAAAACACCTCAACTGCCAACTATATGTTATCTTAGGCGGAAGCAGAAGTAGTGAAAGCTATTACTAGTGTTACACTGTGTTTCGTTCGACGGTGAAGGCAACCATTGTGCTGTCTACGTTTCTTTTGGTTACATTTATAACGACACACCAATGGAAGCCTCCAATGACCAGAAATTAATTTTCGTATACTTCTGCCGAACTGAATGGGCAGGCTTCTTATCAATTTCAAGAAGCTTATTCATCTCTTGAAAGTTAAAATTCCCCTGAGCTGTTGTAGTTCTGGGCCATAAAATGTAAACCTAACGAGTCCTCCCAAATGTCCCTGACCAGAGCGATAATGCAACTTTTTGATAATTTTGAAAAATATAATAATAATAATAATAATAATAATAATAATAATAATAAAAATAATAATAATAATAATAATAATAATGATAATAATAATAATAATAATAATAATAATATGGCGGCAAGTAGAGCGGACGTGTATTAGCCCTCTGGCATAAAGTGCAGTTTATCTCGAAAGCAAGCCAAGTTTGAAGCACCAGAATTATTCAACGGTATTTTTATACCTTTCTTTGAGCTAACTCTAAAGTAGAAGAAGCTAAAGGTGTCTTCAAACGGAGGGACAAAGTGATTGTCTAGCTGATTTCTAATTATATATTTAAGCATGGAAGAAATGAGGTCAAGAGAAGAAAGAAGACCTTGTCAGAGAAATACGTGGACTCAGAAAATGAATAATGATTTACTAGAATGCAAGAGAAAAGCTGTGCTTTTAAACAAGTCGGATCATGCCCCACGTTTGCCAAATGGAAGAAAGAATGGTTATATGCAAATCATGAAGGAGTTGTGGGACGATTTGGGTTATTAATCTCAGGGATCAAGCGGCCCGTTTAGAAAAAACACTGAGGAACGTTGGCGTAGAGGTTTTAA
>OX421453.1:4862605-4865105 GCA_949126865.1 Montipora capitata
GGAGAGAAAACGTATTTTTCGTATAAGCAGAAAAACCCTTTTTTCAGAAGAAAAAAAAACCAAAACAAAACAAAAAACATGCTTTTATCAAGTAATATGAGGAAATTTTGAATGCGCTTATTGCATAGAGATGAAGAGTTTGACTTTCGTAGTAAGAGGACAGGTAATCTTCAAATATAAATATCGTTATTCTCTTATTTACATTATTATACCGTTTCTTCGACACGAGAATTACAGCGAAATGAAAGCACAACTTTGTCGCGAATTTTCTATGATAAAAACTTGTTCAGAAATCCAAAATCTAAGTTAACAGCACACACCAGGCCTACTCCTGAGTATCTGGCTAGAAATCATTTCCTCTGGCCGCGCTTCAGCCATTCCATGAGGGCCAGTCTCGTGCTTCTTAAGTTGCCTCGCTCATGCCCAAAAGAATTCTGGGTAATTCTGCCATTCCATGACAAGGGAAGACTCCCGATTCTCATTTCATAGTTTTTTTCATAAGTGTCGGGCCACCCAGTCCTACCAGCAAAATAACACATCCATTGAAGATGTTAGCTTTCAAAACTTGCCCAGATCGTGTCAGTAGGTCCTGGAATTCGTCCACAGAAAGGCCAGAGAGACAACTTCACTCGTGAACCGCCATGTTTACAACAGAGCGTTTTAGGCGTCCCAGTCTGCATGAAGCCATCTGTCGCCTCTGTTTTCTTTCAAAGGCCTCCCTTTACCCTCATTCTAGCT
Source organism: Montipora capitata (assembly GCA_949126865.1). NCBI lineage: Eukaryota > Metazoa > Cnidaria > Anthozoa > Scleractinia > Acroporidae > Montipora > Montipora capitata. The sequence goes on from OX421453.1 coordinate 4,863,344, forward strand.
TAATGATGCTAGCCTGGTGGCTTCTGTAGACGACAACGGCCTGAAAAGTCACTTATAAAATGATTACCTACCAGATTTGAGCCAGCTCGCTCGCTCCCTGTCGGAACACAAAGGGTTGACATTTGTCACGTGATGCTCTAACATGAGCCCACATATACTGAATACAGCATATGTTTCAATGAGATCTTCCTAGGTACTTCATGTATTCCCTATTATAGTGCAATAGTAATAATAATAATGTTTATTTCGTATATTGCGCAGTCTAACATGCGATAAAGATATGATATAATGCGCATTACAAACATTAAAATCTTAAAGTAATATATGGCTAATCCAAATAATGATAATAATAATAATTTACAATTTTCGGATAACAATAAAAGAAATATGAGTTAATAAAAGAACTAATAAAAACGGCTAATTTAAAAAGATGTCTTTAGTAAAAATTTTAAAGTATCTATTTTCTAGATGGAGTCGGTTCCATACTTTGGGCCCGGCATTTTCAAACGCCCTATCCCAATTGTCTTTACCTGGTGCTTTATCTGGTGGTTTTGCCCTTTTGGTCTTAAGGATACGCTTTTGGATCGATCGTCCTTCGCGCAGTAAACTTTTAATTTCCCCTTCTTTCCATAGCGCTAAGCGTTTTGTCAAGCACTCTTGATGGTCTTTTGCTTTTGATTTCATGCTTGGCTTTTGTAGTGCCGTTACTAATATCAAAAATACCATAATACTCTTTGCTTGTCCCTCCAAAAATTTGCATAAGTATTATTTTTATTTTCTCTTCGGACTTACAATTGTCCCAAGAGGAACTGGAAACAATGCTTGTGCACAATTTTGGAGGGACAAACAAAGAGTATTATGGTAATTTTGATACTGGCTAATAGCGGCTTTACGCGCTATGTGTTGCGCATGCGATGCGTTGCTCCACTCAGTTATGTGTTGTGTTAGTTGGTCAATAAACTCTCGCCCGACTTTACCATGTGGGACAAGGAAGGTGTTTTTGCGCCATTGTGTGATTTCATCGTAAGCTTTAATTATGGTTGACGAATTGACTCTTATTGTTGTTCCGTCCGCTCTACGCCCCCAGCTGACTATATAGGCTGATTTAGCAACAGAACGGGAACGTCAGTGGCGACGTCGCGCGCAGCAAAACTACCAATGAGAATTTAGAATAGAGAAGAAAAGAGTGGAGTCTATTCTATTCTGAATTCTCATTGGTGTTTTTTCTGCGCGCGCCGTCGCCATTGACGTTCCCGTTCTGTTGCTAAATCAGCCTAATTGATGGCATGTCAACAGCGCTGAAATCAGGTAAATGTCCTGGTGCGTGCACGCCAGCACGAGCTTCACTGAGAACATCATCAGTCACGGCTTCGGATTCTTGTTGTTGTTGTACATTTTCAGCGATGCTATTATTCTCCGTTGGCGGTTCTATTGCAATATGCAAATCCAAGAAGTTTGCCAGGTCTAAATTAGCATTTTGACTGGTGTTGTCACGATTTTCAAAAATCCATTAGTCGCATCAGTAGCGCAAGTCTCACCAATACTGTCATCCATTTTTTCGAGCCTGGAGGCTTGATGCCGTAGGTTTTGGCTTTTGATTCCTAGATGTTCATATCTTTTCTCGACCCACAATTCTGTCATTACTTCTATATAGCTCTTTTTGTTACCGTTTTCTTTGCACGGTGGGTTTTCTGATGCCACGAGTTCCTTTGCTTTCTTCTTGCATTCTAACAGGTCTTTGTTCATCTGCTCTGTCCATTTC
>OX421453.1:4870105-4877605 GCA_949126865.1 Montipora capitata
AGGCTTGTAGGGATGAACTTGTAGTTTATTTGTTTTTTTCTTCCATTTATATTGAATCTGAATAATGGTCAAGTCTGAAGCTTGAATTTAAAATGGTTAGCTTTCTCTTGAAGTTTGGTAACCGACATTTTTCACTACAGCTGCCCTTTTGGAAGAAAAAACTAGTGACATCCATAAAAAATGATTACTTCGCAGTTAGTGATGTAGTAGTCTAGTGGTTAAGTGAAGGGGTTATTAATTAATCGCAGGTTCGAGTCCTGCGAGTCCAGCTGCAGATATTGGGGTTCCGCTTTTAAAGGAAATATGTTTATTTCCCATGATCCCTATGAAATCCTTCAATTGAGGAAGAGACTTGGTTGACCGAGACGATCGCTGACGACCGAGTGCTATCCGTCTCAGTCGCCAGGGTCGTTTGCGATCGTCTGAGTAGTGTTTCCATATAATCGTCTCGATCGCCTCTGAACGTTATGTGGAACTGACCACTGGCAAGATCGGGACGATCATATGGAAACCAGGCTTTTACTATTTTGCGAAATGAGGCTTTTGCGAGCGTAAATCGCCTCAAATAGGCCAAAAATAGTTCGTTTCGCAAAATGGTAATTTTGGTCACATCGCTAATTTGGGAAATGAGGCGTGTGCGAGCGTAAATCACCTCAAATAGGCCAAAAACAGTTCGTTTCGCAAAATTGTCATTTTGGTCTCAATAAATACTATTTTGCGAAACGGATCGAAATATTGCCGCAGTGATGGATTGATTGCAGCTATGGGACTCTGTGCTACGAAAATGTGTAAATTTCTGACAAATTAATTAATTGAACCGTATTTGCGCATTTTCAATTTCATTTCGTTTCATTTTGTTTCGTTTCGCAAATATAGTGTAAGCCGCGCCTTTAATTAAGTTCCAAGGTTATTTGGCCGAGCACGAGTGCTCTACTAATTGAGTATCAAGTATTTATGAGTCAATGAATCAATGAAAGTTAGTGCAGTTACCCTAACCCATAAAATGAAAGCTAAAATTTCAGAGAGTGCGAAGGCCTAATCACTGAAACGAGGGCTCAAGCTTGATCAACAAATTATTGCTATATTGACTGTGAGTCTCATTGACTCATGACTCATTGACTCATTGACCATTTGACTCATAAATCATGGGACCTCCTACTAACTGGGGAAACTACAAATCAACTGAAATCAGAACAAAATGTCCAACCGAACTGGCGAGTTTTGAGGCTCCAATTCAAGTAGTAAAAGAACAGAGTCCAGACTTGAGGGAATACTTTTCACGATATGAGTGTGTAGACAGCAGGCTGATCGATCCCTATAGAATCAGAAAATGCTTGTTGCCTTTTGACCTTGAGGTCTTCTTGCAATCGTGGAACCGGAAGTCATGCTTGCGGTGACGAAGCGGAAACCTGGAAAGCTTGTCCATCGAACTCCACTGATATGGTTCAAAGGGTTGTTGCTGAGGTTTCAGAGGTTTAGCAGTATTTTGTTGAAAGTAAGGAAAATGCAAGGTATTCGCCAAAATTGCGTAACTGTATTTTTTCTGGAAAAGTTATTTCGAAATATTATCGCTGTGCACTGGACACGAAATCTCGTGACTCTGACTTCGTCATCGATGAACGAATGACAATGGCAGGCGCAATGGCCTGACGACAACCAACCAATCAGAAGCCAGCATTCCATATGAGTGATCACTACCACTGGATTAAAAACATCTAGCACTCCTGAATGCTTTTCTACTTTTCTTGTGTCGGATCCTGTCGGTTGTCCTGTTCATGTTCTCTTGGGTTCGACGTAAACACTGAGGGACTTATGTGACTTACATATTATGTTTTGTGTATGTCGATGTTGTGGCAATTTCGCGACGAAAATGGGCGCATCATTGTTGTTTCTTCGTTTGATCATGCTGTTATTCGTCGTGTCCGCGTTATTCGTAGCCCAGGTAAGCTTTTTTGTTCTAAAAACGGTACAAGTAGAAATCTTTAAGCTCAAAGCAGGTTCATGCCGGTTAAGGGATCACTGCATTTGATAAAATATCGTGTTCGAGGCATGTGGTTTTTAAAGGACCCGGCCAGAAATGTTCATAACCTTACATCACCATATGGTCGGGTTCCAAAGGTTGTTTGCAAGGCGTACATTTCCTCATTGCTGCCAAAAGCGTGCCGTTGTGTGCATTGCATAAGGTCGGTAGAACGGCATGCTTGCTTTAGGACAGCTCAATCTGTACTAACATCAGGCAATCAAAATAATAAGGACTCAAGTTAAGACCTGCATGAGCTAAATTGCGTAACATCTACCGAATTGCTTCTTTTAAGGCCTGTGGCACTTTCTTGAATGTGTGTCTCCTTGCCTTGTTGACTTTGGGAAAAGGGGATCCTCGGTTTGGTTTCAAGTGGAAGAAAGTGGATCAACTCCAAGGTATACTTATGTGGGAAAGGATTGAGGCAAAAATTAATGACATACATACAAGGAAGTGGGTAAATTTTCTTGGAAGGTCTGACCTAAACAGATGCAAGTATTTGCATTAAGAGCACAATATTTTTATTTGGGTACAATTTTTGCAACTCTGAATGCAGTGGCAGTGGGGACTTATACCTGATCTAATGAAATTGGAAGTTGTGCGCAAGGTTGTGTTGTATGTAAATTGAAAGGGTGTTTTGATAACTGTGGTAGTTGCTTTGTTACAAATGTTTGTTGTTGTCTCTTCAATGTACACTCTACTTTTGAGAAATTTGAAGAATCTGCACACGCTTGGAAATAGTAGACAAAATTAATTTTGTGTAAAAGGATTGCAGCATGCATTTATATCCTCTATATCCATTCAAAATCTGTGTATTGAGATAACTGCCCGGGAATGCTTTATACACATGTAAATGGTTCGTTATCTGAAAGCTTTTTTTAATCCAAAAAGCTACTTTGTACAATAGTTAATAATAATGATGATGATGATGGTGGTGATGATGATGATGATGATGATGATGACGACGACAACGACGACGACAACGATGATGACAATGATGATGATGTGAATAATAATAATAATAAATGTTTATTAACCCTCTCGCAGAGCAAGCTCAGAATTCAGGGAGATTAGGAATAACTTATAAATATTCCACAGTCACAAAGTCCTTTAGTCTATTAGCAATTGTTCTAAGAGGGCATATTCTGATGCCTGACCTCGTGCAATAATCATGTTGGACAGACAGTTGTGGTGTACCTGAAGAAACAAATTTGGGCCCTCTGTGATTTATATCAATGATTTACAGATTGTCTAACCCTTTCACCCCTAAACCGGCCTAAACCGTCCATGCTTAGTATTTTAGTGTCTAACGCCAGACGATTTTACTAGTCAATGGGGAACCCCCAGGAGTCAATGGGTTAAGTTCGCAGCCAAGGATGTATGCTGACATTTTTCTATCAAATCGAATGGCGATCTCGGCTCATTTGGCCTGTGTCAAATAAACTTACACACAGCTAAAACTGAATTTATGCTAATTGGCTCAAGACGTACGAAGGTTAACTTAATACTCTTTTGAAACCCCTCATCTTACTCTAGGCAAGGCCACTTACTGTGGCAAGGTTTCCTATTTTTACTTATGCATCCTAAATACATGTAGTGATAATAATTATTAGTATTTAGGCTGCACACTGTAAGTAAAAATAATAATAATTATTATTATGCACACAGTGTCTGAGGTGTTATTTTGCATTTCAGGTCAAAAGCCAAGAGTATGCAAAATATCATAAAAAGGGATATTGTGTCTGGTATGGCCAATGCACAAATGAAACTAAACCCAAAAACTGCTTTTACAATGGACCAGCAAAGGAGCTTAAGGATCCAGAAGGTGTAAAATTATTGAACAGCATCTGCCCTGAACTACGTGGTCAACATACTTGCTGTGACACTAAACAGCTAAAAAGTCTGGTCTCAAGCTTACAAACAATGAGACAACTATCATCTCGTTGCCCAGCTTGCTGGAACAACATGAGGAGGCTTTATTGTGAGTCAACGTGTGACAGGGATCAGTCTTTATTTTTGGACCCAACTTTGGTTATGAACAATAAAACAATTTTTCAAATTAGTTACTTTGTATCGGAGAAATTCAAGCAAGGATTGTACGACTCCTGCAAAGAAGTCACCTTCCCTGGGAACAATGAAAAGGTGATGAATCTGCTTTGTGGACCATCAGCAGGAACATGTTCTCCGCAAAAGCTGCTTGATTACATGGGAAATACCTTAAATGGGTATGCTCCATTCACTATTAATTTTCCACGAAAACTTACACCTAACCTTCACTGGATGAACAAGAAAATCCTTAAATGCAATGAATCATTTTTTGATCTTCAAAATAACAGGACAGCCAACCCATGCAGTTGTCAAGATTGCACACCTTCATGCCCTGTGCAGCCTCCACCCCCACCCAAACCAAAGTCACTAATAATTATGGGACTTGATGCTCTCTCATTTGGTCTTCTATTGGCATATTTATTATTTTTAATAATATTCATACCTAGCAGTATCGTTTACTCATTTGGGAAGAATAAAAAATGTCACTCAGTTGTGGAGAATACCCAGTCAATTGAATCGTCTCATCATGCTCCATACCCTACCCCCGTCCAAGTAGACTTGGGCCCTGGAGTGTGTGCACGTTTGGGAAGCAAGATGGAGTCCGCCTTTTGTTATTGGTTTACACATTGGGGAATTTGGTGTAGTAGTCATCCATTTGTAGTGCTGATTACCTGTTTAGTCATGGTTGGTGCTCTTGCGTGCGGTGTTATGTTCTTTACCGTGACTACAGACCCAGTGGAATTATGGTCATCACCTAACAGTGAGGCGCGTGACGAGAAAGACGTTTATGATTCCAAGTTCAATCCATTCTTTCGCACAGAGCAGCTTATCATTCGTCCAAAACATCCAGTTCCCACTGGTTACCACCATTTTGGTGACGAAAAATGGATTCCATTTGGACCTATCTTTCATTTGGATTTATTAAATCAGGTAATGTTGTTTGAACTTTGTGATGACTTTTGTTTGAAGTATTCGCAAATCATTGTATGCAGTTAGACTTTGCTGTATATTATTATTCCTGAAGGCCAGTTTCCTTGTTGTGTGCTGTTGTCATGTTGTGGGGTCAGAACTCAACGACTGATTCAAAGCCGCACCACATTCAAACTTAATGCATGTACTGCTTATGTCTGATTTGATCTTACTTGTAAATGTTATCAACATGCTGTTTTTTCTGTGATGAAGTGAGACAAACAACAGGCTCTCATGAAAATGAAAGTAGATCTAGAGAGGTTGGGGACATGCTTAGGTCCTGTTATTATAGAATTTTAAAGTGTATTAACGTTTTTAACAAAATGAGTCAATTATTATTTCAGCTGCCTCAGCGCTTTAAAAAAATCAAAACTGGTAAGGCGGCGACAACGAGCTGTGAAAGTACAGGAGTCAATATATTGTTGTCGCAATTGATGAATTTTTGCAAAGGAAAAAAAAAGGCTGCATGCAAGAGAGAAGCTTAATATTCTTAAGGTCTTTTAGTTGGTTTAGAACCTATAGTTTAATTTTGTTTAAGTCTTAAGTTCAAATAGAAAACAATGGAAATATTTAATTCACTGTGATTGGGATACTTAAGGGTATTACAAAAATTAAGACCCTCTAAAACTAAGGCCTAAGAGCGCGGGGTCTTAGCTTTTGTAGTACAAAAGCTAAGACGGGCTCTAAGCTTTCATTGTACCAAAACTAAGATGGGGTCTTCGTTTTCGTAATACAAAAACTAATCTAGCCTTTGTTAATAGTGGAAACTACGGGAAAGAAACCCAGGAAAACTTACTGCTAGTCGGACATTTGAGCGCTGGATGTTGTCTCCCTATAAGGTTTAACTTGACAACGCCATGATTCATTCTTTCTTGTGTTGTGTAATAGAAAAAAAAAGTGACATTTGCCGATGTTTACTTATTGGCACGGAAAATCTAATATAGTAAGATAGGGTCTTTTGGTTGTAACCACTAAAAATGTGATACCCTGGGGTAAATTTGTCAGCACAAAATATTTGTTATACTATTTCCAGTCTCAAAACAAGTCCAGTGCATATCATTTTGGAGCTTTTGGGCATGCATTCACAATTTAGCCGTAAGTCACGTCCGACAATGAATGAATGCCATAGCTAGAGTATGGTATGACTGATGGGGGGCTGAAATAGTTTTACATGTAGGACATAGGTGATTTTCTGTTACCGGTAGTTTCTCCGCATTTGCCTTGCTCGCATGTACAAGCTTATTTCTCAGCTTAATTATACGACGACAGAAACCCATAAGGGTTGAAACGTGTAACGTGTGTTCACAGCTTCCGAATATTCAGTGCTAAGTACCATATTTGGAAACCCCTCGCTCCAATTAAGTTCGCGCGAGAACGTTGGTGGTATTGCGTCACGGTGTTCTTGCGAACTGATTGGTTGAATGCTTCTCTCTTGTCGTTCCAAATATGGTACAGTGCCGCTCGGAGATAAGCGAACAACGCAGACGCAAAATAAACGCACGCAATACGCGTATGTGCGTTTTTTTTGACGCGTCTAAAATTGCATATCGTATACGCGTTTGTGCCTTTGTTATTCATAACCGTAATTTTGCTTTTCCTGTTATTGTTTACGAAGACAAAAGAATAAATTGCGTGACTGCCGACAAGTCGAAAATTTGCATTTGCATGTATGTCGCTTTGATTACTAATCAATTTCGATCCGCAAATGCCGCCGATGAAAACATCCACAGGGCATTATTTCGAAGTTTAATATCCTTTAAATGCAACAAAGGTCTCGAAAGACGAGTGAAATTAAATCAGCAAATTATGCCCCGAAAAACTGAAGCCATGATTTTTGTCAGTGTTTGCCGTTACGCGTTACAGTCATTTCACGATAACCTTTTACCGACGCGTGCAAAAAAGTCCAATTTTTCCATGCAGAAAAATCAAATAAATGCGATCGACATATCATAGAAAGTTTTTTACAAATATTTTCTTTGAACTGAGAGCATTTCACCGTTTGAATCAGCGAAGTATGCCCCGAATCACATCACGATGGCCTAGCTCTCGCCGGCGCGTGCCCCAATTTAACCGAATACTTTTCCTTACAGAAATACGAAATAAATGTGATCAGCGCATCCATTGAGCCTTTGAAGAAAAATTTTGCGTTTGAAGTGAAAGCACTGTACCCGTTGAAATCAGAAAATCATTCCCAAAAGAGCTGAAGATGTGAATATTACATGAATTAAAATCGTGTTTGTCACGTGTCGGCAACCGTGTTTTACTTCACTGTCGCACTGAAAATCCACGCCAAAAAATCATTCGTTGCTGCTGCATTTACAACAAAACAACTCAAGCTGCAAAATTCTCAGCCTTACGATGAATTTCTGTACAAAACTGCTAATGATGACCCCTTTGCTAAAGAGTTGTGTTTTTAGTTTACGACTAAACGGATGTACGGGTACGAAGTTTGTTTTTATACT
>OX421453.1:4885105-4900105 GCA_949126865.1 Montipora capitata
AGACGGAGCGGTCAATTCCTCCAACAGCTGATGTGGAACAGGCACTGGGAACAGCTGAGCTTTCGGAGCAAGCCGCCTGAACTCCTGCCAATGAAAGTGGGACAAGGCGTCAGCAATACGATTAGAGACACCTGGAACATGATGAGAGGCAAAGGAGAAATTAAAATGGGCAGCGGAAGCAAGCAGATGGCGCAGCAAACGCATCAAACAAGGAATCTTTGAAGTACGGGAATTTAAGATGTGAACGACAGCTTCGTTGTCACATCGAAACAACACATGCCTCCTAGACCATTGAGGACCCCAGAGGCGAGCAGCCAACACCATGGGAAACAGTTCTTTATAAGCAATTGATTGGGACGCCTGGGATGAAACCCAAGACCCATTAAACCATGCTCCTTGGAAGAAGGCACCAAAACCTAGGGAGCCTGAAGCATCAGAAGTCACCTCGAGGTCAGGAGTAGCAGACATGCCGGGAAAAGCCAAAAACAAACACCATGCCAAGAAGAGAGGAACTGGTGCCACCACTGAAGGTCCAACTGAAACTCAGAATTTAGGCGGATGGGATGATCATCCCGACGAAAGCAGCGGAGCAAGTTGATCATGCGGCGTAAAAAGGTGCGGCCAGGCCAGACCACCTTGGCAGCGTGATGAAGATGACCGATGAGGGACTCTAATTGATTCCTGGTGCACCAGCGATGGGAGAGCCACGATGTAATCAGCTGCTGTAATGCCACAAACTTGTCGGCCGGGAGGCGTGCGACCTGTTCATTTGAATCAAGTTCGATACCTAGAACCACAAGAACCGAGGAAGGCCCTAGACACTTATCGGGGTGAAGGGGGAGCCCTAATGAATTGCACACAGTAACTGACATGTTTAAATTACGAGCGCATTGGTCAGAATTGGGAGGGCCGGTGGTGATAAAGTCGTCTAAATAATGCAGCAAGTCAGGGACATTGTGGGAATGGATGAGGATCCATTCTACCATATCTGCCACTGAATTGAAGATGTGGGGGGCAGAGCGGAGACCAAAGGGAAGGGCTAAGTCTACATAGAACTGATTCCGCCACCGCATGCCCAGGAGATACCGGTCCGAGGGGTGCACTGCAATGTTGCGATAAGCGGCCTCCACGTCAAACTTTGCCATCAGAGCCCCACGGCCAAACTTGGAGACCATAGAAATAATCTGGTCAACCGTAATGTATTGCAGGGAAAAATCCTCAGGGTTGATGCCATCATTGACACTGAGCCCTCCTGGAGATGACAAATCAACAATGAGCCTCCATTTACCAGGTTGCCCCCGCTTTGGGATCACTCCAAAGCTACTCACATGGAGGTCGGGTAAGGGTGGGGATGGAAAGGGGCCAAGTACCCTTCCAAGAGACACTTCATTGGCCAAGTACTGATCAATGACCTCAGCATGCTGATTGGCTGAGGGCTTATTCTTTTTGGCAGACTTAAGCTTCCGAGAATGATCAAAACCACAGCAGACTGGTCAGGATGGCTGGCGAGCTCGCGGGCAAATACCTGTGCCTTTAAAGGACTCACCATGGAGACTGGACGAGAAACAAGGGGCACTGGAAGAGGAACGCAAAATAAGCAAATTGGTATGGGGAAGGAGAACGAAAAAGAAAAAAAATAAATAAATAAGAATATTTAATAGAATAAAACATAACGAATCACAGTAGACTAGAAGAATGTAATAACAAACTAAGTACTCGGCAAATCAACATGTATGAGAAACAAACAAAAGTCAATGTCAACTAGATCTACTACAGAACAAGTCAACTACAAGACAAGCTCCCTCAACTTCGGCGGGGAACGAATCGTCCTCAAGCAATTATTGGCGACGTGACTTGAAACTGGAGGATGGTGAGCTTGATCTCCGCTTGCCGTCAGACCTCGAGGGTTTCTCCGGTCGACAATCCAAGGAACGATGAGCGCCAGCACAAGTGCTACAACGATGCGCGTACCGGCAACATGTACGGGGCTGTGCAATGGCCCTTGTTCCAAGACATGCAAACGATCCGCGAGGAGCTCGAACCCACTGGTTCCAAAGAATCTGATCGGCGGCCACGGGCTGAAGAACCAGCTGCATGAAAATTGAATAGCTGGGCATCCATAACCGACCAATCCGTGAGCTTCGAAGCCGCTGCATGCTCGCGGAAAGCCTGATCGTAAGAAAACCAAACGCGACCGTTGAAGTGACGATGAGTGTGCAAAATCAGGAGCTTGTACAGGGTTAAGTCCTTCCAGCGATGAGGGAAGAAAGATGCAAGCACTAAAGAAAAAACGGTAAAGGCCTCAACCCACGCGGCAATGTCCTCAATTTTCCGACGTTGACGTTTGGGGGGCGCTGTCAGCACGAGACGACCATCGAGCAAAAGCTGCGGCTCCTGTTCGGTGCGGTCGAGATTAGCGGCCAGCAGCTCCGACAAGTCAATGTACTTGCCGGCCACGATCTGGTTCACCAGCTTCGCTGGAACTGGCGAAAAGCCCGGGCCCACGACAAACGGCTGATCCGCAAGACAAGTAGCAGCCATGCCTGTGCTACACGCCACACCTTGGGATGTCCCAAGTGCGAGACTGCTCGACGCGAGGGCCAATGACGAAGCAGATGACATTAAAGGCGAAGCAAATGTCGAAACGAAAGAAGGAACTACTAAAGGAAATGGCCTACCTTGTGTAGCTGTGATATTCGACTGGAACCCCGCGCCGGAGTCCAAAAACAAAGAAGCCAAGCTGCTCAGGGGAGCGGGAACGCCCCCAGAAGCGGCGGGCGAAGCTGGAGGAGCTGTAACAGCAGCACTAGACGGCGCCGGATGAGCCGATGAAGCAGCAAAATGAGACTGAACCGCGGCCTGAACTGCTTGGGAAATGAAAGCAGCAAGTTCCGGAGAAAAAGGCACAGTTGAACCAGGAGAAAGTCCACTTGAAGTGGACACACTCGGCGCCACAGCGTGGCTCGCAGAAGACGACGTATTGCCTGGTGGAGTGGAGATCGATGCAGCCACGGACGATGGAATTCCGAACAAAGCCGCTTCCTGACTGGTATTCGCTTGGCGAGAAGTCATGATTCCGGTCGGAAAGCAAAAGCACTCAGCTACAGCAAAAAGGTACTCAGCTATGGCAGACAAAGGCGAACGAGAACGTAGCTGGAACGCAATACAAATGCCCCTGCAACAAACCCTGTAAAAGCGAACCCCCCGCGCATGGCTTCCCGCAGACTGCCGCTGACTGCATTGGCTCAAGTTTAACTTCGCCTAAATTACATTCAGCCACATAAAACTCTACAGGACCTTTGGTAATGGGCTATGACTCGTTCCCTTAGGAAGCTAATCAGAGAAAGATCATCCAGTTCACAAAGATGAAAATAACAATTCAGCGCTCAAAGCTGGCAACTAGAAAAAAATTATGGGGACTAAAATTATCGCTAAGGTCACGTGGAAGTAGTGTCATGATAATCGTTTGTTTTTTTTTTTCAACTTTAGATCTAGACCAAATGAAAACGCGTGATAATATACCTACAGAAACATTGACCAGGAATTTCTTTTGCAATTTTTTCAGTTCTCTTCTTTCTCTATTTGTATGAAGAGTTGGACAGCGAATAGATGTACATGTACAGATGCTTAAAGTGCCCATAACCCCAAAAGATTTTTTCGCTAAAATGAATCTTTGCGCCTGTTCGAGATGCATTGCGGCCATTTTTTTCCTTTTTCTAACAAATCCTGCCATTTTATAGGCTTCGAAAGTTCCGAAAATCCAAGCATCTTTTGTTCACGACCGAGTCAGAAGGGGAGTGGGTGTATTCCTGTTTTTACGTCACAATCTACTTTGCATGCATTTTTACAAAGAGTTAATGCAATGTAAATCAGTTTGTGACGTAAAAACAGGAATAGACCCACTCCCCTTCTAACTCGCTCATGAACAAAAGATGCTTGGATTTTCGGAACTTTCGAAGCCTCTAAAATGGCAGGATTTGTGACCGTCCAGATGAAAAGGATGCTTAGACCATTTCTTCCCAAACGCTGTTTAAAACAGTGTTTCAAACAAATTTAAACGCGTTTCAAACAGTTTCAAACATGTTTCAAATGCGTTTGAAACAACAGCGTTTCATCACGTTTCAAAAACAAGTGTCACATTTCATTGCGTTTGAAACAGAAGAATTATCATGTGCATAATTAAATTATCAGTCGGTTCTTCTGCATGAATTGCCTTAGCAGGCTTTGTAAGTTTTGTCAAATATGAATGAATTTCACTTTTTTTTCGAAACGTTTTTTGAAGCTAAATAATTTCAAGATATTTGAAATGGAAATGAACAGAAATGCGAGTGTCTGTTTCTTCGCTAGGATGCCAGAGGTTTTTTCTCTCCTAGAGCGACGGAATGGCGAGTCGCGTAGCGGCGAGTAAAACCGGTTCGCCGTTAATCTTTTGTCGCCCAAAGATAGCAAAAAACCTCTGGAATTTAGGGAAACCAGAAACCCTGCTTTTCAGGAGGATTTGAGCGTAGTGGATAACGAGAATATTTTAGTCAACCGCGGGAGAGATATTTCCGATATTTCTGACACGTCCTTGTCATGCAAACACATTTCTTTTAGTGAAACGTTTCTGCCCAAGGCTTTAACGACACTGAGAAGATCTTGCTAACTTTAAGAGCTAGGCTTTTCTTCAGTTAAAATAGTGCCTTCAATATTTAGAGATAGGCACTTTGCTTTGAAAACAGCGTTTACGTTTTTTACAGTGATTTGTCACGCGTGACCCGGCGGAATCTGCAAGATCTCTTCGTGATCTCCGAAATTTGATTGTAATCTCGGAAGTCTATCACAAAATCTTAGATCAAATTGCAGTTTTTTCTAAAAATTAATGCGCTCTGTGTCGTTTATACGTTTAAAATGATTCTTTTAAGGAAATTGAATCACAAAGTGTACTCTGTTTTAAAATGAAGAGAACGCCCACAAGAATTCAGAATGTCAACAGTCGAACTTGAATTCTTGTTTCAAGTATTTCAAAATATTCCTGTGACCGAGTTTATAAGATCGACTTTGAATTTGGAAAGTGGTTTCAATGGCAGAAGTTACGGAAGTACTATGAGGATTGAAATGTTGGCTTGAATGGAAGCTACTGATTCTCCTGAGGGTAAGCTTTGTAGTCACGCAAACGGCTTCGGAGTTGCTGGTGCATGGTATTTTTCCCGCTGATTTTGTTTCATGCATCACTTCCACATGCACACTTTTACACGCAAAGCCACGTTTTATGCATTGAAATGTCACTGGCAACGCAAACACAAGGCAGACAATGTTTCCACGGCTATGTTTCCATGATTAAATTTTCTACGCGACTTTTATTTCACACAACAACCCACAAGGTGTCAAAGCAGTTAGTTTACGCGGAATTTTCGCTCCTTACTTTAAACACTATGTCATTATTTCAACAGCAATATATGCTCCTTGGCTTGTTAGGAAAAGAAAAACTCATCCACGTTGATTTCTGAATAATTGATAAACCGGTAAGCTTCAATAAAGCAAAATGGTACTTTTAAGAAACAAATTAAACGGACAATTACTCTGTGCATTCTCTTCTGAAATAATTTGCTGCGACAGTAATAATTATGTCACTGTTGACAGATGTAGCACAGGTTGGCGTTTCAGACACAGATAAACATCTTTTCCTTCGTTTCAAACACCTTGGGTTTCATACAGTTTCAAACGCATTTCAAACAGTTTCAAACGTGTTTCAAACGCGTTTCAAACAAAAACGCACTTGAAACGCTTTTTGGTTAAGCATCCTTTTCATCTGGACGGTCACATTTGTTAGAAAAAGGAAAAAATAGCCGCGATGCGTTTCGAACAGGTGCAAAGATTCATTTTAGCGAAAAAAATATTTTGGGGTTATGGGCACTTTAAGAGCGATCATAGACTACTTTCATAAATGGCGACCGATTTGATATTCTATTGTATTTATGTTAATTGGACCTACTGGCCTCATTTTGGTTAACATATTCTTTTGAATTTTGCGCATTGCAGCGAGGCTAGAAAGGCTTATCAGCATTAAAACAAAAGAATATTTTATCGGGCCGCCATTATGAAAAAGGTCTATAAGGCAGCCATGTTTGTCTCAAAATGGTCAGCAGTTCTTTCCTTCAAATAATACTCCACATTGTGTCATCAAGGGAAAATGGCAACCAACATTAACGTTTAAGAATTGGTGACCTTTCTGTGAAAGAAGGTTGCCAGAAGGCAACTTAGAAAAAAACTGAACTTCAAGTGCTGTAATCATAATCATAATCATAATGATGACGATGACAGGGATGACAACAATGACAGTGATGATTTCACCTCCTGAAAAAGTTTGGTCATTTTCTCCTCTCTTATCTCTTATTCCCCTTTTAATTCCTATAGAACAGTGGCCAAGGTATAGTGAGAAACTATGTTTGTTCCTCTCTTTAGATGATGGCAATCACAAACTGCTTGGCACCTTTTGATCCACAGAAGCCAAGTTTCTTTCTGTCATCACCAGCTCTAATTTTAAATTCCGTGCAAATTTCTATGAAAAATCCTTGTTTGTAACTGGTTGGCAAACATTATGGTCCCAAGTTTCTAAGATTGCAATGAAGATACTTAAATTCATAATTCGTAAGCTTTGTGAAGGAAACAACGCTATAGAAATGAATTATATTATTATTATTATTATTATTATTATTATTATTATTATTATTATTATTATTATTATTATTATTATTATTATTATAACAGGGGTCTTGTTTGGGAGCCTCCCATTTGTCAATTACTTTAATGAACTTTAAATCGTAAATTTTCCCTTGAACATTAGCTGTATTTTTGCATACTACGATTCTTAGTTGAGTACGGCACTGGGAAATTTTTTGACAAAGTTTCAACATTTGAGTTCCCATGTCGTCAAATGCAACTTGCTTCGTTTCCAAGAGTAACTTTCAGGGCCTTGACGTCATGGGCGATGAAGCCCGCCAAAATCTACAAATGGTAACGGTTAAATCAAACTGGTGACTGTTGCCAGTTAAATGACGTCAACCCTGAAAACCTGAAAAATTACCCTTGGAAACGAAGCAAGTTTTCCTTGACAACGTAACATGGGAACTTTAATGCTGAAACTTTATCGCCAAACTTCCTTGGTCGTACTCAACTGAGAATCATAGTAATGTTGGTGGTTTGATATGACAATGATTCTTTCGTTAAGTGAATTTTCACTTATGCCCAGAAATGCACTTTATTACTGTAGATGCACCCCTAATTTTGATATCCAACACGAAGTGTGCCCGTAAGTCAAAGCATTTTCTATCTACATTAATTTTATTTCTAGCGATAGTTAAGTGGAAGGGTTAGGATCAATATTATTTTTGGTGAGGGCAAATGCAACTGTCAGAAGCACTGTTAACCTTTCTTTGAGGGGGTATTAATTGGTGATCCAGGTGCAAGTGATGTTGAAGTTGAGGGGAACAGCTTAGGAACATTTACCAGTACATGAATCAGAATTTCTGTTTATCCAATTATTTGCATTTTTGGACATGTTTGTCCATTTTCAGATTGATTCAAAGATCACACTTGGAATTAGTGGCATAGCGATAGTTGCGTTCTCAGTGGTAGCATCATTAGGTTTCTGGAGCTACATTGGGGAACCAGCCACCCTCATTATAATTGAAGTTGTACCTTTCCTTGTGTTGGCCGTTGGTGTGGACAACATTTTCATCCTGGTGCAAGCATGTCATCGCCACAATCCCAATGTCAAGGAGGATGTACCTCACAAAATCGGGCGTGTCCTTGGTGAGGTTGCACCCAGTATGCTGTTAACATCCTTATCCGAGTCAGTGGCTTTTGGACTGGGTAAGTTGCTAAGTGTTATTAATTTTTACGATGCAAGTTGGTGTAATGAAGTGGGAAAGGTACTGGGAAATTAAGGTCATTTGATCAGGGTTAGATCAAGTTTATTTTTAATTTTTAATGAAAATGGTGTGTGGAGGGGGGGGGGGGGGAGGGGGGCATTATTTTTATTCACTTTACTTGTTCCAAGGTTTGTTGAATGAACTTTAAGTGTCAAACTATGAGATGTAACATAAAAGGTATTTGATTAAACTCCCCAATCTTGATGCATGCATGCATCACAGGATAATATGGCAAGTGCTAGTGCTAATTATCATTCGATGTATTTTTTCCTTCCTTTTCATTGGCCGAGAGCCCACCACGTGACCTGCAAATAACTGTCTACAAATGAGTGTTTTGCTGCAAATTGCAAATAATATTCTGCTCATGCATAATTGAAACCACACTCTTGTGTGAAAATGGCAGTGCGCTTTCCTGAGCTTTCAGAAAAAGATTTACCGTATTTACCCGTGTATAAGTCGACCTTTTATGGCCTCAAAAGAAGCTCCAAAAATCGCCCTCGACTTATACATGGGTCAAAGATTTCGAGCCAAGTTCCAGCTAAATAATTTATTCAAAATTAACATCATAATGTGGTCTTTGGACATAACGAACGCAGTGGACAAAAGACTTCAAAATGAATGACGAAAGACTTCAAAATGAATGTAATTAAGCAATTCCAGTTGAAACGAAAAAGAATTTGTTTTACTTTAAATGTTGAAGATACTCACAAGCACAAATATGAAATAGACACTGGAAATTTTCGTTTTCCAAAGGCGGAAAGCTCTAAAAAACATTCTTGTTTCTTCAAATAAAACGCGATCCTTCAACAGCTTAGTAACCTGGCGCAATACCTCGTGTTTGCATGCAAGCATGATCGTCACTCGTGTTGCCTGAAAAGTCTGGTTGGTAATGATTGTTTTTTTATTCTTTATACAAACCTGGATGATTTAAATGCTTTTGCAAACTTTGTATTGTTTGGTTTATGAGTTTTGTTTCGTTTGCCATGTGAGAAATTATAAGTCAAGCACCAATTAAACCTTGCACATTTCGCATCGTTTTTGAAGTTGTTTTCAAAGATTGACTCCTGCTTCTGTGATGTTGTGCTTATCCTCTAAAGCCCTTTATCCTTGAACAACGAAACAGGTTAGTTTGAGGTTTACATGTTCGATTTTCTGAGAACTTTTTCGAAATTCAAGGACAAAATGCTCGCACATACAACAACCGCTGAACCACAAAACTATTAAGCGCTTGAGGCCCTTAATCTTTTGTGAATCCACAGTTCCAGAAATCGAAGAATGCAAGATTAGTATCCCATGAACCTTTAGCAAAGAAATTAAGAAATTGCTTTTTTTGCCATCAAAAATGGGGGGTCGACTTATACATGGGATCGACTTGTACACGGGTAAATACGGTAATTGTTGGGAATGGTGAAAAATAAAGTTAACTGGGTCATTGAATGATAAAATAATTATTGAACTCGGTTATCGCAAAATATCGTGATTTGTCAGTGTCTAGCAGATCAATTACTTGCCTAAGCCTTTGGCTTCGGCAAATAATTGATCTGCTTGCCACTGGCAAATCACAATATTTTGCTCAACCTCGTCCAATAATTGTTAATTATCAGGTTATTGTTGTGGATTTTAGCAATTGTTCAATATCTTATAATAAGATCATTTTCATAGATGTCCCCCATGGATGGTCAAAGAAAATTCCTAGAGGTGGGGGGGCTAAAGGGTGGAAATTTCCAAGGGGTATGGGGGGTGCCCATGAGAAGAATTTTCACAGGGTTATAAAAGACATGATCGATCGTACATGTACGAGACATAATTACGTGGATTATTTCATTTGTAGCACAACAAAAATTAGAATTAGATGTACCATAGATGCCCTTGCGAGAAAAAACTTAAAGTTGTTTGTCTCAAATGTCCTCTTTTTTGCTGGGAGTTCGCTATCATCTCTCTGACAACTGTGTATGCACGAGAAAAATCAAGATGGCTGACCATAGCAATTATTAATATCCAGACCCCTAGGTTCTCATGCGTAGCATAAGAAAACATGATTCTACAATGGAAGTTCATCAATTCTTTTTTTATTTCCCATAAAGTTGTTCTATAAACTAGAACTTTAAATGCGTAAAATTATAGAGAAAGCAAGGACTTTAAAAAATTTAGGAAAGATTAAATTTATTTTATTGAAAAGCTTGTTGGTAGAAAATATAGTACTTTCCTAAGTTGTTTCTCCGAGTAGAATTTGTGTGTGAAAGTGATCTTGTGAATGAGCGGGAATGATGATGTAATGAGTCTAGTCCTTTTTATGACTTGAAGAACAAAACTGCTGAAGTAATCGGTTAATAGTGTAATAAACTTATTTAAGTTATTTGCTTATGAAGTGTTAGGAGCCCAGAGGATTCACAGCTTAACACGTCGAGTCATCACTATTGCTGTCGGCTGGCTGGCTTCCGGCTTCCAGTTGTAACAATTTTTTTTCGAGCTTCTGTTGCTTTTCGTAGGGCGTCTTGGGCCCTTAATAGTTCTGCCAGCTGAGCATGTAAGTCTTTCTCAATCTTATCCACTCTGGCTGTGGCTAATTTCTGTTCAGAGTTGTTTGTACTGTCCAGAAATTCCTGCCTGGCGGTTGTTAAATTTTCTTGTGTTTCTTGTGCTGCACAATGAGACTTTTTGTCTTGCTTCTTGAACCCGTTGCCTTTATTTTATTGTTGACATCGTTGCATTTCTTCTACGTCGTGGTTGCTCGAACTCGCTAGTAGCATCACCACAAAACAATTTGTCTTAAGTGACAATTTCAAGAAAAACCGACTGCCTGTGTGTTATGGAAAATGCCCAACGAAAATTCCATTCAAAGACATTCGCAGGTAACCACAGAGAGGCAAGTTATGTCTGATATGTCACTTTGGTTTCGGTAAGCAGCAGTGAATTTTGTTTTAGACTACAACTAGATTGTGCTAGGCATTAAAGTGGACTTTTCTTAGAAATGTACATAAGTTATTAAACTTAATTACAAACATTGACATTTAATGATAATTAAAACTTTGTTTGTAAGATCCGTTTTGAAATTCGAACATCTTCACTTTTAGTGTTATGCTGTAAATGTAGCATTTGAGATGAAACTGACTTGGACTATCTAGACGTGTACATAGTGAAACTTAATTACGGTATCAGAAATCAACTTTGGCCGGAAGCTGAAGATTTCCTGATAAACTTTGTCTTTAAGTTAGTTTTTAGTAGATTCATTTTGAAATTCAAAAATGTTCGCATAGTTTTATTTCAATGAAAGTTCAAATTTGAAGTTATGCTGTAAATGTTTTCTTGAGATGCCATATATAAACTTATTAACTCATTGACTCCCAGGGGTTCCCCATTGACAAGTAAAATCGTCTGGCGTTAGACAGTAAAATACTAAGTCTGGCGGGTTTCGGCCAGTTTGGACGTCAAAGGGTTAACCTCTGTTTTTGTGCCTTGGGCTAATAAAACTGCTCTTAGTCTATCAAGCATGCTCTTCCTGCTCAAGAAATACATATTGCCTTGTAAAAGATTACAAGTAGATCAAAGATAATAAAAAAATTGCGTCTTAAGATGAGATCAGTTAATTTTAAGTGGTGCATGGTCGATAATCTATAAAACCAGAAAATAGGTAATTCCTGGGGGATAGGGGGTATACATGATCCCTCTAGAATGGAAATCCCAATGGGGTGGGGTCTAATCAGAAGAACCATCCGTGGAGGTAGGGAGGGGGGGTGGTGGGGTATGGAAATTTTTGGAATCACACAATCTACTTCTGTAAGCTCATTGGAATTAAACTGTATTCGAACCAGCAGGCACTGGACAGAAGCGGTGTCAATCCATGCACATGAACAAATCAATCTGTCTAACAGTTTGGCTTTTTATTTTTTTTTGAATGTAGGTGCAATGTCAACAATGCCAGCTGTCCGGGTATTCTCGCTGTATGCTGCCATTGCTGTCATCTTTGACTTCTTGCTCCAGATTACAGCTTTTGTGGCTATTCTGTCACTTGATACCAAACGTCAGGAGAACAACAGACTGGATCTTTTCTGCTGTATTAAGGAACCAAAAAAGAACAGTTCTGGGGACATCTCTTGCAACATGTACATGGTTATGAAATACTTTGCAGAGGTTCTTCTCTCTGACATTGTACGACCTATTGTGGTGAGTAAGATAATTGGCAAGGAGTTTTCTTCCAAATTTCAGATAATCTATATACACAGTAAGTTGTTGTTGTTGTTGTTTTTTTTTTTTGCAAAATGAACTTTAATTTGCTAGGAAGCCTTTACAAGGGAATTTTCTTTTTGCAAAAATGAATTAGTGCACTAAATTAATAACTTGCACGTGTATCTCAAGGCTGTATGCATGTTGATGTTGGTTTAAGAGCGTGTGTGTATATACAAAGAGAAATGCTGAGGTTTTTCTTGATGGGAAAAATGGGTCTTAAGTGTGTGAAAGAACAATAATAATTATTATACAAATAGGCTTTTTAGTCTCGGAATGTACATGTAACGTATGGAGTAGAAAAAAACTGTTTAAGTTAATGTTCTTCAAACATGTTGGTTTGAAATGAATTAACATGAATGCATTCGGAAACATGTTGTGAAAGTGTACATAACTATATACTTGCACATTGAAACTAGTTAGTATGTATGAGAAAGTGACGTTTGAAGAATGTTAGGGGAAAGGGTATTAAATTTCTTTCTTTTTCGTGAAATGCAATGGAATCAAACATCATTTGATAAGAAGTATCCTGCAGTCCAGTTTGATGTTACATTCAATGATCTATGACAGCTGCATGTAAAGCCATGAAGCACTTAGCAACAAACTTCAGATGAAGTGTAACAGCTTGCTCTAGTCATGCGAGAAAGCCAGGAATTGTATGCATAACAATGAAGTCACGTTTTTGAATTCACACAATTATGGCTCTCACATGTAACTGCATCATGTAGTGATTTGACTTGGTGACTGTGATATGGTTCTATTTGAAAACTGCAGATGACCCCTGTTCACTCTCTCCGGTAACTCAGAGGGTAGTAAAGTATCCATGGCAGCTGGATCTTGGAGGGAAGTGGGTTGAGATCCCGTGGGGGATTCTGATATTTTCTAAGTTCCATTTAAGTGTCGTCACTTGATGTAATAATGATACTGTGGGATATTTGTCACTTTGATTTCAACATTGATGTTTATGAAATCAAAACTTTCAAACCTGATTAGCATTTTACTTCTTTCGATTGTTATCTTGCAGATGGCCTTTTTTGTTGGTCTCCTGTTCTTTAGTATTGCTGTCACGCCAAAAGTTGATGTGGGTCTTGATCAAGAGCTTGCTCTTCCAACGGTGCGTTCAAACTCCCTGTAATTTTTGCTCTGTTGACACAAAAGTATCTTTTTAACTGCGCGATTCACCCTCCCCACCCCTTTTTGGCCTGATGATAGTGTCTTGTAAAAATTTAATTTCTGAGCCTGTGATTGAGTTTCTGCGATAGTCAAAAGTTGTTGGAACATTCAAATGGAAAACATCCATTGAAAAGTTAAAACTGACCAATGCATGGTATGATTCTGTTTCTGTGGTACATGTATTATTATGGTCCAAATTTTAGTCTTAAACCTCACACATTTCTGTGGGGACATTTCCAAGGTTAGGAATTTGGAATCAAGTTGGTGAACTATACATTTTCTCCATGAGCTCTCAAAAGGTGTTAACACAAGTCGGCCATTAATTTTGCAAAATTTATGGTTTGTACATGTAGCTGCTATTTTTATTAATGACTGATTGTAATTATTGATAAATGAATAATTTATTGTTAAATATTTACTAATCCAGAATAAAGTGTCAAGTCTCTCTCCTAGGAGTCAATGGATTAATGTCAAATCATTGAAGACGTGTACCACAAGGGCCTCTTTGTAACATTGGCATTCATTTCATTTTATCCTAGGATTCTTATGTTTTGAAGTGGTTCAGGGACATGAAAGATTATTTACATGTTGGGCCTCCTGTGTATTTTGTTGTCAACGAAGGTTACGACTACGAGAACAAAGTTGGTCAGAACAAGATCTGTGGCTCAAGTGGGTGTCTCTCTGATTCTCTAGTGCAGCAGATCTTTCTTGCATCTCTGAGTCCTGACCAGTGAGTGTATTATTTAAGTGTATTTATTAGTTTTTGGTTGCATCTTGGGTCCTCTTATGGTTCCTCCTCTGTCCAAAGCTTTTTCTGTAGCCATCTGTGTTAGAAGAATAGGAGGTGAAATAAGGGAACAATGAATTATTATTGTTGTAGTATCTGCTCTTCCATCAATTCAGTAAACTAGCCAGTCATGACAACAAATTACCGTAAATCCTCTATTAGGGCCCCCCCCCCCCCCCCCCACTCCCCCATAACCAAATCAACAAATGATAGATAATGAGTAATCACGACAGTAACACTTTATGTGGACTGATTTGGCATGGTGAATAAAAATGGCAAGTGAATGAAAATGTCCCAAATAACTCCTACTGTGAGTAAAATATCACTCAAATCTCCTTATTAGACAGTCATTGCCTTGGCCAAAACGGGAAGAATTAAATAAGGCCCCCTCAAATGTTCTTGAAATAAATAAGCTTAAGATTGCTCATACCAGTTTCAACACTTTCAAGAGACCTAGTTATTAGAAGGATCGACACTATAACACTTAATCACGTAACAGCAATGTTATGATACCATATTGCCGAACAAGATGCAGTCATTTTTGTGATGTAACAAGTTACCATGGTAGCAGGAAAGCCTTGCAAAAACACCCCATATTTTGGCTTTAGAACTTGGTGACCCTAATTTTTTATTGCACAGAAGTAATCAGCAGGCCAAGATGGAACTCTCTGCAAAGTTCTTAAATTTTCAATTATTTGAGGTAGCTCTGCACAAAAAAGACAACTTGAATCTCCCATAAAACAAAACACAGCTCAGTTGACAGTTATGGAATAAAGGGCTGTGTTACTGCACTACCACACGTATGCAATGCGGGCCTATTTTTAGTTTATTATTCTTTATAATTATTTTATTATCAGTTTATTATTTATTTTCATTTTGGAGTAAAACATTGTATGCAAAATT
>OX421453.1:4905105-4907605 GCA_949126865.1 Montipora capitata
GTACAAAACCGCGCTAGTAAGGACACTGGGGATAGCGGAAGTTTGACGTCAAACAGAACGAATTTTTTTCCAGGTCCCGAATTTTCCTTTTTTTTGTTCGATTGAGAAGTCGTTGAAACTGCTTCTGAGATGCGTTGTATTTAGTTGCAATATTGGTAAAGACAAGAGAACGAATAATTTCTATCACTAAAAATCCCTGCAGTTCTGTTGTTACGTCACGGGCCTGCTATTCCCAGGCGCCTTAATACCGCGGTTTTGTACCCCACGGAAGTGGACATTCCCATTTCTAAAAGGCTGAAAGGCATAAATAAAAGGCGGTATGAAATTGTTTCTGGCCGTTTTTATCTCAGAAAACCGTGGTGTTTCACTTGAATAAATTTTAAAGAATCCGTAAAAGAGCGAGTTTCAATCGAGTGTCGTAAAACCAAAACCAAAGAAATCACTTTGGTCAATCAAAAAGGACGGAGACAGTCCAGTAAACCAATCAGACCTCGAAGTAATTACACGTAGTCGACACAAAGCGCGGGAAAATGTTCACGCGCGAGCAACGATTGGTTTTGGTTTCACTTCTGATTGGTTGAAAAAGTGGCACGAGTGCTTTGATCCAATCACCGAGTTAAGTAATGCAAAACCAAAGCCATTCGCTAATTACTTTCGACACTCAATTGAAAACCGCTCTATACACTTCAAGCTCCCAAAAATAATTATTTTACGACGACCACGACGAACTTTATTTAAGTGTCGACTGTATTTTGAGGAGAGTGGAAAACCGTAGTACTCGGAGAAAAATCTCTCGGATCAGAGTAGAGAACCAACAAACTCAAACCAAATGTGACGCCAAGTATCAATAGGAATCAATTCCGGGTTATATTGATGGGATGCTCCTTAAAGAACGTTGTTGGTCGTTTTGGTTTGACTTGACCATAAAATGAGGTTACGAGTTCCATCCCCGTTGAATTCAAGTCCAGAATTTTTCAGGCTTCTCTACACAATTGCTAAAATTGCTTTCATAACTGCGAGGATCATAGCTTCAATTAAAGTATCACACAGAGGCAGAAGAAGTTCACAGGTTGTCAATGCATTCATCTTTTTTCTTGTCTCTATGTCTTGACTTAATATTACATTTATTTCTGGCTTCCGTTCTGCCTAAAGACACAAGATCACTCAGGTTTTCATTTTACTTCCTTCATACTTTCAGCATCTTATTTTATGTCATACCATACAATCCTGAAAACTTCACCTGAATATACTGAGGCCTTAAAGAGTGCACGGCAGATCGCCAAGAACATAACGGATACCATTGGAGCCCAAGTGTTTGCATACAGTGTGTTTTATGTTTTCTATGAACAGTACCTGACAATTGTAGAAGACACCTGGCAAAACCTTTTGTATTGTGCCGGTAAGTACCTTGGTTTTTTCCAGTTAACCGTAATCTTATCGCAGTGTTGAAGGTTATCGTTGAGGCCGGACGTTTCGTTCGGTTGTTAACCATATGACGTACGATACTTTGACGCTGTAAATTTTAAAGTAAGATTCGTTGTCTTCTTCTTTTTATTCTTTTTTCGTTTTTCCTTGTTTTTTGACTTGGGTATCTCGGGAAGCTATGGGCTGAAGAAACGCAAGGCAATCGCGCGATAAATCCTTCAAACTAACAAGGAGTCACCTTGCCTTATTTTGCTTACTAAACGGAATAATTGATCAGATGGCATTTCATTCACGCGATAAGTTTGTATAGTTTTCTCTTTTTTTTCCAATCTCAAGAATATAACCAGCATTTCTGAGAGTTCCAGAC
The DNA here is from genome assembly GCA_949126865.1 of Montipora capitata. Classification (NCBI taxonomy): domain Eukaryota; kingdom Metazoa; phylum Cnidaria; class Anthozoa; order Scleractinia; family Acroporidae; genus Montipora; species Montipora capitata. The sequence continues at coordinate 4,906,898 of OX421453.1, forward strand.
TTCCTTGAGGGTTCGTTCCCAGTGCACTTGCAATCGGCCTTACACCGGAAAATAACTGGTACTTTCATTATTAAGTTCGATACGTTAAAAAGCTATCGAAAACCCTGAATTATGTTAGACTTACTGACAAATTTATTGCAAAATGAGTAAAGAACGTTTTGGCAAGAGCGAAAAAAAATGTATCTTTTTGTCTTTTATCGATGGTGACTCGGGAATACTCGGAAAAATCCGAGTGTTCCATTTTTCGGAGTCGAACCTACGACCTCAGTTCCGATTACTAGTTCGGATGGTCTACGACTGAGCTATAGGCGACACGTGGCAGGGAGCTAGGCTATTACTACATGTAGGTTCAGGTGGCAATGGTCCCACTTTACTGCTAGAACTGAAATTTCCCGTATATCGCATTCTTCCGATTGCAATGAAGGATATGGTGAATTGTTAACTCCGGTAAATGACCGAATAGATTTTGTTATCAGTCGGTGATGACTCGGGGATACTCGGAAAAATCCGAGTGGTCCTTTGCAGGAGTCGAAGATACGACCTCAGTTGCGATTACTAGTTCGGATGCTCTACCACTGAGCTATAAGAGACTCGTGGGAGGTACTGTAGGCCACGAAACTAGGTTTATGTTTCAATGACCACAATTTTCTCGCCTGGCTGCTAAAATCGAACTTGCCTGAATAGTGCATTCTCGCAAATTAAAGTGCA
>OX421453.1:4912605-4927605 GCA_949126865.1 Montipora capitata
ACAATATCTCTTTTCTTTGTGTGATACCTGCGTTACGTGAAAGCCAATGATAGCATTTAAAGTGCTACTGTGACGAAAATCGAAGCTTTTTAACCGGGATTTTTGAGCCTGAAGTTAGTGTTTAGACTTGAAACTTGAAGAAAAAATGAAATTCAGACCAACCTGACGAAGCAGTTCCTTTAAGATGGCTGTCCAAAACTGCGTAAAATGCGTTCGTCATTACCACTGGAGAATAACACGGCTCAGAAAATCGGACTTCAAGGAGGAATTTCGATGTCAGGTTTGGCATGTGTACTTATTAGCTTTCAAACATTGTAAAAACACGAAGAAAACAAATAATGCTTTATTTGGTCACAGTTGCACTTCAAGTGAGCAAACGAATAATTTTTCTCCGCACGAACAGTGCGTTACCGTTCTCAGCATTTCTGCGACGTGAACGACCAAATCTCAACTTAAGACGTGGAAAACGTGAGCGCATGACTGCAGGCAAATTTCGATTTAGTATCTTATCTTTAACTCAAAAATTCTTATCCACAGGCTGTTGGTATTTCGGTAGAATTTTGCTCCCACATTGCACGGGCTTTTGCAGTAAACCCACATCATTGCAAGGTTGAAAGAGCCAAAGAAGCCTTGGCAAAGATGGGAAGTTCGGTAAGTAGTTTTACCAGGATAAATGTATGTCCCTGATTTTGAAGACACAATTTCACCTCGGCAATGTTTAGTTCTAGAGACAATATGAAGCGATTTTCGCAAATAGTTTTGAGACACTGAGGGAATCGTGGAACGAAAGAAGGGATCCGTTATATGGACCCTAAATTCTTTATTCTCTCGTGAGAAGGAAAACCTGAATAAAAGAGTATTTTGACGACACTATCATGCAGATGGCTTAAGAGATCTTTCGTTTGCGTTACCCAACATGGTGGCTATGTCGTCATGGTCTAAACCAACTATTCTTGTCGTAACAAGCTGAGGGCAGACTATTAAGATTGGCGAGCAAAGCTAATTGAGGGCGCCTCTCTCCTTTTTCGATATCCCGCTCGTCTCACTTTGCTCTTCGCTCTGTTTTCAGCCCCTTCCACTGTGGAGCCAGGTCCCAAGCTATTCTTGTGCTTTCTCCTTGAGTCCGAAAGCCTACATAGTAACTTGCATTTAACATTGCTCTTTCTTTGTCTTTCAGGTGTTGAGTGGAATTACACTCACAAAATTTTCAGGAATCTTGGTGCTTTATTTCTCTAAATCCCAAATATTTCAGGTTGGTATTCATTTTATCGCACTCTTAGTGGCTTTTAACATAATTTTGTTTGATATATCATCCTCGAAACATAAAGCATTCACAGGAACCCATGACCCGGAGCGCACAAATCCATTGTGTTCGTGTCACGGCGTTTTCACAGATCGATTTATTTTTAGATTGACTTTCCCGCCAATGAGACTCCCTCAGGAGCCCGATGACCAGTTACAAGAAACTAACCTGACGTCATAGGGTCACCGAACCCGAACAGCTTATTTTTTTTTTTTTTTTTTGCGGGAAAGGTAGTCTAAAAATAGATCGGTCTGTAAAAAATGCCGTGACAAAGGCCCAGTATGGGACTTGTAGGCTCCGAGTCTTGGGTTCCTGGCATTCACGATAAAAGATATCGAAGGTAATTTACAGAAATATTCGTTTCTTTAATTACCTTTAACGCAGGAATGTGTTTATAAACAAGAAACCCAAATGATTTAAATTGAAGAGCGGCTTTGTCTTTGATCATCAGAGCCCGTCTTGTGACTCTTTGCATGTTATACTTTGCCAACTTCCATACGTCGTCATTTCTTTCTCGAAATCGCGAGTAAAAAAAACCAACGTTGTTCTCTGCTTTAATTTTTTTCAGGTTTTCTACTTCCGTATGTATGTCGGCATAGTAGTTTTAGGGGCTCTACATGGCTTGTTGTTTCTTCCCGTTCTCTTGAGTTACATCGGGCCACCGCCCCGCAAAGCCACGCCCACAAACCCGGAAAATACAACAGACAGATCGACAGTGAATGAGCGGACTCCCCTACTAAACAGTCAACAACCTTAATCTAAATTAATATAACGGCAAACCTTTTCGTGCCATGTGCGCAATGGAAAGTTGGCTGTCGAAACTATTTTTTGGCATGGGATGCTCACAATTTAAAGAAATGACTGAGTTGGTGATTCAGATTTGGGACCGTGGCGAATTCACACCGTTATGCTAAAAATCGCAAAGAATTTTTTTCTGACCGTTCAGGCTTAATATATATTCTCGATTAAGTGCCGTCTTGAGCGCTCATTTATTCTTATCAAGGCGGCCCACTCAAGTACGTACGGCACACTTCCCTTCATAGCAGGCACGGAAATTGAAGAGAGCCTCCACTCCAACAAAAAAAGCAATTTCTAATCACCGGAAATAACCTTTACAGTGAAATCTCGTTTAAAATTTCAAATAAAGCGTTTGTTTCCGAAATAAATAAGTTTTAGAATCGCCTAGTTTTGTTTTCAAATTTCCCGGATGCCGCCATCTTGAATAATTGTGACGTGTTACGGTTATACAGACGCTCCGTGTGTCAGCAAAATGAGGTAACCGTAATTTTTATTTTTTATTTTATTTTATTTTATTTTTTTTTAGGTAACCGTAATACGTTTCAATTATTCAAGATGGCCGCCCCGATTGTAAAATTCATTTTTCCTGATAAAAACGCGTTAAAAAAATTTCGAACACATTCACTTATAAACAGTATTTCCACCAGCTAAGACTTGTTCTGTAGTAAGGGTGGAGGTTCCTTTAAGTTAAGAATCGTTCGCCAATCCATGCGACGTCGAACATTCTAGAGGAAGAATGTTAAGTTTCCGATTTAGGACGTCGTCGTCGTCGTCGACGTTGAAAACGGCAGTAAAAATTGCAATTTCACGTTCACTGAACGAACTTTCTCTCCATTTCAAGCACAAGTAGAACGAACACAATTCAAGGGCACGATTCCTTCGAATACCCTTACATGGTCAAGTGACAATACACTTGCTTAAGCGCGGGCACATGTTCGCCTTCATGTTATGAATGGTGTTCGTTTTTGCTTCCCATTGGCTGAAAAAGTGTTGAGAGGTTTTTTCTCAGCCAATGACTGATGTAGCAGTCGCAATTCATGTCAAAAGATGGCCACTGCGCATGTGACAGGAAAAACGGCTTTAACATACTAACAGTAGTACGTACTTTTTTGGCTTAGGTCTTCTACTTTCGCATGTATCTCGGCGTTGTATTGATTGGAGCGTTTCACGGACTCATATTTTTACCCGTTCTCTTGAGCTACGTCGGCCCTTCTTCGCGCGTCACGTTAATGCCTCGCCCGGAAACTTCGAGGAGACCTTACTTCTTGGATGGCACAGACGAGAGACGACCGCTTCTTGGCTCAAGCCATCCTTGTATTCAATGATATTAATCCTTCGACTCCCATGTTGTAAAAGTTCATTCTCTTAACTACTTCCATACATTTCTTCGTTGTCTGGTCGGGAGAATTTGGTGTTATGTATCCTAAGCTAATGATTATCTTCATTTTCAATACTTGTCTCCCTGAACGGTGTATTGAAATGGAGGGGTTAGGTTTAAAAGCCCCTCTCCCTCTCTCACGGTTTTGACGTCTTGATGGCTTCGTAGGCAAACACAGTTTAAATTATAGAGAATTTGTGAGGGCCTGGTCGAATTTAAACCTCTGTAACTGTTAGACGAAGTGACGGATTTCCGTAGTTTTAGAACTTTCGAAAATGGATTAAAGTTATTAATCTAACGAAACTGGCACGACGTATTGCACGGCACGACGGCCGAAGATCTTCGTATGTCGCTGTAAATTTCACGGCAACTCGATATTTTCTTCGCCAACGGGCCAAAGTTTTAAACCGTGTTTGCCCTCTTCCTCGTCGCAAAACCAACATTGTGTCAGAAATCGAGAGAGAATTATTAGAATTTATCCGAGTGTAGACGTTTTGCTTTATTTACTGCCCATTATAGCCCGCTATGCAGGGTCCTTGTATCTTGAAAATGTTATTTAAAATGAATAGAATGAAGCAAATGAAGTATGTAAGTAAATCGATTTATCGACTTAAGTATGAACTTGAGAAGGACTGTTATAATAATAATAATTATCGGCTCACTGTTATTTCTTGGACTTTTAATAATAAAGCAATGCTGACTGTAGGCATTTTTGTTGATCTTGCGTGATTTTATGGTTTAACTAAGATACTGTTGGGGCGCCGCAAATATCCGTTTCGTAAACGGTCGTTGCCATTTCAACGGCACTTATAATTATTTTTCTGTTATGAGTTTTCTGTAATAAAGAAGGAAAAAAATGTCCAAATTGCATGTCGAACCCAGGCTAGTGGATTAGTAGCGTACTTCACCCAACCACTACTCTTTACACCCTCTTTCAAAATGGCTTCATTTAGATATTGTTTTGTTTTGATTCAAATTAGACCTTGATGCCTCGTCCAAGGTAGAATATTCTTTTGAATTTTGAGCTTAAGAACGAGGCACCAAGAACTAATTGGAATAAAAACAAAAGAATATTATAATGGCGGCCAATTTGGCTTACCCTAGGCCTAAATACCAACCTTAGGCCTTGGGTTAGCCAAATTGAGAGTTTTGGTAAAGAAATTATGCGCAGTTAGGATGAAACGGCTGGTCTAAAACACAGGTCACATTCCACAGTTGCAGATCATTGTTTGCAACCCAAAACCCTCAATTTGGCTAACTCTACGCCTAAAAACCAACCTTAGGCCTAGGGTTAGCCAAATTGGGGGTTTGGGTAGCCTGATTCTCAGACGGTCCAGGTCGCTCGTGTCACGCACTCTACACGAGCGACCTGGACCGTCTGAGAATCAGGCTAGGGTTTGGGTTACTTTCCAAAACGTAAAAAAAATGACCTGCAACGAGTGACCTGTGTTTTAGACCCGCCGAGGATGGAATTACCTTTACGTGCTAGTATCGAGTAATATAACGGACAGTGGATAGCATTGAAGGTGCACTCTGATTGGCTCTCAAAATCCGAATATCCTCCGAGCAACTAGCGAGTTTGGCGTTTCCCCGAAAATATTGTAATCGTTGCAGGAATAAACGAGTTAAATCATTTTTTTGTGCTATATTATCGCACTGTTTCGTTATATTTAACAACTATTCACCGAAGTGGAGGTAGCTAGCGGTGGATATTTAGTATATACTAAAACAGTGAGATAATATACAGCACAAAAAATTAATTTGGATGTTTTCTTCACTTGTCACGGATGCAAATCGGGCCGCCATTTTTTCCCGAGTTTCTCGGAGGTAAATAGCACAAGATATTCGGAGTTTGACGAGCCAATCAGCGCCCGCGTTCAACGCTATCCACTGTTTTAGTATATACTAAACTATTTTATTATATAAAGACCAATGAAATATCAAGTGAGCTTTCGCGCGAAAACATATCTTCACACGTGAAAATATCACTGTTGCTATGGTTACACATAAAAATCGCGCCTTTCGATGCCTTTTGTGAAATGATTTAGTATTACATGGCCGCTTGAAGATAGGAAATTTGTCTTCTCGCGTTGGAAAATATTTCACTCGTTCGCTGGGCTCACTCATGAAGTATTTTTCAACACTCGAAGAGAAATTTCGTATCTCCGCGCGGCCATATAATCCTCTATGTATCCACCACTAGCCACCTCTACTTCGGTGAATACTGACTTGTTAAATATCAGCTAGTGATGTGTGGTAACGGTTAGTGATGAGCAGTGATGGCTACCAACTTGGAATAACTGCTAATGATGTGTAGTAATGGTTAGTACTGTGCTGGTAACGTGTAGGTGAATTAACATCTGATGATGTGCAATAGCGGCTGGTGCTGTGTAGTAATGGCTAGTGTTGTGGGTTGTGACGTCAACTGACTAGTAGTGATGGATAGTAACGTGGAACAACTGTTAGTAATGAGTAGTATCGCCCAGTGACGAGCAACGCTGGTTTAAGGTCACGTATTAATACGTGACCTTTAACCAGCGTTAAACGAAAACGTTGGCAGTGAAAAACTATGGCTTTATTAAACGGTCAGTTTTCACTGCTATCTATTTATCTTACTATTTTTCTTATTCTCTCTAGTTACCAGTCTTCTTAATTTTATATATATCATATTTGAATTTGTTCATCCGTCACTTCTGAAGATACGAAACGTTAAGTCAAAAGTAAAATGCGCTTTATCATTGTTTGTAGCCGCTGTTTGTTTTATGTTTTTAGGTGTCTATTTACGTAGAATAACGGCATGTGATATCATAGTAACGTCTACTGACGTGTAGTGATGGTTAGTGATGTATAGTACAGTGTAACGTCTTGTGACGAGTTGTGATAGTTAAAGTTGTGTTGTGACGGCAAATGACGAGTAGTAACAACCTCGTTCCTGAGAAGAGAGACCCTGGGAACGAGGTTGGAGTAGTAACAGCTAGTAACGTGGAATAACGGCTAGTCATTTGTAGTATCGCCTAGTGACGAGTAGTAACGGTAGGTAACGTGGAATAACGGCCACTGCTGTGCAGAAACGTATAGTGATGATTAATTATGCGTAGTAGCGTCTACTGTCGAGTAGTAACGGCTAGTGATGCGTAGTAACGTCTAGTGACGATTAGTGATGTGTAGTAACGTATATAGACGAGTAGTAATGGCTAGTAAAGTGGAATAACGGTTAATGATGTGGAGTAACGTCTAGTGACGATTGGTGATGGCTAGTGCTGTGTAGTGACGGCCAAGAACGTGTAGTAACGGGTGGCAATGTGGAATAATGGCGTGTAATGTGTAGTAACGGATATTAGCATGGAATAACGGCTAGCACTGTGTAGTCATGGTGAGTGCAGTGACGGAACGTAATGAAATGTAATCTGCTTCATTTCTTTTGTTCAATTTCCCCGAGGAAAAAGCAAAACAAAACCACACACACGGATTACATTTGTCTCGTTTTCTTATTAGAGAGGTTAAGCAGCGCATGGCGTTTACGTGAAACAGCAAGCGCGAAACGGCAAACGCGAAACGCTGGGCTGCTTCTTGTCATAAAATCATGCAAATTACGTTACTCTAACTCGTCTCTCTCTCTTTTGAAAAGTTATGTGATATATGCTGCTAACACGCAAGAAATGAGCTCATATCAAACGAGTTTGTTCCCTTTGTGGCAAAAGGCAAGTTTAGTCCTCCGACTTTTGCCGCTTGCCGTAAACGTGATGCCTAATTAATCTCTCTATTATTGTTGTAGATAAGTCATGACGTACTTAACGAGCGGTACCAAACGGTTAGTGCGAAGTCTTGTGCGTACGAGCACGTACGGTAAAAACAGCAAGTGGCCTTGATCCAGAGCGTTGATCAACGAGATTTGTTTCAACATCATTTGCCAGACTTAGGGTGCGTTCGATTGACCGTATTCTGGAATAGGAATACATGGAATATAAGTTTAAAATCCTTCGTTTTTACGGAGATTCACATTAAAATTGTCAAACATCTCCTAAAATGCTATTTTAAACATTTTTATTACCCTTGCTGCTTCGAGACGCGCCAAACATACCGTTTTAAACATCACTCCACGTATTCTTATTCCGGAATAGGGTCAATCGAACGCGCCCTTAGTATTTTGATCTGTCTAACGCCAGACGATTTTACTCGTCAATGGGGAATCTTTTGTCTTTCTTGTCTTCAAAACTTCCGTGTTCCCTGATTTTTCTATGATGTTAAAAACCTGTAATGAAGTTCGAGTTAGTTTAGACGGTACGATTACTCTGACGCTCGCTATTGCAACAATTAGCATGTGAAAACGTCCAGGCGACCAGGACGTGAACACGTGTTACAAATTTGACAGGCAGCTTTTCATTTTTCACCGAACCAACCTCTGATTGGCAGTGACCTGGACGGTGATTACAACATGTCGTATCTCAGTTCATGTCAAGTACAATTGAGTCACAGAGGTCAAGTACGGAACATGACAATGGTATAAAATTACGTTACGTAACAATGACATGTACAGAAGACCTATTTCGAACAATCGATCTTGAATTAGTGTACGGTTGCCTGATGTTCACGACATTATAACGGCAGAAATCTCTATTCACGCACAACAACTTTAAAGGATCACGCGTCACGGTTAATATATTCACGAATCACGACTGTATTTCTTCAGTCTTCCGTATTCACGCTCTTTTTTGGGGTCAATTCACGGATCACTCGAAACCCCTTACAGACCCTGGAGTAAGCCAAAGGCTCACATGTAATTAAGTTGCCATAAATGTGCTTGTTGTAAAGTAGACAGGTAAATTCCCTCGAGATAAAATAGAAGCACCAAAATAGACCAAAACATGCCTAACGAAAATTCTTTACCTCTCACAAAATTGTTGTACAGCCCGTACGTCCGTCCGTACAATGTGAACTTCCACAGCAAAGCGACATCAAAATGGTGGACTGATCCGCTAAGAACGTACGAGATACGAGACTTGCCCTTCTCTCGCCGTCGACGATTTCGGATATCGACCACACACATCATCTTTAGGGGAGTAGGTCAGCGACATTTCCCAGTTTGTTCTCTGAAGGCCAGCAGATTCACCTACCCCTAGAAGAAATATTTTGAGATACTTACCCACCACTTCGCGTGACAGACGCTAACATGACAAGGCCTCGACCAATCAGACATTTTTCGCCAGTGAATTCCCCGGTGTGGTCAACACATCACGCATGCGCACAACCATTTCACCCGGTCAATTGGCAGCCATGGACAGCTGGGGCCCGTTTCTCGAAAGTCCCGAAAAGCCAAGAAACTGCCAACCGCTTGTTATGGAAAGCCGATCTTTTAACGTGTTTTCAAGGTAACAGAAAAAAAGTAACTGTGAAGTTTGACGACTTAAATCATCTCCGTTCTTGAGATACGAAGGGAATTGTGATGCCCGAAAATGGCCCGTAGAGTTTCGGGACTCTCGAGAAACGGGCCCCTGTTTCGGCCTCTTGGGCCTCATCAGCATGGCGTAGCTATATTTGTATACTTAGAATCTCTTTAAGTGTTTAACTGGTAGCTTCACATGCCATACATGTGGTAAGCTGGGTTGGGAACAGCAAAACTGTTCTCCCACGGCAAGCGTGTGGGAAGGTGGATCACATTAAGAGATCGTTGTGTCACGTAAATTAAAAACAACAATAAAGCGTTAGCGTGTGTCACCTTGCTTTTATTGTTATTTTTAATTTACGTGACACACAGATCTCTTAATGTGATCCACCTTCCCACACGCTTTCCGTGGGAGAACAGTTTTGCTGTTCCCAACCCAGCGTAAAACATGTGAAGCTGCCACTTAAAGGATGCTAAAAACACCCGCCTGCTACACCATGCTGATGAGGCCTAGCGAAAAAAAGGTCTAACCCAGGGCGAAGCCCTATTAGTCTGGTTTTTCGATCTCGATCGCTTTCGCTTGTGGTATCGCTGCTTTGGCCTTTGGCCCAGCAGTGTTATGTCAAGTGCTGATGTTGATCCCCAGCATAGCTGGGCTGAAGATGTTTCTGATGATATGTCTGTCGTGTCTTTGGATGGTTCTGTTCCTCCGTTTTATGCCCAGATGGCCTGACCTGGCCGCCGTCCAAGAGTGTTGAGTCAGTCTATGGAGGATGATTACATTATGAAAAATGAAGCCCGTCTTTCGGATTCCGAAAAGGATCGGATTCATCCGTTGAATTTTCTTCCTGAGCGCCCTTGTACGGCTCACTTTGTCCTTCCTACTAAAGATGCGCCTTTGTCTCAAGTCTTCGCTGATTTTAAGAATTGCGGCATTCGTGCAGCTGGTGTTAGGTGTTTGCAGCGCAGTCCTAATGGTTTTGTATCAGTAAGGTTTTCTACGTCCGAGTACCGTGATGTTTTCTTCGCCAGTCCTCGTTCATCTCTCGTTGTGCTCGTCGTAATTCTTTGTCATTCACTTTCGTGGTAATCTACGACGCACCTTATGAACTTCTGGATGAAGCCCTTTCTCATCGTCTTAGCCACTATGGCTCTGTTCATGGAATTCGTCGGTGTGGCCTCCAGGGTTATGATGGCATCCAAAGTGGTACACGTGTGGATAGAATGGAGTTGTCCGAGTCAATTCCTTCGTTCATGCGTTTTGGTAGGAAGCTCCTTAGGATTAAACACGAAGTGTCATTTGCCAGACCATGTTGCCAGAGCGTGTCCTAATGTCGTTTTTTTTAACAGTGACCAGCTTGGTCACACCTTTAGTGACTGTACAGAAGACATTAAATGCAGCATCTTTAAGGAGGATGGTCATTATGCCATTGATTGTCGCATGTCCTGGTGGCGTCGCCTATCCTTGGCTGACATTGACGTTCCTGCCCCTCCTGTGTCTCATCCTTCGCATCCTTCTACTGATGTGCCTCCTGCCGGTTCTCCACCTCCTTCTGATGTTCATGAACGCCCTCCGCCTGTTCCTTCGCCTCAGCCTTTGTCCGATGATTCTTCATCACAACCGCCCTCTGATGTTCCGCCTTCTTCTGTTCCACTTTCTGCGCCTCCCTTGCAGTCATCATTGTCGCCGTCGCCGTCGCCGTCGTCTTCACCTTCTCCTGGTGTGTCTGCTCCTCAGGCCTCAGTTGTTCAAACGATGGATAGTGCTATCCGCTGGATAAATCACTATCCAGTGTATAAGTAATAGCGAAACCAATTGCGCTATCCAGTGGATAGTGATTTATCCAGTGGATAGCGCTATCCGCCCTTCGAACAACTGGGGCCAGGATTCTCCGTTTCCTTTGCATTCTACGCAGTCTACTCAAGATTCCTCTCAGCAGTCTGCAGACCCTTCACAGCTCTCGCAGTCTCAATCGCTCTTCGAGTCTCCTGAGCCTCCCTACGACCCTCTTCTGGTTCCTTCCCCTTCATCAAGCGTTATTACTGGCACGCCCACTGTATCTGATTTGCAACTTGCCGCTGAAGTTCCTTCACAATCTCCTCCTACTGTCTCAGATGAAGCCTTGGCTGCTATGGAAATTTCTGAAGTTCTGTTGTTTCGCCTCCTTCGTCTCAGAATTCTGTTCGTGCTTTTGTTTCACGTGTGGCGTCCAAGCGTAAGCCTGCTAGGTTGGACCCTGTTGATGGTCCTCCTCCACGTAAGTCTACTACACCCTTGCCGGTTAGATCTGGTAGGAAGACTAATAACCCTCACACTTCATGAACTTTTAAATTGTTTCCTTAAACTCTAGGGGATTCAGTAAACGTTTTCAGAAATGTCTTATTGATAACCTTCATGCTTCGTACGATGTTTTTTGTTTTCAAGAAACCTTTATTACTGATCCTGAAGTATTTTGTGGTTTTTCTAAAGCCTGGCGTGGGCCTTGTTTCTGGTCTCCCGCTGTTGGAAAACGAGCCGGCGTTTTAACTTGCTTTTCTGATTCCTTTTTGGGTATAATTAGGAATTGGAAAAGAGATGTATCTGGTAGGGTTATTAGTCTTGTTTTTGAACTTGATGGTCTTAAGATTAATTTAATTAATATTTACGCGCCTACTAATCCGACTGAAAGGAAAGTGTTTTTTGATAATTTGCACCAGTATTTTTTGCCTTCTGACGCCGTTATTATCGCTGGAGATTACAATTGCTATGATCACCATCTTGACAAGTTTGGTGGGAACTTTGTTCCTGCTAAATATCTTTCTGTTTTTCGTTCGACTTTTTCTTTGTCAGATGCCTGGCGTAAGTTTCATCCAAGGCTGCGTCAGTGCACTTGGTTTAATTCTGATTTTTCTATCGGTTCCCGGCTTGATAAGTTTTTTGTTTCTCAGAGATTTATGTCTGCGGTTGCTTCCTGTGAAATTAAACCTTGCCCTTTTTCCGATCATGATTTTGTCTATCTTTCTATCCAGTCCTCTGGGAATAATTCCCGTGGTCCTGGTTGTTGGAAATTCAACTACTCGCTTTTAAATGATAGCGCGTTTTGTGAATATATTACAACTTGCATTGATGATCTTTCTGGTTGTCTGCAGCACTTTCCTTCAGTCAAGTCGTGGTGGGATTTCTTTAAGCATTCTATTCGTTCACAAATTACATATTTTTCTAAGAATAAGCGCAGGGAGCTCTCACACGAGCGCGTTCTTTTGGTTAATCGCATCATTGATCTTAAGCTTAAATTAACCTCTGGTGATTTGTCGGTTAGCTCTGAAATTTCCGAGCTCGAAAGTGAACTGAAGGCCCTCACCTTGAAAGAGTTGGATGGAGCGAACCTTATAAGGTTCGCTCCAGAGTTCAGTGGCTTGAAGAGGGAGAAAGGCCTACTCGTTATTTTTTTAAACTTGAGCGTGAGCCCTTTGAGCGTAATATTCTCACTTCCGTTCTAGATTCTAACGATGTCGAGGTTTTTACACGTAAAGAAATCGAGCGTGCACATGTGCGGTTTTATTCAAGTCTCTTTTCTAATGAGCCTATTGATCTTCCTTCACAACAACGTTGTTTAGATTCCGTGGAAAAATTCCTTTCTCCTTCTCAAAGTATCTCGTGTGAGGGTTTCCTGTCTAGTGAGGAGTTATTGAACTCCGTCAGAAGTCTTAATACTGGAAAGTCACCCGGATCTGATGGGCTGTCGGTGGAATTTTATTTACATTTTTGGGAGTCTTTGGGTCCCCCTTTACTCTGTGTTGCTAATAGATGTTTTGCTGACGGCGAATTATGTCCCTCAATGAAGGGCAGTGTCACCCGCTTGATTTTTAAGAAGCGTGGTGACGTCAAGCATTTAAAGAATTGACGGCCCATCTCTCTTTTGAATGTAGATTACAAGATAATTTCTAAAGCGATTACTTTGCGACTCTCTTAAGTCCTTGAGCACATTATTCACCCGGACCAGACCTGTTCTGTTCCGGGCCGAAGTATTTTTTCAAATGTTACCCTTTTGCGCGATGTCCTTGACTACATTCAACGGACTGATGAGTCTGCCATTTTGATAAGTCTTGACCAGGAGAAAGCATTTGATCGAGTCGATCGTTCTTTTCTTCTAAAGCTTCTTCAGGTTTATGGTTTCGGCCCTGATTTTTGTCAATGGATTTCCACCTTTTACAACGGCGCATTCATGCAAATTACTCTGAACGGTTGGATCACTGATGTTATTTCCCTTGAGCGTGGGGTGCGTCAGGGGGACCCTCTGTCTCCCTTGCTTTATGTTCTTTGCGTGGAAGTCTTGGCCTCCCTCATTCGCAGCTCTCCTGGGATTGAGGGGTTTCTCCTTCCTGGTGCAAGAGGACTGCAGGCGCGTGTTCGCCTGTATGCTGATGACACCACGGCGATCCTCAGAAATCTTCGATCCTTGACCAACCTTTTTGATTGCGTCAGCGTTTATGAAAATGGTTCTGGCGCCAAGCTTAATCGTAGTAAAACTGAAGCAATGTGGTTAGGGGCCTGGAGAAGTCGTTCTGATGAGCCATTTGGCCTCACTTGGGTTAAGAAAATGAGGATCCTTGGTGTCATCTTTGGCACTATCTCTTCCGAACATTTGAATTGGCAGCCCAAGCTTGAGAAATTGGAGAAATCCCTCAATCTCTGGAAATCTAGGTCCTTGTCCTTGCCTGACAAGGCTCTTATTATTAATATGCTTGGCTTAAGAAAGCTGGTTTACCTGGCCAGAGTTCTCACTCTGCCAGCCTGGGTCATTACACGTGTTAATGCTTTGATTTCGCCCTTCCTCTGGGGTTCAAAGATGGAAACGGTCAGCCGTAATACCTTCTTTTTGAAACCGAAGGATGGGGGTATTAATGTCATTAGCCTCCCCTTAAAGGCCCAGGCCTTAAGACTGGCGGGGATGGCTTCTGTTCTCAATTCTCCCGAGGATTCTAGCTTTTTTATGCTTAAGTACTTTGTTGGTCGCCGTTTATCTTGTCTGCGTACCGAATGGTTTTCTTTGCGCGATAATTCTGCTCCTAGCGCTGCCTTCCCGACTCCTTTTTACGAGGCCTGTTTGGATACCTTGTCAAGGGTAGATGACAGCGCTCTAGTTTCTAAGGTTCTCTGTAAGAAACTCTTGTCCGTTGAGTCATCCCCGCCAATCCTACATCGACACTGGTCTCAGGTTATCGGGCCAGGGTTTTCTCTCGATGGTCACTGGTCTCTCGTCCCGGATCATTTTACAGAGAATTTTAAGAATAATGTTATTTGGTTGATTATCCTTCGTGGCGTCAAGGTGCGCGATTCTCTCTTTAACTGGGGTGTTATCTCTTCTAGTCAGTGCGCCTCTTGTACCCGACGTGAGACCATTGACCATTGCTTTTTAAACTGCGGTAGGGTCAAGAGGGTCTGGTTGCATTTTGCACCTGCCCTCTCCCTGGTGCTTGGTTCCCAGTTCGCTATAAGTCTTTTAATCGTCTTTTTCTTTCGCTGGTCCTCTGTTAGTGCTAAGAGGGCCCGCATTGCACGCCACTTGGTGAAATCCATATTCTACGGCATTTGGATCTTTCGGAATAGGGCCACCTTTCAAAACGGAAGAGAAGACCATCGAGCAATTATCTGCTATGTCCGTAATGATTTAAAACAGAGGGTTTTCCTGGATTCGAAGCGCCTTTCTCAATCTCGCTTTCGCGATCTTTGGCTTCTGGACGGTTTTTGTGCCGTGGAGAATGGACTTCCCCGAGTTATAATCTAGTTGTACATTTAAATCCTTGTAACCTTTTTGTCCGTGCGCTGTTCGCGGTGTCCGCTATCAGGGGCTCTCCTTAGGGAATTTGCGCTGTTCATGGACTCTACCGTTAGGGCCCCGCGCTCTGGCGGCTAGCTGCTTACTCTGGCTTTTGGTTTCAATCGGTTTTTCTGTGCTTCCTCTTCTTTAGTGGCGTGTGTTTGTAAATAGCTTGTTTTAGTTTTTATTGGGAATAAAGGTTGTCTTTCACGAAAAAAAAAAAAGGCTGCTAATTGTCCGAGTGAAATGGTTGTGCGCATGCGTGATGTGTTGGCCACACCGGGGAATTAACCGGGAACCCACCGGGTTAGTGTTAGCGTGTGTCATGTTATCAAAC